>BSBK01003042.1:0-432500 GCA_027943335.1 Chamaecyparis obtusa
ATCAGTGCTTTAACTAAAATACAAGATAAGCATATATATGTATATATATTGCAGCAATATACATATATATCCATACTAATGTGTGTATATATATATGTATCAATATATATCCTGATATATGTACAAGACGACATTTTTTCACATATATTCAAATGATTATTCTATAAAACGTAATTTTTGAATTAAGCATGTTACTTAAAAGCTTCATGTTTCTAGTCAGGACTATTAAAGCCTTATAATAGCATTAGAAAATTATCCTGTCACAGAAACTTTAAAATATAAATTCCACAATCTTTTATATATTGAAATCATCAAGTCTATAAATAGAGTTTTTTATCAATATTAACATAGAACAAATGAATTGAAAATCCTATAGAGCCTACCTCTGATTCATCTATGAAAATTAATTGAAGTATGCCTATAAAACTTATAAGGCTACTGCATTTTCTTCCAAATCCTTTAGCAAAAAAGAGAAAATTATAAGGTCTTGGCCCTTTCTAAACTTTATACAAGTTTTAAGCTAATTATTGCCTAACCAGAGAAAGAAAATTTCTATATAACCAGAGAAGGTCTATTTAATCATCATTCCTGAATAGCTCCTTAAGGTATACCAAATCCCTTGCCAGGTTAGGGTCTCCTTCAAGGCCTTCCTCCATAGCGTAAACATCCAGCCAGTCCCTACGTCTAGGCTTGCAAATTTCGAAGGTATTCATCAAGAATTCCAAGTTCCTTTGATAAACCTGTATGCCTGCCCAAAGTCATCCAAATCTTCATAGTAAAGGATTGAGTAAGTGGTGACCGGTTGGTTCCTAATCATTATCATATCATAGTTACCAGGGCTTGAGATAGTAAGATCATTCCTTATATTAACCATTACCTTGTCCATGTCTACCAAAATATCATTAATAAAGATGCTCCTATAGATTTTTTCCGCCAAGTCTCGATCATTGAAGATATGTATTGCAATGGCGATCAGCATTGCAAGAATATCCAAGTTTTCCCTATACTTGTCCTGACATTGGAAAAATTGATCTCCCAGACTCCTCAAAATCACTCTCCAGATAACTTTATTTTTTACCTCCACAATCTTCCTAATCCTATCAATTGTTATGGCCGTATCAAAGGCCATTTGCCTATTCTCTCTTTGAAGCTTAACCAGAGTCTCCATCCCAGAAGCTACCTGTAGCTTACTACAATTCAATTGCCTATTCAATCATTCCTGAGAAGTAATTGATGAGTTTTCTTTAAAAAATAAGAACCAACTCATACTTTGGTTTATGAGCCCTCATAATTAGCAATTAATGAAGTTACTCGCCAATTGTTTAAAATTTTCTAATTGAGTAGATGCTTCCAGCTTTTCCATCATAAATTGGTGTGAATCTTCGTAGAGGATGATTTCTTAAAATTTAAAGTGGTCGCCATCTTTCCAAAATTCACCTCACTTAAGAGATTAAGTCAGATATGCGAATTGTTTAGGCCATAAATCCAACTTATAATATATATTGATCTAAACTAGAACTAACCCTTAGTCCAATTTACCCAAAGAATCTTAATTATTCATACTTTACATCTAACCATCGAAATGAAGAGTGTATCCCATACATCATACTCTACCTTCATTACATCATTATAATTATAACTTAATCTCCCCTATCAAGAAATGATAAAATAGATACTGAGCTTGACAAGGCAGCTGACTTGGCACTGAATAGGAGATCTAAATAGAATTTTGAATTATATAATGTGTATAAGTATAACTTGAGGATATTTTAAACGTTCTACCAAGAGACACCCTATAAACCTTAAAATAAAAGTAAGGAAGGAAAGCCTTAAAAAAAAAATAGGAAATCAGCTGCCAAGGAGCAACAACTAAGGATTAATGGGCCAAAAGGAACGAACAAAGGGAACACCAAGAAACCAGGAAGAGAAACAAAGGGACAAGAAAACCTAAGACAAAAATCGTAGGAGAAGAATAGGCACAACACTACAAGAAACTAAAAGGCCAAAGAGAGGAAAGAATCAAAGGAAACACAAACCAAGGTGACGAAGACAAAAAAGGCTAAAAGAAAGGCACTACCAAGAGGGAGCAGAATACTCCAATGGGGCATAATATACCATGATATATCATGACAATCTACCCTAAAAGATGAAATTACCATCTCTAACACCTATGATCTAATATACAACTAGGATCACTGAGCCAATAAAGCCTGCCAAAACAGAGACCTATCGCTAAAAGAGCTCTATCTCCTAATCAAAATTGGAAGAAGTTCGAATAAGCATACGCTGATTAAGACTGAAAGATATCTACAATAGGACAGAATGATGCTTACAAGAAGGAGGATCCTTGGACCCCTGAGGGAAACCTAAAAGGATACAAAACACTATCAAACCTAAAGGAAGACCAGAACCTAAGAAAAAGAAAAAGAAAATTGGGAGACTTCAGCTAGGATAACTCAAACCAAATCCTCAAATCAAACTAAGGCTAAGAGAAAAAGCTTGCGGTAGGTCTCCAAATTCAACCTTTATCAATTATGGAAGCATCTACCCCCAAATTAACCAAGTTATCAACTATGGCATTCCCTTCTCAGGAGATATGATTAATAGTGAAATGTTTAAAGGAGGATAGAGTGTCCAAAATCTGGTTTACCATATTGTCAAGGCGCCAATTTAATGTTTTCCCTTTCCTTATTGCATTGACTGCCAGTAAAGAATCTCCTTCTATCTATATCTTCTCTAACCCCAACTTTCGACAGGCTTTGAGGCCTTCCAATAATGTCATGAATTTTGCTATAGTATTAGTACAATTACCTAGAGGACTAGCTAATTGGTAGACAAGTTTCTTATCCCAATTATGAATGCAACACCCTATTCCTAAAACTTCAGGGTTGCCTCTTGAGGCCCCATCAAATTTTATCTTATGCCAACCGATCGTTGGGGGTTTCCAAACACAGTCCTTTCTCAAAGGGATAGATTCCTCCTTCCTGAAGTCTTGAACTAGAATAATTTTAAGTTCATTCCATTTGTTTCTGATCTTATCATCCCAAGGTGTGAACCTTGATTCCTTCAAATGAAGGTTACCATTGTTTACAGTCTCTACAATAGAGGCCTCTAATTTATTTGAGAATTGGTCAAAACTCATTCCTATTTCTTTGAAGATTCTTATATTGCGGTCCTTACAAATTTTCTAGATAATAAGGGAAGGGGACACCATCCAAATATTCCCATTAATATTTTCTCCTTTGTTCCTCGCCAGGAAAGGAATAGCTCCCTAACAGTGTTAGGGAATTCTGACTTCCAGTTAAATTTCATCATCAACCAGACCCAACATTTATTAGAAAATTCACAATTTAGGAAATGTGGTCTACATTTTCTTACATAAGACACATCTAGATGGACCATGAAACCCCATTTTCATAAATCTTTCTGCTGTAAGGATATTATGTTGCAGAGCCACCCAAGAAAATAAACCTGCCTTAGGCAAGCACACCTTGTTCTAGCATAAGTCTAAAGGGAGCTCTGCTTTGGGAAAATTATGGGAATTGTAGATTATTTCATACCCTTCTTTTGTATTGTACTCCCCAGATTTCGAACATGTCTAGACTATCCTATCCTCCTTCATATTTGGGGAGATTCTTCTCTCCGCTAGGATTTCCATCAGTTGAGATTTAAGGAGGGGTGGGATCTGCAGATCCTCTACTATTTTCCAATCCCATCCTACAGATGGATTGCCTTCATGAATGCCTTCTGGCGCATTAAGGAAAAAGACCTCTAATTTCTCACTGCTAATATGTTGCCCAGAGGCGACAAAGTAGTCCTTAAGGATTCTCTTAATGGATCTGGCTTCTAGTAGGTCAGCTTTACCATAGAGCATAGTATCATCTACAAATTGCTGATGAGTGGTAGAATATATATTACTAGAGATTCTTAAACCTAGAATTTTCTTTTCTACCCTAGCCTCGCTAAGAGATCTTCCTAATGCTTCTGCCATAATAATGAACAAAAAGGGGGAGAGGGGATCCCCTTGCCTAAGCCCACAAGATATATCAAAGAAACCTTCTGGAGATCCATTAACTAATATCAAAACTTTTGGGGTCGATATACATTCAAATATTAGATTAACCTACTGCTTGGAGAAGCCAAAAGCCTCCCCTAGGCATTTACAAAGAAATCTCCAATCAACTCTGTCATAAGCCTTTTTTTATATCTAACTTGGTTAGCATACTCAAAGTTTTGTTGAATTGTGTAGAATGGATTGCCTCATGGGCCAATATGACACATCCATTATTGATCTACTTGGCATAAAACTAGTTTGTTCCTCCAAGAAAATATTAGGGAGTGTCATTTTTAATCTATTTGCTAAGGTTTTTGTGAACAATTTATAAATAGTGTTGCATAAAGAGATTGGTCTAAATTTGTCCAGGCTTTCTGCATTCTCTATTTTGGGAATTAAGGCTAAAAAGGTATTATTTAATTCCTTTAATAATCGACCTAAGTTCCTCATGCTTTCTAAAACTTCCACCACTTCTTCCCCTAAAATGGACTAACAATTTTGATAAAACAAAATGCAGGAAAGCCATCTGGTCCCAGGGACTTATCTAGATGAAATTGAATTAGCGACTGCTCAACCTCTTCCTTTGTAATTTTTGCATTTAGAGCTTTATTTTGTTCCTTACTAATAATTTTTGGGATGTTTCTTAAAAAATCCTTCTAAAGAGTGAGCTCTGAGGACTTGCCACTCAATAAATTTTGGAAGTATGTCACAACTTCTATTGCTATATCTTCTGGCTTGTCAACCACCACTCTATCTACCTTATAAGAGCATTAATTATGTTCAATTTCCTTCTTATCTTTGTGCTATTATGGAAGAATTTGGTATTTCTATCACCTTCCTGAAGCCAGGTCTCTCTAGATTTCTGTCTCCAAAAGATCTCTTTCACCAAGATATCTTTATATTTATTTAATAAATACTTTTCTTTTAAAAAACTATCTTGATTCATACCTTCCTTAAACACCAGCTCATTAAGATTATGAATTTCTTCCTCAATGTCTAATTTTTTAGTTTGAAGATTTTCCCGAAACAATCCATATTCCATTGCTTAAATTGATTTTTAATTGTCTTTAATTTAGACATAAAGACAAAGGTTTTGGAGCCATCAAAGGATTCCATTTTCCACCATTGCTCAATCAGGGCCTTCAAACCATCATCTCTAAACCACATTTTTTTGAAATTTATATGGACATTTGAGTGGCTTTTCTCTTTCTTTCAACCAAAGGGAAACTGGATAGTGATCAAATCTAGAGTCTAGAAGGATCGATGATTCCAGTTCAAAATTAAAATCCAAGAGATTGCCTTTAAAAAGGAATCTGTCTAATTTCTATGTGATGAAACTGAAACCTAATCTCCTATTAGTCTAGGTAAATGGACCATTACTAGATTTAACATCCATTAATTCATTACAATTCACCCAATTCCGAAATGCCATCATGGTTCCCGAGGATCTCCCCAAACCTCTGAACTTCTCTTCCTCTTCAAGAATAGCATTAAAATCCCCACCTACAATAATCACCTAACTAGGAAAAGTTTGAAAAAAGTTAGAGATTTCTCCCCAAACATTGATCTTATCATTAAGGGCCACTAGGCCATAAATATTAATCAGTGTTACTTCATAGGCCCCATCCAAGCTTTTAGCTCTACCTCCAATCCAAAACCTACCCCCCCCCCCCCCAACCTAGCAAAAATAACTCTCCTAGGATTCCAAATAATACTAAGACCAGCTGATGCTCCTATCGAGGGTTCAAAAATTACCTCCCAACTTCCTATTTTCTTGCAAAATTTATCTGACTCTTCCCTTCCTAGCTTAGTTTCCTGAAGTGACAGAAAGTCTACCTCCATTCTTTTTAAGAAGTGCACCAGAATGTGCTTCTTGTTAGGGGCATTTAATCCCCTAACATTCCATGTAATCACTCTCATTGATCCTTGGGAAGGCTCTTCCCCTTCCAGGGATATAAGTTCAAAATCTTTTCCTACCCAACAACTGAAGCATCTCTTAGTATAAGTTCATTAAGTGACTTCCTTCCTCTCTTTTTGCAATCTTTAGCACAGTCTACCTTCTCCTTCCCCTTCTCTGTGAAAGCAATGCCTAATTTTGGATCACTATTTTCGTTATCTATTGAAACCATATTTAATCCCCTATTAATCTTAGCTTCTATAGCTTTTAACTTACTCCTAATCACCCTACTAGTGGAAATAGGAGAGACCTCTTCCTTGTTTTCTTCTAAATCATACAGAAACCTGCTGACTAAAACTTGATTAGTGTTAGAGGAAATAGAATCTTCCTCAATGAGATCTAATCTTAGAAACTCTGATAATTCCTCAAGATCTCCTCGCTCTAACCAATTTGATTCCACTGCATCTTCAGAACCTAAAACCTCCTCCACCGCTATATTAATATCCTTGGTTGCATTTGCTTCCTCCAAAGTGTCCTCTACCCTAGATACCTTGAAACACTTATCCATCTTTTCAACATTATTTTCAAAGTTTTCTATATCCAATGATCCTTCTACTAAATTGATGAGTTCATGTTCTACAAATTCCTTCATGGCTTCAGCTTGATCCTTTAGCTATTCCAAAGAAGATTTATATTTCTCCATGCTAATATCTTCTATAGGTACTATTTCCTAGAGGTGAGGAGGAGATTCCAAGGTTGCTAATTGTTGCGCCTTGCTAGCATTTATTAAATAAAAAAAATTTACTCCCTCTCTAGGTTCAGATATGAGCGTTTCAAGGGCATTAATAGTGAGACCCTCAGCTTCTCTCGAGACTACATCTAATTTGATTATTTTAATTGATTGGGAAGGAACAACATCTAGAGTAAACTATTGTTTCTTAAAAGACTTCGGAGAGACTGAGGGGTAAGTTCTATTCTTATCATTATCTATCATTCCTATTACCTCCTGCCTTTCTAAGTTCTCTTCAGGGAGTTTTACAAGAAAATTAATTGAGAAACCACTACCGACCTTATTAAGGTGAATGAAAACATCATTGGGAGGATCCACCAATGGTTTGGTCAACATTTTGTTTTTCAGAACCTGATTGAAGTCTTTAACTAACTATATCATAATAATAGGGTTTAAACTAAACTGCTTAGAATGACTCTTAATTAAAATAGGGGGCAGTGTCTTAATCGAGATATCCATATCTACTATGATAATTTCTTCTGATTGGGGAAATTTGGTTACTACAGATCTAACAAAATGCCCTAACTTGTTACCAATTTTCCTCATAACTATTTTGTTAGTGCATTCCAAAGGCATCTTGGTTAACTTTATAGCTCTAGAGACTATGATACCTTAATCACCTAAAAATGGACAAATCAAAGAAAATCAAGTCAAATCAAAGAAAATCAAGGACATAATTGAAGTAATTAAATCACAATGCATAATTAGCCAATCAAAATTAAAATCAAGTCTTGATTCAAGATAAATCAAAATTGAGAGCATTTGAATCAAATGCAATCAAATCAAAATACAATTAAAAATCAATTAATTGTATAGTCTTAGATTAAATTAAATTCAACGCATTCAAGGGGTACATGGCTAAAATAAATCAATTAAATCAATTAATAAATCTCAATTACTCTCAACAACCCAAAAGGAGAGGAAATCTGGGCAACCAATGAGATTTGAGGAAAGGCATTCACATGGATCAAGCCAAATTCAATCTCAATCACTCAAAATGAAAGAGAATCTTGTCTACTTGTCCCAATATTTGAGGACACAAACTTTGCATTGTCTTCAAAGGGTGGAACCAAAGACTCAACCACAACTACACCCCCTACCATTGGAAAATCTATAAAAGGAAGGTCTAAATCCTTCATAATTAAGAACCACACATCTGAGAATTGCATTGAACCTCTTGAAATTTGAGTTTAGAAAGGTCTTTGAGAACTTAATTAGCATTTACTTTGATATAATTGTTAGCTTTAACTTGTTTATCATATCATTCTCATTCTAGGACTGTCATTAATGAGAGCTTGCTGAGAGCTTTGCATTAACAATCTTAGTTAGAGAGCCATAGGATGCTCAATTAATCATTAATTTGCTATAGTTTTCTCTATTGCTTCATCGTTTAATTTAGTTACTATTTCAATTATTGATTAACCTTAATTCTATGAAGATACTTTCCCTAGTATACAAAATGGCACCCACCTTGGGGCTCTAAGCCTCATTTCATCATTTTCATCATATTTTGTATGCTTTATCTTCACTTTTTCATGAATTTTTTGCAGAAAATAGGTGAAGTCACATGTACAAACAATTCAATCATGCCTACAATCATTCTGATGATGCTTGAGATCTCTATTCTGACGCCTACTAGCTGATAAGTCACACCTGGTTGATCACTTCTATTCTGTCTTAAATTCTTTCTTGTCGCCTGCGAGATAGATGCTCACGCCTGTGAGATAAATTGTTCAGCCTTTGCACATAAAGTCACACCTGTGACTTAAGAAGTGTCACATATCTTCTATATGTTATCGCTTGTGACCATGCTTTGCTACGCACTTTGAAGAAACAGTCACGCCTAGTATCTGCTATTTCACGCTTAGTATTGTTAAATTGTCACTTCAGATAAATCATTTTATGCAATTTTCAGTATTATTCATGCTTAGCAATAAATTGTTCACGCTTGATTAACTTTCAGTGTCGCCTGTATCACTAGAAAGTGACGCTTGCTATCATTAAAGTTACACTGCCAACAATTTGATCATGCGTATTAGCTGGACAATGTTGCTTGTTGTTTGTTGTCTTATTTTGTTGTCAAATTGATCAATTCAATTATCTAACTATTTGTCTATCTTTTTTTACTGTAAATGAGCAGACACAGAAAGATCCAAAAACCAGAGAGCAAGTTTAATCAAGAGGGAAAAGCATTGGCTAAAAAAGATCAAGAGGGAAAACTTTGAGCATATTAAAGCGGTTCTTGAGGAATCACAAGAGAAAGAAAACCAGGTATATCAAAATTATCTTAAGGTTGTAGATGCTTACAAGCCAAAAGTTGTATCTCTCAATTGGATTTTTACTCCTTAGTTCAAGTTTTTCCTTAAAAATTTGCAAATAAGGTGCTTAAGGTTCATTACATAAGTCTTTGCTTCTTCAATTTCGATTTGGTTTCCCTCATTGTGATTGGTTGTGTTGACTAACTTGTTGGTGGAAAAGCACATTTGGAAGGAGTTATTGCCAAGGTAATGATAAAAATAATGAAATCACTCAAAAATACCCCTAACTTCAATTAGCTACAAGGAAAAAGGTAAGCCTCAACTAGTCAATATTTTCCCTTAAATTATGGCATGGGTGCATTTCATAATCTAGTAATTTGGATAGCTAAAAGGAATAAATCAAACACTAAATCAAAGCCCCTTGTTTGTGGAAGAGAGTAGAAATACTCAAATCCCTATAGTTAGTGGGTGAAAGAAATTGAACAAAATTGTCTATTATGTTTGGGAACTAAAGGAAAAGTTAGGGATATGCTCTTCACCTTTTTGGTGAACCAATTTCCTAAAAGCTTGACCTTAATTCCATTTTCCTTGCTTTGAATGAACATGCTAGAGAATTAGTGGGCTTGCCTCCCAAGTTGTGCCTTAATGAGGCTGGTGAGAGGGACAGCCCAAAGTGGGATACACTCAGTTTTGCTAGGGGAATCCAACCCACTATAGAATGAAATGCATACATCCTTAATGGGGTGTGTGACAAATGGATTTTAAATTTTTTGAATTTCTTCTAGTAGTCCTCACGGATTGCACCAAATCGTACTTTTGTGCGTGTGGGAAACCCCTTAACATACTGGGGGGATGAAAGGTTAAAGTCTATTTGATCGGAATCAATATTAAATCCTTGATAAAATAGAAAGACCACCTTTTAGAGCCATGTTTACGAACCAAATCTTGTGCTAGGTAGGTGCTTGAAGTGTCTTTTTGTGCAAAACCTATGACAACGTTCTTCAAATAAAACATTTTGTGTTAAGTGGGTAAAAAGAGACAAGTAAATGCATGATTGTTGTGTTTGAAACACATAAACACGTGAGAGATATATCCATTGAAAACTCATCTTATATTTTTAAATCTCTTCAATATAAAATCAATAATTTTTGAACCAAGGATCACTTCCAATCAACCCCTTGTTGGATGCTGGTTTTGTAGATCTCTATAGTTTTCTTCACCATTAGTGTTTCACACTTAGTCATATATCTAGGCAATGATGGTCGGTCATCACTGCGACTAAGTCATTTTGTAAAGGCCAAGTTTTGTATTGTATACTTACCGAACAGTAGTACTGCCAAGTAAAGTCATGGTCACTATATGTTTGTAATATGCCGAGAGTATAGTTATTGCTGAGTTACATATATCAATGATTATTGAGTGACAGAGAAGTTCAACCAATGCCAAGTACAGTTAATGCTGAGTGCCAGGAATAACTTTTGCCGAGTTACTTAGAATTGACGTACAAGTTTGGAATGGCACAATGATCGAGGTAAACCATTTTTGGTGATAATGATGTTTTGTATTTTTTCTAATGAGGTAATTATGCATCCATATTATTATCATTGATCCCTATGTAAAACCTAGAGCCAATCAGAAAATTGTATAGTTTAGGTGGCAATAGAAATAAATCTGAACTGTAGATCTTGAAACGGTAAAACATTTTTGTTGTTATATAAGGGAAAGATCTAGATCAGAGAAAAGTGTGTGTGTGTGAATCAGAGAGATAAGATTGAATTAGTATGAGAAGATGATCAGAGAAGTATATTCAGAATAGTGAAGTATTCAGACAGAGTTGAGTGATCGAGCTAAGCAGTGAAAGGACAGAATCAAGAAAGATTAGATAGAAGAGATCAAATATAAAGTAAAGAGGAGATCTGTAATCTACATACTAGTGCAAACTGAAAGATCAAGTACTGAGACATTTTGACCAGTGTATCAAGGTAAATCTCTTAATCGAGTAGTCTTAGCAGACTTTTTGTAAATCTCTTTACTGAGTGCTTACTTTGTTGTAAGTTTATAAATCCTTTAACAAGGTAGAATATACAAGTCTTTTAGCTTTTAACAGAGAAGACCTTTCATAGGGTAGATCATGATTTGATCACATTTTGTAAGCCTTAACAAGAAAAACTTATTACTGCAGTAGTGAAGATTTGTGGGTGTCATCCCCACCCCAGTTTTACCTTTCAAGGGTTTCTGGGTTACCAAAATCATGGTGTTATGAGTGATTACATGTATGCTTCTTTATATGTTTTGTTGCTTATTACTTTCCCACTTATACTTACAACAATTGGTATCACAGCAGCAAGGTTTCTCTTAAGGAAGTCTAACCACTTGAGGAAAAAGATCTTAAAAAGGAAGCTTATAAACTGGGGAAGATCATAGAGAATCAAAAGATTGAAGTACAACTAGCATTACAGCAACTGGAAGCAACCAGAGGAGAATTGAAGAAATCCTTGAGCAAGAGAAGAGAGATTGCAATTCAACAAAATGAGCCACAGTACAAAGAGGAAGACATCTCTGGACTATTTGACAATGGTAACTCTTTTGAGAGTGATAAAGCTATAAAAGAACTACTAGAGAAAAATATCATACTAAATGATGACATCAAAACTCTAAGGAGAGAACAAGAAATTCAATCTGTCAGACTTTGTGAATTAGTGGAACAAAAAAAGAAAGTTGAAGATGATAAGACAATGGCTAAGGAAGACAAAAGACAAATTTCAATCAAGCTAGATGAAAGAACTAGTGACATGCAAAGGTTGACTAATAATCAACTAGACATGGTAAATCAGCTACTGATGGTTAATAAGGAACTGGGCAGAAAAGATATGGAAATCAATCGACTAAGGTCTGAAAATGATCAATTGAAACATGATTTGAGAACTGAAAAAGAGATCAATGAAACGATGAATAAACCCAATGAAGCTGCAAAATATTTTGAAGAGTTGTTAAAATCACCTAGAAGATTCGGTGATAGATCTGGACTTGGACTGAATGAACATTCATCTACTGAAGAAGGAGAATCATCAATGAATGGAGAAAGAAGATTGCTAAACCAAAGAACACCAAGCCCACTTGCCATCACTATGGAAAGCCAGGACATATAGCCAACATATGCAGAAGCAAACATGGTAAGTCTGATTCTAAACCTAAGTTTAATGGACATTGTTTTAACTGAAAGAAGCATGGACATCAAGCACATGAATGTAGATCTAAAGCTAGCAATTCATCCACCTCACCTAAGTTTCAAGGAAGTTGTTTCAATTGTCAGAAATATGGGCACAAAGCATTTGAATGTAGATCTAGACCAAGGTGGTCATCAAATGAGAAAACAAAGCACAGTTGTTACAATTGGGATTACAACACTTGGTATAATTGCCATTATTGTGGTAAGTATGGACACATCAGAGAAAATTGCATGAAGACTCACTTTAGAGGCAAATCTAAAAGCTGGATGAATGGAAGCATGGTCTGTTACAAGTGTAACAAGGTCATTCACTTAAAGAAAGATTGTAGATCACCTATGCCGAGCAATGATAATGAAGGTATCCATGAGAAATTGAAGAGTTAGATGGAAAGGACATGGAGGAAGAAAGAAGAAGAAAACTCAAGCAAAGCTAGCACATTGGTGATCACCCAATCCAATGGATCAGGTGATCACACTTCTTCTAATTAAGCTTGAAAGGTATGTTCGGAACTGAGTTTTGCAAAGCCTTATCTTTCATTAGTTCCTAACATAGAAGCGAGCAAAAGTCCACATCAGCATAGATAAAGATGCATTAGGACATATGGGAGAAAAATAGAAAATTTCATTTTTGATGCCGAGCATCAGTGTCATGACCGAGCTATCAATGTATGCCAAGCACCTGCTATGGCCGAAATGTTATGTACGTCAAGCTGTAATGCAACGGTTATATCAACTGAGCTTTCGAGATTTCTGAGACAGGTGAAATCTACCTAAATCTGTACGGAGCATTTATGAGGCCCTAATCCTATTTTTTCAGATTCTATAAAGTGGAAAGTTGCTATTAATTTCATTTCACCAGGCTATTTGAGATTTCAAAGAGCAATTCAGAGTTTTTGCAACCAGATCAAGCAAAGTGATTCTGAATCTTCTCAACGTGCCGTCGGCAAAATTCATCTACAGGGTTATTGAAAAAAAGGTACTTTACCAAGAAAATATTTTCTTTTCAAAAATTATAGTCTAAAATGGCATCATCTTCATCCGCACCAGTCAAGAAACAAGGGATGGAAGTTTTCAATGTGCAACTTGTAAGGAACGAAGTTTGCAAACCAAGGGTATTCAAGGCAATATCTGAAAGTGTTGTTAAAGGAGATTTGAATAGAGCCCTATCTTCTATTCTGGAAAATGTGTTATTGATGAATGACATTAGGTCTTCCTATATGTGCAAAATTGGAGAAATTGGTGATTATGAGATCAGGGAAGCATATGACAAATTATGTGTCAACAGAGTGTTGAAGCCGGAACATAAGGTTGTTGCCGATCAAGGGTTAGTGCATGCCCTAAATTTCCCACAAAATTTCAAAGTGGAATTGATAAAGATCATTTTGGTTCAAGTACATGACATACAGTTATGGCTGGAAGACTGACCGGTGAAGATCACAAAGGAAATAATACACAGAGTCACTAGTTACCCTATAATTGACGAAAAGAGAATGATGAAATGTGCAGGAAAAGAGGATATTCAAGCAAACACCCAAGCAGTTTGGAACAAACGCGGAATGACAATTTCCACCATTACTAATCCGGAAATTGACTTTTCTATTAGATTCATCTCACACAAGTTTTATCAATCTAGTCAGTTGGACAACGTCCCCTACATGGCAGTGGACCAAGCATGGAAGATAATTAAGAAAGGGCACAAATATGACCTTGCCGTGATCTAGCTGACTCAACTTGCTGAGAACTTGAACTCCATCCAGATGATGAAGAACTCTATGTGTAAGTTCAGTTCCCTACTGATCTGTATATTCTTTTATGTCAAGAAGTGTTTTCCTACACATGGTGATGTGACATGGGATAAGAAGAAGCCCATCACTGTTCAAATTAATGATTTTATAAACCAGACTGGTGATGATTTTGAAGGGATAATGGATAATTATTTCATTGAGTTTAAGAAGAAGATGAGGAATAGGACTAGAGTCCATGTGTCTTTGATTGAGAAATATAGTAAAGATATATGTTTTCTGGTAGACACAGACTTTACCTATGCACAGGAAGTCCTACCTAGAGTTTCATGGTTAATGCCATTACCCTGTGAACTCAACATAGATGAAGCTACTATAGAAATCACAGCCCTCTTAGCTAAGGAAATGATACTGATGCACCTTACTTTGGCACATTTGAAGAAGCCAAATCCAAGATCTCTTTGGGATTATTGGCTGCCACCACTGAGAGGAGAAGAAAGAAGATAGTGAAAAATCTGGAAGAGTATGTTAAAGAATCTGAGAAGGATGCACCACTAGAGTTGACCCAAGGATTGGGAGAAGATGAAAAGAGTGCAACTAGTAGTAGTGAGAAAGAAGAAGAAGAGAAGAAACTAGTAATTGTCAAGTCCCCGCCAAAGAGAAGAGTGTTGAAACGTAAAGTGTCAATGACACCATCACTAAGGCCTTGAACTAGAAGAACTACTACCGAGACTCCTAAGAAGACTCCTACATCTGCAAAGAAATTTTTTTCTCAAACCAAGGTAGTGCCGACCAAGGCTATGAAGAAGCCGAGAAGGAAACTTGTTCTAACAGATGATGATGATGAAGAAACTGAAAGTGATGAAGCAATAAAGGGGAAGGCTACACAACAAGGTACACATCAACTCACTATTGATGAATTATGTCTTAAGATTACTAGCACAGGTGTAGTAGATGAGATAAAAAGATTAAAGTTTGGAAAAATGAGCATTGGAGATAAAGAGAAAGTTGAGGATGTTATTCTTGAAATGTTATGCATTTTCAAGATGCTGCCAATTGAAATTGAAAATAGAATTCCAAAGGAATTATGCAATAGGGCCGCACAAAAATGGGAGTATGCCCTGCAAATAGAGAAAGAAATAAGGGAGAGTACACTAGCACAAGTTGAATCCACTCTCACCCCTATAGACATCAAACATATAATTGAGCAATACAGAGGCAAGTTTGATCCTAAACTTAGAGCCTATCTAATTCTTCAACACAAGGTTGAAGATGTTGTGCAAGAAAGTTTAAAAATTTGGAAGGTATTGTTTGGATTGATACCTGCCAAGGGTACAGAAAAGGATGATGAAAAGGATGAAGGAAATAATGAAGGAAAAGATGCTACCACTTCAACAGTTGTTGAACCTGACAACAAGAAAAATAAAATGGAGACTGATACTCCTAAGGAAGTGAAATCACATGATACTTCTAAGGTTCACATTGTTGACATACCGGAGGAGAGCCCCATTAAGAATTCATTCTTAACTGAGAATGATTTAAAGAACACAAAAGAAACTAACACACCCCTGCCAGGTAGAAACATTGTACTATTGCAAGTCATGGATTATCCCACCATCATGAGCACACAATCTGCCGATGATAATCCTACTCTACTTGGAGTTGCTACTATTGATAATTTAGTCGGTACAAGTCCTACCAAGGAACCCATCAAGTTGGTACCACTAACTCAATCTGCTGAGGAAGAAGTGAAAGTAGAAGAAAAAATTCAAAGTCCTCCTAAGGAAGAACATAGCACAGAAGAACAAGGAATCACATTAGATGAACAAGCTGTTAGTCCTCATGCCGAGGAGAAGGATAAAGGAGAAGAAAACATTAAAGGAATACTCATTAAAGATCAAGAACCAAAGGAACAAGAGGCAATCAAAGCTTTTGTACAAATGCTGAGTGGAAGCACCCCATCGAGAGCACAAACGGAGAAAGATGAGGTAACAATTGATGAAGTCGTTGTTATTCCTAAATGGGATACAGATAACCTTTCTTATAAGCAACTGCAGATAATGAAAGATTTGCTGACAAGAAAGAGCAAGCAAGTAGAACTTCGAAGAGAGCATCAGCAAAAATAGGTTCTTCATGAAATCAAAGATATATTCAATGAAGTATATGACTTATCAGATGTAAATAGTTTCATTCCCATATTGGAACAACTTGTACACATTCTTCAGAAAGTCAATAATGAAGTTAGTTGTGCAAGTGATAAGTTATTTGAATGGTCAGAATAGTGGCTTGAGACCAAAATGCTAGAGAAGGTATCTACCGAGATAGCTATGAAATAGGTTGAGCTGTCCAATTTGGTAAAGGAGACCGAGGGATTAGCTGTGAACGGATAGTCTCTATTGGCCAAGATATGTAATGTTGAACTGTTCACAAAGGAAAATCAACAATTGCTTGAGACTCTCAAGCAAGAAATCAAAGCTACAAGTCAGTTCATGACCTTGGATGCAGACACTAGTGTTGCACATTATGTAAAAATCATGCAGACACAAGGTAAAATAGCCAAGCTGATGGCTAATGATGGCAAGATTCACTCTCTCCTACTCTCTATTCAAACTATCTTGACACCGCATTTGGAGGCTATACAAAGAAAATTAGCAAAAGCTTAAGAATTGATCCAAAGTGATCCACATCTATCCACAGCAAAGAGTCTCATCAGTTTAGCTACTGATTTAGAAGTACAGATAGAAGTTTTGAACCTTGCTTCAACTACTTGGACCGATGCACTCTACATGATCACAGTGTTGCATAAACCTTTTCTGGAGAAAATTTGTGAGTTACCTACTAATGAAGAGATTAGTCATGTCAAAAACAAGGGGGAATCATCATGACATGAGTATGGACAAGGATAGAACAGGGACAGGTAACAAAATTTTGAATGTGTATATATATCTCAAGGGGAGTATTAGGCTAGTACAAACATACTTTTGTAATTGTATATACCGATGTCATGACAAAGTGTTTTTGCCACTAATGTCAAAGGGGGAGATTGTAGATCTCTATAGTTTTGTTGACCATTAGTTTTTCACACTTAGTCATATATCTAGGCAATGATGGTCGATCATCACTGTGACCGATTCATTTTGTAAAGGTCGAGTTTTGTGTTGTATACTTACCGAGCAGTAGTACTGTCGAGTAAAGTCATGGTCACTGTATGTTTGTAATATTCCAAGAGTATAGTTATTGCCGAGTTACATATATCAATGATTACTGAGGGATAGAGAAGTTCAACCGATGCCGAGTACAGTTAATGCTGAGTGCCAGGAATAACTTTTGCCGAGTTAGTCAGAATTTACATACAAATTTGGAATGGCACAATGATCGAGGTAAACCATTTTTGGTGATAATGATGTTTTGTATTTTGTCTAATGAGGTAATTATGGGGGTAATTACGTATCCATATTATTATCATTGATCCCTATGTAAAACCTAGATCCAATCAGAAAATTGTATAGTTTAGGCGGCAATAGAAATAAATCTGAACCGTAGATCTTGAAACGATAAAACATTTTTGTTGTTATATAAGGGCAAGATCTAGATCAGAGAAAAGTGTATGTGTGAATCAGAGAGATAATATTGAATTAGTATGAGAAGATGATCAGAGAAGTTGTAGACACGGAAAATTGGCAAAAGGCTTAAATCAATCAAAAGGTGCAATCAAATCATCAAAATAGCACAAAAAATCAATAAATGGAACAAAGGCAATTCAAATCAAAGGAAAATTCAATTAAATGATTAAATGATTAAATAAAGCTGGGAAAGGGGAAAAACACTACGAAATTGATTAAATTCAATTAATGACATAGTTGTTGAAAGCAAAAATCAAAATGAACATCTTACCCTTCATGGCTAAATTTAATTACTTTAATTAATTAATAAATACTAATTTCCCTCAACAAAGCAAAAAAGGAGACAAAATGGACGCAAATCACTCACTTTTGTTGAAATGGTCCAGCCTTTTGAAACCATTTAAATGATTGTCCCCTCCTTGTCCCCCCATTTATGGACAAAGCAAAGCCAATTGACCTTACCCAAGCATGACCATGGTTATCTCACTCTACCCCCTACCCTTAGGAAAATCTTATATATTGAAGGCATTTAGAAGCATTAAGGATCCACTCCATATCTTTGAATTGCAGCAAAGCTCTTGCAATTTGTATCCACATCACTCACTTATCATTTTTCATTGCTAATTAGCTTAAATTGCTTTGATCATAGTAGATTGTTCATCAAATAGAGCTAGAATTTGATAGAATAGATCTAAATTTGCATATCATATAGCTTAATTCTCATCTTTAGAGTGTCACTAGTGAGGATCATAGCTGAGAGCCTCATTTACCACTTTATTTTAGAGATCCATGAGATATTTAGATTAATTGTGCATTATTTAGATTAGTTTGCTTTGAATAGTGTAATTATCTTTTAAATCTTGTTATTTCATGAAGGTGTAAATAACTCACACACAAATGGCACCCACCGTGGGGCTTTAGGCCTCAAATTCATTATTATTTCCATGTTATTTGCAAAATTTAGGCTAGAATTGCATGAATTTGCTTGCTGTTTGCAGGTTACAGAGAAGAAATCACGCTTGCCAGTAAAGAAGTCACGCCTAAAGCAAAGAAATGTTGCGGATGCCGAATTAAAATGTCACCTACAGTCTGGACTCTTACACTTTGAAACCTGCAGAGTCACGCTTTCGGGAAAGAAATCACACGGACAGAAATTAAACTCTCGCGTTTGGTATAAAGCAGTGATGCTTTGGTCATTTAAATGTCGCTTAATCTGATTTAAAAAGTCACGGCTGACGAATCATTTTACGTCTGGTGTGAAGGGAGTATTCTTCCTTACTCATTTAATTTCTCGCGTTCTTCATTTTAAATGTCGCCTTTGATAAATTAGATATCACTTTTATCGCATCATTTGTCGCAGTCTTGTAAAGATTTCACACGTGGATAAAATTAGACATCACTCCTAGTTATTTTAATCTCGCTTGAGCCCCGTAAGGTGACGCTCGCGGTTAAATTAATCACGCCTTTGTCAAATTTGATCTCGCGTGCAGTCTGGACAATGTCACGTGGACTGTATTTTTGTGTTTTATCAAATCGTTAAAATGATGACTGAATTTTAACTCTATGTCCATTTTTCTATCTCAGGTACATGCTCTGTCGCAGAAAAGTGCTCAAAAATTATTTTTTTTCTTTTTTGCATGCAAAAAAGAAACAAAAAAGGACATCCTATTAGAGTATACCTTGCACCTTTTGGATTTAATTTGTAAATATTTGAGTTCAAAATAAATCAAGAGCATAATCAATTTGATCATTTTAAGCTTTTTGATTTTGGTTTCCCCTCACTTTGTATGAATTTATGTTGACTAACTTGTTAATGGTGGAGGGAACATTTTGCTAAGGTAAGGGAAGGATTTGGAGAGAAAATGAGAAAATCTACTTCTTAAAAATGCGCCTAGCCTTTGCTAGCATCGTTTGAGGTATTTTTCTCATCAAGCTTGCACATTCCCTTAGCTTGTGGCATTTCAAAGTTCAAAACATAGTTTAATCATAAAAGGGAAAGAATAAACACTTCAATTCTAAGAACCCCTTTGTCACGAGGTTGAAAAAGAACAACTGATTATAAGTGTTTGGGAGAAATCCACTTTTCATGCTTTCAATGAACATGTTTAGAACTTAGTGGGCTCGCCTCCCAAGATTTCCTTAAAGGGCCGGTGAGAGGGACAACCCAAAGTGGGATACACTTGCTTTTGCCGCGAGAATCCAACCCACTATAAAAAGAAACGCGTGTATCCTTAATGGGGTGCACAACAAAAGGATTTTAGCTCTTTCAAACTTCCTCTAGTAGTCTTAACGGATTGCACAAAATCGTGCTTCGGTGCGTGTGGGAAGCCCCTTAACATACTTGGGGGATGAACAGCTAAGATCCATGTTGAATGGAAAACTTACTACATAACGGTAAAATAGCAAAAACTACCTAATAGAGCCATTTAAAAGCCAAATTTGTGCTAGGTAGCTTTCTTGGAAATCTTTCTTATGATCAAACCCATGGAAACATTTGAGAATATACACATTAGAATGATCTAGGGATATGGTGAGCTATTGATGTGTGTGTTGAGATTGTCTTCAACTTTTCAAACAAGAAGTTCCAAAGTACTTGATCAAAATACAATTAAATTTTTAAATCTTATAAATTGATCAAGAGTTGTGACACATTCCAAACCAACCCAACTGGATTGAAATTAAAGAAGGAAGGATTGATCCATAATGATGAGCCTATTTGAGGGAATGTCCAACGATCAAATTTTAGAAGCATCCAAAAATACCGAATTGATCAAAGCAATGGAATTAACTTTGAAAAGGTGTAATGAAGCATATTCCCTTTATTTAGCTCAATCAAAAGCTAAACTTCCTCATAATGATGACACGTCAACTTTAAGAAAGGATAAGGAAAAACAAAAAGATACTTTATCTAAAAGGCGATCATTAAGATCAATGTGTCCTTTTCTTTATAATGATAGGTCATCCATATCTTCATTGTCCTCATATCAGAATGTCCATTGGAATCAAAATGATGAGGTGTCTGAAGAAGAAGTTTTAGAAGCAATTCAAGATCCCATGTTTATGGAAATAATGAAATTAGTCTTGGAGAGGAATAAAGAAGCATATTTCATGGAGTTAGTTCAAGCAGGAGCTAAGCTTCCTCATAATTTTGACATATCAACCTTGAGAAAGGATGAGGAAAAACAAAAAGATACTTTATCTAAAGAGCCATCATTAAGATCAATTTGGCCATTCCTTTATGATGATGGGCCATCCGTATCTTCATCCTCCTCACAAAAAGAAGCATTTCAGAGAAACAAAGTTATCTCATATCAAAGGAAATTGCATAATCAACCTATTTGTGATCAAGATAATAAAGAGTATGGAGTGAAAAATACCACTCTCAAGAAAGATAATAAACCTCCATATAGCAAGAGTAATCCATTCATCCTTTGTCCATCTCCTAACAAGGTTTCTCCCTGGATGACTTGTACACCTTTCATCCTTCATCCATCTCCCAAACCTCTATCTAGCAAAGACCCTCCCATAGCTAGCATTCCTTTCATCTTTTCTTCATCTCCCAAAGCTCCACAATTATCCAAAATTCCTCCATCAAAGAATGAGCCTAATGATGACACTTTTCCCATTAACTATGTCTACCCTCAAGGGCTACCTCTAAAAGAAACCCAAGCTAACTCACATCTTGCTGCAGATTATTTCCATGCTTCAAAGATCTTAGAACCCAAAGCTTCATGTGCCTCAATGCCTATTATACCTATTCAAGAGGATCCTACACCATTCTTCCAAACATTCCCCACACATATCCAAACATCTACCTTGTCCTTAGAAGTGGCTTCATGTCAAGAGGATAATCTAAAAAGAAAAGAAACAAATATTGATAAAGATCAAGATCAAGATTATATACAAATGCCCCATATTTTATGAAGGTCCCATATCCCTTGAACCTTGTGATGATCCCCTTTCATCCTTTCATGTCTTTCAAGATGATATCTTTCCGTTCCAAGAACAAAGTACCCTTCCAAGTTCCATATTTTCTCCACTTCCCGAGCAAGATCAAGATATCCCTTCCATAACTTCCAATGAGCATATTGAAAATCAAGAGCAAAATACCTTCGCTACACAATTCAAAGATCCTTGTCAAGATCAAAGTATCCCATCATTTCCTTGTCATATTCCTCCATGTTCACCTCAAGAAACCATCATTCTTCCAAATCCCTTGCAAGATAATAAATCCCTTCAAGCTTCAGTCGATCCTATCAAATGTGTCCCTATCAAAGCTACTCATGAGCCTATTAGTATAAAGATAAATCTTAAAGATGAGAACGTTGGTGATGTAGTTCCTTCCAAAGATCTTGATATCCCTTTCACACCTTATATTCCTCCATTCAAACGCAACCACATACCTCCACTATCCTCTAAATCCATTTTGGGTTCCTATGTCCCAAAACAAAAGTCTTCATCTCTTCCATCCATATTAGGTCCATATATTCCTCCATCCTCTATTCCTATCATCCCTAACTATCCATTCACTTACCCTACCATGTATCAAGATCAACAAAGACACACATACTTGAAGAATGTCCAAACACCAATCCATATGAACCATCCATATTATTCCTATTCATCCACAATTCCTAAGTCTTTTGGAAGCAATGTTGATGTGCAACATAAAAATCATAAATCCAAGAATCCATATGTGCATAAAAATCACAATGTCCCATCTAATCGACATGTGAATGAAAAGAAAAATGAAATATCCAAAAGGCTTCAAAGGTCCATCAAGCAAAAAGAAAAAAATAAAATGTGGGTTCCTAAATCCCTCATTGAAGAAATGCATTCAAAAGCATTCCAAAAGGAAGAAAAATCAAAGAATATGTGGATTCCCAAGTCATTGTTGAAAGACTTGCACACAAAAGAAGAATCAAAATTGACATTCAAGCTTCCAAAGGCTTCCATTCCATCTTCTTCCAAACATCCTTCATCTTCTTACATCCCAAAATCCACTACCTCAAAAAGATCCTTACCTCCGTCATCTATTGTTCCTCCATCATTCCACCACTCTTCAAAGTATGTGTCAAAGTTGATCTTGCCAACATTCCCATCTGCAACATACCTTCTTCTTATCCTCACATTCATTTTCCAATGCATACTTTATGTACTTCCATCCCTCTTATCAATACCTTTGAGCATCCTAGTCATACCCATGGTTTATTACAACATATCTTTCAAAGGAGCATTGTCCAAAGATTCTAATGTTGGGAAAATATTGAAAAATACAAAAAAAGAAAAAAACAAAGAAAAAAAGAAAAAAATGAAAAAAGAGAAAAAGTGCCTTGGTGAAAACCTAGCAATAGGCACCTTGGTAGCAAAAATAAAAAGAAATAAATCTAGGGTGAAAACCACTTCTTGTGGCACCTTAGACAAGTACCATGATGAAAACCTGGCAAACAGACATCATGAGTAATTATTCCTTCTTGCACTCTACACTTGGGGGTAAGTTTCATCCATACCATCTTCCATCTTCCTATCATTTACCTCACTTTTGTCCATATTTCCTCTATCACCTTCATCTTGACAAGGTTGAACACATCCATGAGCATTGAGTATCTTGACATCCATTATCCTTTCCATCAACTTATGTACTTGTTGCATCCATGTTACCCTATCATGATCTTGCTTATCCCAAATTCACCTTCATTATTCCTTGATAGATTTTTCATAATCCCAAAACATCCTGTCATAGCCTCCATCACTCCTTTATCATGGTTGTGTTATCTTATCCACATCTCACCCAAATTGACCCTTGGTCTTGATCAAGATGAACTTTAAAAAAAAAAATTTGTTATCAAGAACTTCTTGACATGTCCACTCTTTTGGATCACTCCTTTTCATGGTAGCAGATCGTTATCCTATACACTATCTAGCCCTGCACAATTGTCTTCCATGGCTTATCCAAAAACATGCTTCACATTGCTATATCATTTTTTCCTTAGCTTGGGTACTCTTGAGGAGATAGTCCTATGGGTCACATTCACATACTTCTTCCATCATAGCCTTTCCATCTCTAATCCATCAGCTTGCAAATCCATCCTTCATGTCCTATATCTTGCTAAGACATTGGGGGAAAACCAATGTGATCTTGTTTGAGAGCGGGTAAAAAGGACAGCATGAAGTGCTTTTGAGCTGCATCTGGCATGAACCAAGCTTCGGTAATATTTTGAAAGTTTTCTCAAGTCCAACATTTTTCCTATCTAATTAGGGGCATTTGATATGAATCAAAGGATTCAATAGTACAACATTCAGTCACATCAAAGAGACTTATCAGAGCTTCAGAAGAGAATGATTTTCATGAACCTTTGATGGATATCATTGTTCATACCCAAGTATTTGAGCCTACAACTTGATCCATGAGCCTTCATTGACTTTATTATTCGGGATTAAAAATTGACAAAACACTTTAAAAAGATCAGAATGCTTGGAAATACTTTTTGAAAATCATGAAACAATGTAAAACACTTGAAGCTTTCTTTTGATGATCTTTACTTACATTGATTTTTATCACATCTTTTTAGCTAATCGATGAGGTTTCGACTAGATTGACGATGATGAAGACATGATATTTTTCTTGTCTTTGAGTGACTGTCTTGAGGAAGATCCAACAACTTATGTGAATTTGTCTAACGACATGGTCACCAAAGAACCATCGAGGACTTTCATGTAGTGTGGAAGGTTGACCTTTGATTGTTTGAGAAAATGGATTGGTATTCATACTCCCATAGTTTGGTCATCCAACTAGTGAGGGTTGTACTAGTTTCCAAAAAGGAGGTTACCAAATGCGATAAAAAGTGGTATTCATATCATCATGTCAGTGGGCAGTGGTGATTGTACTTGCTTTCTGGTCCCAAAGTGCTCAATGATGAAAATTTATCCTCAAGGCAATTATTTGCTAAAAGCTAGTGACACTTAGCTGCATTGCATTGCATTATCATGGAAGGTTAATTGCATTATCATGTTAGATTAATTGCATGTGCAATTGTTTGTAGTATTTTTTCCAAGGACAAGGGGGGTCATTCAATTGAAATCTTGATCAATCATCAAATGGGGTCATTCAATCAAGAATCAAGGAAAGTCCATAAATCATAAAAAGTGTCCATAACATCAAAGATCCATGAAGTCTGTCTAATCAAAGATACAATGTCATCAAAGTGATACATCCAAGTCTTGATCAATAATATCATGATACAATATCAACAAACTAAAGGAGCTCCATAATCAATCATCTCAATAACCTATACTCTAGCTGGGTCAAACCCATGACTTAAATCCAAATATCCAAGAAGCTAAGGTCCATATATATATATACCATTTACAGAAATGTGCCTGTTTCACAAATCAAGGGAATCATATCAGTATTCTATATCAGTGAGTCATTTTACATCAATCAATCCTATCAAAGTATCAAGCAATCACACCCAGTACCATCATTCGTGTCTTTGTGTCCTGAGAATGAAGCAAGAGTATCAAATCATATCAATTTTCACACTGATTGATTTATATCCTATCAGAACTAGCCTATGAGATTGACAAATCACATTCATTGGTACCATTATCCTGTTATCCTAATCATTTGTTTTTCTTAACTACAACAGACCTATCTATCTTGGATATGCAAATTGTGAGTCATGGCATATCATCAATATTTTTCAGAAATGAAAACATATTGGACCAATCAATCAAAATCTTTCAAATCAAGGAATCAATTTGTTTTATTTCTGAGGGGGCATCAGAGTATCAAATTGGCATCACATCAAAAACATTTATCAATGGGGCATATCATATCAGGTTATCATATCAGTATCATATCATATCAGTTTCATATCAGGAGGCAAATCAGTATCAGATCAGTTTATCATATCATATCAGCACCATCATCAGAGGCACATCATCATCATTAGGAAGTACATCAATCAGAATGATCAGAGGCATATCAAAGCCAGAACAGAATCAGATCATCAGACTAAGGGAATCTTTGAATCGGTGTTCTTTGCACATCGACTCAAAGAGGGGCATTTGTAGACATGAAAAATTGGCAAAAGGCTTAAATCAATCAAAAGGTGCAATCAAATCATCAAAATAGCACAAAAAATCAATAAATGGAACAAAGGCAATTCAAATCAAAGGAAAATTCAATTAAATGATTAAATAAAGATGGAAAAGGGGAAAAACACTACAAAATTGATTAAATTCAATTAATGACATAGTTGTTGAAAGTAAAAATCAAAATGAACATCTTACCCTTCATGGCTAAATTTAATTACTTTAATTAATTAATAAATACTAATTTCCCTCAACAAAGCAAAAAAGGAGACAAAATGGACACAAATCACTCACTTTTGTTGAAATGGTCCAGCCTTTTGAAACCATTTAAATGATTGTCCCCTCCTTGTCCCCCCATTTATGGACAAAGCAAAGCCAATTGACCTTACCCAAGCATGACCATGGTTATCTCACTCTACCCCCTACCCTTGGGAAAATCTTATATATTGAAGGCATTTAGAAGCATTAAGGATCCACTCCATATCTTTGAATTGCAGCAAAGCTCTTGCAATTTGCATCCACATCACTCACTTATCATTTTTCATTGCTAATTAGCCTAAATTGCTTTGATCATAGTAGATTGTTCATCAAATAGAGCTAGAATTTGATAGAATAGATCTAAATTTGCATATCATATAGCTTAATTCTCATCTTTAGAGTGTCACTAGTGAGGATCATAGCTGAGAGCCTCATTTACCACTTTATTTTAGAGATCCATGAGATATTTAGATTAATTGTGCATTATTTAGATTAGTTTGCTTTGAATAGTGTAATTATCTTTTAAATCTTGTTATTTCATGAAGGTGTAAATCACTCACACACAGAAGTATATTCAGAATAGCGAAGTATTCAGACAGAGTTCAATGACTGAGCTACGGAGTGAAAGGACAGAATCAAGAAAGATCAAATAGAAGAGATCAAATATAAAGTAAAGAGGAGATCTATAATCTGCATACTAGTGCAAACTGAAAGATCAGGTATTGAGACATTTTGACCAGTGTATCAGGGTAAATCTCTTAATCGAGTAGTCTTAGCAGACTTTTTGTAAATCTCTTTACCGAGTGCTTACTTTTTTGTAAGTTTATAAATCCTTTAACAAGGTAGACTATACAAGTCTTTTAGCTTTTAACAGAGCAGACCTTTCACAGGGTAGATCATGATTTGATCACATTTTGTAAGCCTTAATAGGCAAAACTTATTACTACAGTAGTGAAGATTTGTGCGTGTCATCACCACCCTAGTTTTACCTTTCAAGGGTTTTTGGGTTACCAAAATCATGGTGTTATGAGTGATTACATGTATGTTGCTTTATATGTTTTGTTGCTTACTATGATTAAGTTTTGTTTATGTTATGCATAAAGTTTTATCAGATCAAAAGGATAAAAATAGGTAATATCTGATTCAACCCCCCCCCCCCCCCCCCTCTCAGTATTACTTTCCCACTTATACTTCCAACAGGTTTCCACGCGGTCCCACACATATAGGGTATCATTACCAAGAGATAGCACTATTTTTGCAAACCAAAGGCAAGAAGTTTAATACCAAAGTCTTTACAAAGATCCAAATCAAGAAGAAATTTTTCCAAACCTATTTGGACCAAGACTTGGAGAGATGGTGGATAGAAATTTGGCATATCATAATCACAATACCAATAATGTCAATTATAATACCAAAGAAACACTTGAAGAAAGGGTTGAGAAAGCTGCCCAAGACCTAGACTTCCTAGAAGTTATGGAGAAATTGATAGAGAAGGATAAGGAGAACTTCTTCTTAAACCTTGTACAAAAGGAAGTAAAGTTGCCTTATGATTTTGATATTGACCAACTCAAGAAAGACCAACACCAAGATGACCCCATGAATGTTATGACTAGGCAGATAAAGGCCTTCCAAGAACAAATCGATACCATGAAGAAGCTAGCCAAACCTAAGGCCTTTTCCATTGAAGCTTTGTGTCCTTTCCCTTTTGACAAAAGCTTAGCTATGGTATCTTTTCCTTTTAATACCATCTTTCCTAAATATGATAAGTACATGGGTAAAAAAGACCCACAGGATCATCTAAGGGAGTTTTACACCCTAAGCATAGAATTCATGCACAATGATACATATATAATGAGACTCTTTCCTAGAAGCTTAGGAGGTCCCGCAATGGAGTGGTTTTCAAAACTAATCCCCAGAATAAAGTCCTTTGAGGGGTTAGCCTCCAAGTTCATAACCCATTAGTCTTATAACATTGAGCACGAAATCACAATGCTCAAGTTATGTGATACCAAATAGAAAGATGGAGAGTCCTTAGGATTGCTACAAAGGTGCAGGACCGTTTTCGCAAGGTATCCATGAAGTATCCCCAAGAAAGAGAAGATGGAAATCTTCACCAACAATTTGACCTCGGAAATGAATTATAGATTACAACTTCAATGTCTCCCAACATTTGAGAAACTCATCGAAAATGGGATCAAGATTGAAGATGTTTTGGTCAAAAAAGGTGAAGTCAAATTGTTTAAAGATAACAAGTCCAACAACAACAACAACAATAGCAATAATAATAATTATGTACCTAAGTATTTCAATAATCAAGGGTCCAACAATAATAATGATAAATCTAAATCATGGACGAAGAATAACAAAAAAAACCTTGTGAATGATAGAGTTGTGGAGGCCCACACCTTGAAGTCAGCTCCTTTTATCCTACCATATGGAGAAAATTATTCAAATAATGTTAATCAAACTAACAAAGCTCCATATAATTCCAATAATTCCAATAACAATTCCAACACTTCCAACAATAATTCTAGTGGGGACAAATCAAAATCCTCCTACTCCAATTATAATAAAAGAAATTTACCTACTTAGGTGAACCTTTGGAGAATGTATTAAAGATTTTATATGCCAATAATGTCATCACATTACCCGATATAAAAGAATATGAACCTAAAGTTAAACCTTATTGGTGGAATGTGGCCCATCATTGTGAATGTCATCAAAATAGAGGTCACCGAACAAATGAATGCATGAGGTTAAAACACTTGGTGCAAGATTTAATTGACAAGGGAACCATTCAAATTGAAGGACCACAAAATAATGGAGATCATACGGCCTTCAAGAACCCCTTTTTGAATCATGAAAAGGGGGAGTCATCAAATACAAATCAAAATAAAAAAAAGGGCAATGAGAAAGTGAACTTTTCTCACACATATGATAACATGATAAATACTCTAAGAGAAGAGGATCAAATCATAAACGTTATCATAGTGAAAGATAAGTCAAGGGAAGTATCATCAAATGTTGTCACTAGGGGGAAAGCATCAAAAATTATCCTACCTACCTATGCTCAAAAATTTGTGATATCAAACCAAGTTTCAAGATCATCATCAAAATAATACAACTTGGTTGATCAATTACAAAGAACTCCCGCTCAGATTTCTATTCTTTGAGCTGCTCAAATTATCATCAATTCATAAGGATATCTTGGAGAAAGCCTTGTTGGAAACAAATGTGCCTCTAAACTTGGAGGTAGACAAATTTAAAAATATGGTAGGGCACCTAATTGCACCTCATTTCCTATCATTTTCCGAACAAGATGACATGTCCCTTAATCATCCCCAAAATCTACCCTTACATATAGAAGTGTTGACTCGTAAGCATAGGGTGAAAAGAGTCCTTATAGATGGAGGAGCTGGCCTAAAAATTTTTACCCTTAGCTTGGTGAAAGCCCTATGATTTTCTGAGGAGGCTATTGACCCTAAGAAAAATATTACCATAAAAGCCTACGATAATGAAGAAAGAGCCTCAAAAGGAGTCATAGTATTACCCATAAGAGTTGGTCCCATGCAAAAAGAGACCGTATGCCAAGTCTTGGACTTAAATTTGACCTACAATATCTTGTTAGGAATACCATGGATCCATGAAATGAAAGTTGTTGCTTCAACTTATCACCAATGCCTAAAATTCCCATATCTAGGGCAAGAGATAATGATAAGTGGGGATCTAAACCCATTACAATATTGTAATAATGTCAAACCTATCAATGACTCCTTAGTCCCACACAATAATGAAGGGTCTATACCTAAGCAAATGGAGCAAGGTCAAAATTATAAGGACACCCCTTTGTTGAATGGAAAAGAAAATATGGAAGAAGAAGTTGTTATTGAAGATGCACCAAAACTCATTAACCTAACTACATCGACTAAAGGAAAAGAGATGGTTAATGAAGATAATATTATTGAAGAACCAAGAGAAGATCATACTAAATCTACCCAAGTGTACACCAAAGAGGCCCATTATCAAAAGATGGACCAAATGATGAAGAATTTTGATAAGCAATGTAAGATCAAGCAAAAAGGAGTAGGTGAATACTCCTTATCTATGATGGACCTACCTTTATCACCCAAGTCCTTTGGGAAACCCTCAAATCTACCCCATAAATATAATGAGAACTTTGTAAGGGCAAGTACATCATCCACAATGGATGAAGAAGACAATGAGATCCTAAAATGGTTGTACAATGATGAAGAATCAAGTGCCCACGTCAAACATATCCAAAATATAACCATTCCCACACATCAATATGGGAAAGGGTTTTCAATCATGTAAAAGATGGGGTACAAAGGTCAAGCACCTTTAGGCACAAAGAATGAAGGGATCATTGAACCCTTAGAAAGTACATGGCGAGATTCCAAGGAGAAAGAAGGAGTAGGGTATCTTGAGGAAGGATACACTCAAAAACATCATCCCAAGCTTTATAGCCAAATATTACAATTAGAATCTCATAGTGATGAGGATTCTAATGAATGGGAATGGGAAACCCTATCAAATGAGTCATTCTAGGACAAGGGCATTGATGTCATTCATACCTATGCTTCTACCAAAAATAAAGGACCAATAACATAATCAGCTTCAAATCAAGCATCTAGTTCTAGTCAAGTGACCCTAAATGATGTGCCAAGCATAGAAATAGATATCAATCAATGGGTAGGTGAACCATATGTTCCTTCATGGAGACCTACTATGGAAGAATCAAATGCTAGGTTTAATCCACATGACTTTTATCCAATAGAAACCCAAGAGGATTCTAGTGAGGGGAACTTTGATCCTTCTTTAGAACATTTAGAGGAAGCCCATGTTTGAGATTTTCAAGATACAATGTACGAACCCTCCAATAATGAGATATACACCTTAAACCCAATCGAAATGAACCTAAGTCTTGACCCATTAACTCTCATCCGCCCGGACTTAATTGAATGGAATATCATTGAACCAACTACCTTGCCAATTTTCTTAAATGACAACATGGTGTCCCAATACTTTAACGTGGTTGAACCTTCTTCTATCAGAGAATGTCAACAAGAAATGATCAAAAGGAGCATCCAAACTTTCAATCCGAGAAAAAATGAAAAAAATAGAAAAAGAAAAGAATCAAGTGTCGAAAACCACGTTGTGACAACATTAGATCAAGAAAAAAATAAAGAAATAAAGGATGTTTCCAAAGGTGAAAACCCAACTAAGGCACCTAAGGAAGGGATTTTGGATTCTCTACCAAAAAATTATGAAGAAAGATCTTCAATCTTAATTGAGCCAATAGAAAAGATAAATATTGGATCAAAAATAGAGCCAAAGATCATTCACCTACCAGCATCACTATCTAGTGAAGAAAGAACAAAATTCATTAAGTTCTTTATGGAAAGACAAGTCAATTTTGCATGGTCTTATGATGATATGTCAAGTTTAGACCCAAATCTAATAATGCATCATCTAAACATCAAGGAAGGATCCAAACCTGTTAAACAAAAGCTAAGGAAGATGCATCCTCATATAGCACTACTTGTCAAAGTGGAGTTATAAAAGCTATTGAAGGTGGGATTTATAAGGGCCATTAATTATGCACAATGGATCTCAAATATAGTGCCAGTATCAAAAGTAGACAAATCCATTAGAATCTGCATGGACTTTAGAGACTTAAACTTGGCATGTCCTAAGGATGATTTTCCACTTCCAAGCATTGATGCCATTGTGGACTTAACAGCGGGACACTCCATGTTTTCACTCATGGATGGATTTAGCAAGTATAACTAGATAAAAATAGCACTAGAAGACCAAGATAAAATAGCTTTTACATGTGCATGGGGTACTTTTTGTTGGAATGTCATGCCATTTGGGTTAAATAATGCCAGAGTGACCTATCAAAGAGCAATGACTACAATATTTCATGATATGATGCATAAGTTCATGGAGGATTATGTGGACGACATATTAGCCAAATTCCATTCAAGGAAAGAACACCTTCCAATTTTGGAAATTTTTTTTGAAAGGTTAGAAGAATTCAAAGTAAGACTTAACCCAAAGAAATGTGCATTTGGAGTCCAATCCGGCAAGCTACTAGGGTATATTGTATCTGCAAAAGGGATAGAGGTGGATCCTGCTAAAGTGAAGGCTATTATGGAAATGGAAGCACCTAAAAACATTAGTCAAATGAGATCTTTATAAGGAAGGATCCAATCCATTAGGAGATTTATCTCCCAATTAGCTGAAAAATGTCATAATTTCACCCAACTTTTGCATAAGGATACAATCTTCAAATGGGATGAAAAATGTGAAGAGGCCTTTAATCTACTAAAGAAATATCTCATGAATCCACCAATCTTGATGCCACCTATCAGAGGCAAGCCATTGATCCTATACATTTTAGCAATGGAGAATTCATTAGGGGCACTTTTAGCACAAGAGGATGAAACAGTTAAGAAAAGGCAATTTACTACATTAGTAGAACCTTGGTCAAATATGAGCTTAACTATACATTTATGGAAAGGGCATGCTTGGCTATAGGTTTTGCTTCCCAAAAATTATGCAATTATATGATAGCCCACAAGATAAAGCTCATTGCCAAAATTGACCCATTGAAGTATCTACTTAGTAAAACAACATTGAATGGAAGGCTAGCAAAGTGGGTCATGATACTAAGTGAATTCGACATAGAATATGTTGATAGAAAATCAATCAAAGGGCAAGTCATTGTAGACCAATTAGCAGAAGCACCACTTCAAGATGACCATCCCATCCAAGTGGAATTCCCAGATTCAGAGATTGTGAAGGTGGAGGCAAAAACATGGCAACTTTATTTTGATGGTTCCTACACTCATCATGGATTAGGAGCCGGCATACTCCTTATCACTCCTCAAGGTTCTACTATCCCTAAGTCTTAAAAATTTCTATTCCCATGCACCAACAATATAGCGAAATATGAAGCATTGGTTATTGGAATCAAGTTGGCATTAGACTGGAAAGTAATAGAATTAAAGGTTTATGGAGATTCACAATTAGTCATAAATCAAGTCAATGAGGAATATCAAACGAAAGATGATAAATTGGTACCCTACAAAAACATGGTGCAAAGTCTCAAGAATTATTTCATACTTATCACATTTGAACAAGTGCCGAGAGAAAAGAACAAAGTAGCAGATGCAATGGCAACCTTGGCTTCATTGTTGCAAATGCCCGATCAGAGTGCCATATATGAGTTCTTGGTAGAAGAAGTGGTTCAACCCATGTTTGACCCTACCACCCTCACACCATTTTCTTGTTAACTACAAATGAATCACCTTGGTATGGACCAATTTATACTTACTTGAAAGATCAAATCCTTCCCATAGACCAAACCAGGAATCAAAAGAAAAGCTTCATTCACCAAGCTGCCTGATACACCATAATTTCTAAAACATTGTATTGAAAAAGTCTAGACAGAATGCTCCTTAGATGTTTAGAAGAGGAAGAATAAAACTTAGCCTTACAAGAAGTCCATGAAGGAATTTGTGGATCACACTCAAACGGATTATCCCTAGCCAAGAAACTTCTAAAGATAGGATATTTTTGGCCCACGATGGAGAAAGACCCGTGTAACTTTGCAAAAACTTGTAGAAAGTGTCAATTCCATGGAAACTTGATACATGCACCCGCACAAGAGCTTCATCCGATGACAACACCTTGGTAGTTCTATCAATGGGGTTTAGACCTAATAGGCATGATTTACCCGCCATCCTCGAATGGTCACAAATTCACCATCACAGCAACTGAATATTTTACTAAATGGGTGGAAGCTATACCCCTATCAACGACAACTAGAAAGTAGATTTCTTTGTTTATCGTCAATCATATTATTTGTAGATACGACATACCTCATGCTATTATAACAGATAATGCAAAGCATTTTAAGAACAAAGACTTAACAAAATTATGTTCCAAGTTTCACATGATTCATCATTCTTCTTCAATCTACTACCCTCAAGGTAATGGACAAGTCGAAGCAACCAATAAAAACATCTTGAAGATTTTGAAAATAATGGTGGACAACTCAAGGAGAGATTGGCACATTAAGATAAACTCAACCTTGTGGGCTTATAGAACAAGCATAAGAACACCAATAGGGGCTACACCTTTTTCATTAGTCTTTGGAGTAGAAGCGGTTTTACCTTTAGAGGTAGAACTACCATCTTTGAGGATATCTATGCATGGTTTGATAAATGAGGATGACTTTAAGGTTGCTAGGTTGTAAGAACTAGAACTCTTGGATGAAAAATAGAAGCAAGCATTTGATCATTTGAAGGTGTACCAGAATAGGATGTCAAGGGCTTACAATAAGCACATCAAGCCAAGAACATTCCAAATAGTGGACCTAGTTTTGAGAGAAAATCCCAAGAACTAAGTAGAATGAGAAAAGAAAGGAAAATGGCAAGCAAACTGGTTAGGACCATTTCTCATTGTTGAAAATTTTGGGACCGGCACCTACAAACTAGTAGATTATGATGGTGAAGAACTGCAAGAGACAATCAATAGCATACATCTCAAGAAGTTCTATACATGAGGTAGATGAAAGAGTATAAAGTGTATCAAATGAGGAGCATCATATTTATAGTACATAGTGAAAAGAGATCCTGAAAATACCAAAAACATTTGAAAAGTAGAAAAGATCAAAAACAGTGGAAAATTGAGCATGAAGAAAGAAAAAATAGTCATATATGATCCTCAAAATGAGAAAAAAAATTGAAAAAAGGAAAAATGCAAAAAAATCAAAAAAAGAAGAAAAGTGCCTTGGTGAAAACCTAGCAAATAGGTGCCTTGGTAGCAAAAAAAGAGAGAAAAAGCTTTAAAAATAGAAAAAAGAGCTAGATCCATTCAATCAGTGAAAACCTGGTAAATAGGCACCATTGAAAGTCCAAGTCAGTCACATACCTAGAAGGTCACCTTGTAAATATTGCATTCACCAACATTTGTATATATTGCATAATAAAACCCCACAGTTGCATTTGTGAGTACCTCAAGATTTTGGTCACCTAATCGACAAATTGTCCAAAGTCCCACAAATGAAATTATCTCAAACTGGGGGCAATCTACTCAAGAGGAGGAAGGATTCATCAAAGCAAGCTATATTCAATCAGAAAATCAATTCATCACACTAGAAAGAGGAACACTTAATCAAATCAACATCCCAATCCAATTTGAGCGTAAAAATGCCAAATTTGATCCAAGAACTAAAATGACCTTACCTTTATCAGGATTAAAAATTTGAAATGGATGGAACTACACTTGACATATGGATTTGAAAAACATCACAAAAAAATTTTCTAAGTGTTAACTCAATTGATGAAATCATTTCTTTCTAGTGAATCGATGAAAGTTTTAGACTAGACAAGCTATGATGAAAGGATGATATTTTCTAGATTTTTGAATGACTGTCTTAAAATCAAAGTTTTAAATCATGTATTATTTATCTAAGGATGTGATCATCAAAGAATCATTGAGGACTTCTACATAGGATAAAATGAAGATTTCTACTTGTTTACGCAAACGGATACCTTGGCTATTTTGATCTTCAATATCATAATACCAAAATCCACTTGCAACATAGAATCTGACAAAATCGGTATTTGCACTCTCATGATTGGCTTCAATTAGTGATAGTCGTACCAAAGAGAGATGGGAAAGCAAACAAAGAGGTGTAAAAATTATTCATATCATCATAGTTGAACTAGTGATGGTTGTACTAAAGCGGGATTCCAAAAATGCTCAATGATGATTATAAGCTCCAAATTTTGAATGATGATAGTTAGCTGCATACATCTTAGATTAAGTGCATTGTATATACTATTTTTCTTTCTTAGCTTAAATTGCAAGGGGGAACATCAATAAACTTGGTTAATCAAAGCATCAAAGAAATGGGGGGTTCAATTCAAACGTCTTATTCTTGATTTCAATCAAAAACAAAGTGAGATTATCTTTTGCATTCATACATAGCATTAATCATTATTCATCATCCATATATCGGAGAAAAAGAGAAAAAGAATCATTACTCATACATCATTTGCATACATATAATTAAAGATAGAACTGCATACATGTAAAAACCCAAAAACATAGGGGCATTCACATTCATATCATTCATAAAAGAGTTTGCATCCATACATTGAAAAATAGAGAAAAGCATGTCATAAATCCATACATTAATGCATTCATCTATTTATATCATAAAATAAGATACGTTGCATCCATAGCATAATCACAAGTAAATGCATCATAAAGATCATATAGCTGCATGTAAATATAATCTCATAAACTCATCAAGAAACTCAAGGAAGGGTATCATCATATAAGTACTCATCAAATGATCCAAGTATATCAAGATACAAATATCATGAAAGTGATACATCAAATGTTCTAATCAATAAAACATCAAGAAATGTGACACAAGGACATCAACAATGAGTAAATATAGCAAGTCATCAAGATCCATCTCTAGCACTAGATCCATCTGGACCCCTGTCATCCTATCTATCCTATGAGGGAGGCACCTGTGAAGTGCTAGCTATGCTAGGTCTCTGAATCACATGGGTCATAAACTATTGCATCAAGAGAGCTACCTGATCTAGTCTACCCACAACAGTAGATATGTATGTCATCATTGCCTGCATATCTCATGATAGACTATCAATGCTAGGATCAGTCTGTGAACTCTGTCCCATATCCTGTGAGTATTGCACCTATGGAGGTACCTGTTGATCCTATGAAGGCACCTGCTATGCTGGAACCTCATCCTACTGAGCTAATGCAACTCTCTGCAACTAAACTAAGGGATCTTGTCCACCAGGAATCTGCCTAGCAGCATCTACATGAGCTTTTCTTTGTTGTCTCTACTGACAATGAGCTCTCTATTGTCTATCCACTACTGCTCTAGGACATACCTCAACTGCATCATCCTGTCTAGCTCTAGCTCTATCCCGAACATGCCCACCTCTCACTCATGGTCCATCACTTGCTCTACTAATAACTTGAGGATCTCTCTATCCTTGTCATCCCCGTCATCTCCTACCACCACCACCACCATCACCACCATCATCATCTCTCTCATCCCAGTCTGGGATACGCTCTGTTGGATCAATAAAATGAGGAAACCTATTTGAAGCCCACCAATCTTGATATTCATAAGACATCCATGCATCTGTAACACCTGTAAGCATATCCCATCTGCAATATCCCAAACTAGTGATCTGATCACATGCAAACCGGTAATCAATCAAAGGACCCCACATAGATCGCTCTGCCTGTACATGATCGTATAACACTGCACCCTAAGTCATATCCTATGCTATACCATACTGGCAAGATACTCAACCAAAGAAAAAATGCTCAATAACATTAGTAGACCTGTCGATCATCCATCGAGGAGAAAACATATAAGGAAGCTCATCATCATCCTCCCACCAGTGCTCACAACCTATATATGGTTGCCATTGTACCTAATCAAGATCATCAATCTGTCGGTGCCAATACTCAAGCTTTCCCAAATGATGCTGGACAACCATGCCGCTATATAGAAAAGCATATGGAAACCCTTGACCATGAATCCTATCTGAAATGGGCCTAGTAATGGGAAGATGCTCCCATACCCACAGCTCTAAAACCACTACACCAGCAGACAAAGAAGCAGTCTCTCTATAGAAAACCTCATGCAAATCATGATATAATTGAGTGAGAACACATGAGCCCCAATCAAATCATCGAGGCTAAGCCAGTAAATCCTCAAGGATCCTACCCCATCCAACTAAGAAACCATGACCTCACCGGTCGAGAAGTAGGAATCCACCAATAAGGGCACCAAGAACTATTGGTAATGTAGGAAATGAAGCAAACTATGGCCAAGTGATGGTATCATCATCTATAGTATTGTCCCCGAATACTCATCGGGAGACTATGGAATCATAGTAAACTAACTCTCCTCTACACGGGATGCATAGCAATCTATATAGGTCCTCAGGCATGATAGTCATCTCTCCAAAGGGAAGATGAAAAGTATTGTGGTCAAAGTGCCATCTCTCCACCACAGCAGTCAAAAGATCTTGGTTTAGCTGGAACCCAGGAATGTCAAATAGAAAACTGAGGCTAGATAACTCAACAACATGAAACTTTGTCACCGTCAGAGCCTGACCGAGATCAATGACCCAAGATGTGACAAACGGGATGTACAAAATAGGAAACTAAGCCTGTTTGGTAAAATAAAGGAATTATATAAGTAGTTTATATCAAGGAATCATCTAAAGTCAATCAATTTTATCACAAGTATCAAACAATCATACTATTTGTTCATTTCTCTATATCTTGAGAATGAAATATCAGTATCAATCATATCAAATTTTCACACTGATTGATTTATCCTATCAGATTGAAAAATCATATTCATTGGTACCATTATCCTGATATCCTAATCAATTGTTTTGTTTAAACATGACAGACCTAATCTTATCATTGGAATTGAACATCTGAAGTTATCAAATTTTTCATCAAGAAAAATCAAGTACAAGTGCAAAAATTTTCAAAATTTGTCAGGCGTGATTTTATTCATACTAGGCAACATTTCATCCTAAGTGATACAGAAAAGATGTTAGGTGACATTTCATCCTAAGCGATACAGAAAAGATGTCAAGTGACACTTCATTTCTTCTATGCATTATTTTAGGTATTAGGTGACACTTCATGATGCTAGGCAACATCTAATAAAGCCTAGGTGACAATGAAACGTTAGGGTTTCACACACAGAAAATCATATGCAAATGGGCATTAAAACCCTAAGCCGATGAGACAACAAATTTTTGTCAAGTGAGAATGAAAAATTTCAAGGCGATAGTTTACTGCGCGGAGGCATGAGTAAAAGGCAGGGATGTGACATTTTAAAGACTGACGCGACATTTAAAATACCCTACGCGTGACTTCGCAAAATTAAATCAATGGCGAAATGAAAAAGATGTAATAAATGTGATAAATGAGCAATAAATGCAACGAAGTGGTTAAAAATGAGTCACAGGAGGGCCATAGTCAGGTGGTCTTTGATACCATCAACATCTCTTGAATTGATGCTCTCTGATAGGGACAACCATCTCGGAAATCAAAGGAGGACTAGAGCAAAATCTCAAAAGTCAAAAGTGAAAATGAATAGTAAATCAAGGTTTTTCAACCTATTTAAGCTAATTTGACCTAATTTAGAGGTGAAATTTAGACTTTGACCTATATTAACCTATCAATTCAATCGGGGAAAATTGTGAATCATGGCATATCATCAGTGTTTTTCAGAAATGAAAACATATTATATCAATCAATCAAATTTTCCAAATCAAGCATCAATATGTTTTATTTCTGAGGGGGCATACCATTGGATAATCATATCAACATCAGCAGTAACATCATCAAAAATCAAGAGACCAATCATCGAAATCAAAGAGAAATCTTTTATCAGGAAATTTTTCGTAATCAAATGAATGGGGCATCACATCGAAATCAATCATCAAATCGGGTATCATATCAAGATTTTTCATCACGGTCAAGCATCATATCAGGGATTAATCATCAGAATGACCATCATATCAGAACGATCATCAGATTCATATCAATTGAGAGTTTCATATCGATCATATCTACACCAATCTCATATCAGAAATCAAGAACTGACCATCAAAAGACATCAAAGATCATAGTATTCTTTGAATCGACCTACTTCGCACATCAACTCAAAGAGGGGCATTTGTAATCACCTAAAAATAGACAAAGTCAAATCAAAGAAAATCAAAGAAAATCAAGGACATAATTGAAGTAATTAAATCACAATGCATAATTAGCCAATCAAAATTAAAATCAAGTCTTGATTCAAGATAAATCAAAATTAAGAGCATTTTAATCAAATGCAATCAAATCAAAATACAATTAAATCAATTAATTGTATAGTCTTGGATTAAATTAAATTCAACCCATTCAAGAGGTACATGGCTAAAATAAATCAATCAATAAATCTCAATTACTCTCAATAACCCAAAAAGAGAGGAAATCCGGGCAACCAATGAGATTTGAGGAAAGGCATTCACATGGATCAAGCCAAATTCAATCTCAATCACTCAAAATGAAAGAGAATCTTGTCTACTTGTCCCAAGTTTTGAGGACACAAACTTTGCATTGTCTTCAAAGGGTGGAACCAAAGACTCAACCAAGGTTTAATCATGATCAAACACAACTACACCCCCTACCATTGGAAAATCTGTAAAAGGAAGGCCTAAATCCTTCATAATTAAGAACCACACACCTGAGAATTGCATTGAACCTCTTGCAATTTGAGTTTAGAAAGGCATTTGAGAGCTTAATTAGCATTTAATTTGATATAATTGTTAGCTTTAACTTGTTTATCATATCATTCTCATTCTAGGACTGTCATTGATGAGAGCTTGCTGAGAGCTTTGCATTAACAATCTTAGTTAGAGAGCCATAGGATGCTCAATTAATCATTAATTTTCTATAGTTTGCTCTATTACTTCATGGTTTAATTTAGTTACTATTTCAATTATTGATTAACCTTAAGCCTATGAAGATACTTTCCCTAGTATACAATACCATTCAGATTATTAGGGTTAAAGGATGGGCACTAGTCTAATACTGTGAAGTCAAAACCTAAAAAATTAGTGCATCTATTTTCCATAATTTTACCTTTGTTTCTATATTGTAACTGTATACACTTAAAAATGGCTTCATTAATTAATTAAATATTTATTATTTAATTGATATTGACTTGATAAATTAATTAAATATTTATTATTTAATTAATAATTATTTCCTCTATTTATTAAATAGATTATTCAATTTATTTAGTAAATTCACTATAGTCTATTCTTCTATCCTAAGTCTTCTAATTAGTCTTATTAAAGTGATTTAATTACATGTAAAATCACCTAAATATGACTAAGTCCCCTAGTCCACCTCACTTACCTAGTCACCTGACACATCACTTTGACTAAAATAAATAATAATTATTAATTATTTATTGGTAATTATCCTCACCCACACATTTCCTATTCTTAAGGGCTATGTGGCCTAATAGGACTTGGTCACATGTCCTCTCTTAAACCAAGTCAAGAGACATGCCCTAGTCCTAAGGGGCTTCTCAAGCCACCTCTAAGGGTCAAAGGTGACTCATGAGACACTTGTGCCAAGAGTCCTCATGAGGAAAAAGTCCTTCCCTCTTCCTCTCTTTGGTCTTTGTCAAACACTTGACATGTGTCTTTCCCTTCCACTTTGTTCTCCTCCATGTCAATGTGAGAGGAACATCATCCCTATTCTTCCTCTCACATTCCAACTACATCCCCCTTTCTCTCAATTCCTTCAATCAAGTCAATCCTAGCCCTAGGATCTTCCACCTTTCATTCTCCACCGTAGGATTGTGCAACCTAGGATTAGATCCTCTAAAACTATATAAAAGGAGCCTCATTTCCCCTTTGTGAGCTAATAGTGAATATAGCAATCAAGCATTCAAGCAATCAAAGCATTTTAAGAGCATTTCAAGAGCATTCAAGCATAATCAAGGTATTTTCATATCACTTACATCTCATTCACCATATTTTCATAATTAGGCTTTAGTTTTGCATACATTCATCAATCTCCACACTTTGGTATCATCTTGGCCAAGAGGCTTCATTTGGAAATTTTAGAGCTCAACATCCTCAAGAAATCAAGGCTAGGAGGGCAATGGAGACAAGCTACATGGTAGGTGAAGGTAAAACCTTGTTTTAGCTTCATATTTGGTGTATTCTTCATTGTTGTTTGCTAATTAGTTTGATTTGTTAATCTTAGAATAGTTAATTTATCATTTAGAATAGTTAGACATCTAATTTGCATACATTTTTGGCACCCATCGTGAGGCAACCCACGTTTTTAATATTCTATTTTTTAAGTTTTCCATGTGCAAATTTTTCTACAGGTCGCTTCTACACATTTGTACCCGATTCCTGTGCATACATCCATTTCTGCTATGCATCAATTCTAGCATTTTTTGCACTTTATCTTTTTAATTTTCTTGCGCATTTACCTTAAGTGTCTGTGCTTTTAACATTTTCTGTTGCGCATTAGTTCTTTCTGCACATTTACACCATCACATTGTGCATATATTTCATTTTGTTGCGCATTCCTACATTCTGCGCATAAATACAGACTTGTTGCGCATTCAGCTCACTATTCTGCGCATTTTTTACTTACTGTAGTAAAATTTAGTTTTCTGTTAGTTTTGATTTTAGCTAACCTTTTGACAAGTTTATGTTTGTTCTGGTAGTCTCTAGGCTATTTTTTTGCAGGATGTTATTTTGAAGACCCCATTGCTAAAATTCTAACAAGTTTGTTTGCAAGATTCTAAAGGGGTTTTGCAAAATAAACTATAATCTTGTTTGGGCTTTAAAATATGACATGTTTTTGCTTTGTGTGTCTTCTTTAGCATAGATTAAGTGTATGTTGTGTCTTTCTTAATAGCTATTTGTAATCCCAAAATTATAACAACGTATCCTCTCCCCTCGCCATTCGTGGACCTTGGGTGTAAGAGAAACTGTTATAATTTTTAGAGGGTGGTCTTCGGTGGGAAAAGAGGTACTCACCCCAAGGAACGACCCAACCAGTAACAAGATAAAGTCTAGGCCCTTCCAAACTGGTATTTAAAAAGTGCTAATGTGATTAGTCTCACATTAGATAGGTGTGAATTCATTGTGGCAACCAAAATCTCCTCCAGTACCCCAGTGGTGCGTTAAAGTCCTACTTAGTAGAGGTGAAAGCCTTGCTTTGAAAGGATTGGGAGAGCCCCCTTAATTGGGAAAATGACTTGATCACAACCACCTGAATGGATGTCCTTATTAAATAATTTTGTATTGTGGCCAAATACCTTCTATTTGCTGGCTCAAGGGGTCACCCAAGCCAGTGAAGACACCCCACATTACTCACGGTTCATAGTAGAGATAGCAATTCTTTGGGAAGTAATGACCCATTGAATTTGAAACTAGGTGTGCCTAAGAAGTGAGTGCACTGTAAGGAGGACCCCGTGCCTCCAAGTTCCTAGGCTATCTGTTGTGGATTTGCGTGGCTGGATTTTATTATCCTAGTGGGGATTCAGCAGATATTATCCTTGCCAACCTTAGGATTGTAAGCATGTTTGTGCATTCATACTAGAACAATTAGATTAAGATCATTTATGTCTTGCGTGTGTGTTTATGCATTTTACCTTTGCCAAAAAAAAAAAATCACTTACAATAATTTTTTTTGTCAATCAATCTCTCGAGGGGGCATGTGGTCATTTGGACATTGTCTGGGGCAAAATGCATGAAATTTTCTTTGAAACAATGTGCCACGCACATTATATCAAAGAGGGGAAAAATGTATACACTTAAAAATGGCTTCATTAATTAATTAAATATTTATTATTTAATTGATATTGACTTGATAAATTAATTAAATATTTATTATTTAATTAATAATTATTTCCTCTATTTATTAAATAGATTATTCAATTTATTTAGTAAATTCACTATAGTCTATTCTTCTATCATAAGTCTTCTAATTAGTCTAATTAAAGTGATTTAATTAAATATACAATCACCTAAATATGACTAAGTCCCCAAGTCCAACTCACTTACCTAGTCACCTGACATATCACTTTGGCTAAAATAAATAATTACTATTAATTATTTATTGGTAATTATCCTCACCCACACATGTCTTATTCTTAAGAGCTATGTAGCCTCATAGGACCTGGTCTCATGACCACATGTCCTCTCTTAAACCAAGTCAAGAGACATGCTCTATTCCTAAGGGGCTTCTCAAGCCACCTCTAAGGGTCAAAGGTGACTCATGGGGCACTTGTGCCAAGAGTCCTCATGAGGAAAAAGTCCTTCCCTCTTCCTCTCTTTGGTCTTTGTCAGACACTTGACATGTGTCTTTCCCTTCCACTTTGTTCTCCTCCATGTCAATGTGAGAGGAACATCATCCCTATTCTTCCTCTCACATTCCAACTACATCCCCCTTTCTCTCAATTCCTTCAACCAAGTCAATCCTAACCGTAGGATCTTCCACCTTTCATTCTCCACCGTAGGATTGTGCCACCTAGGCTTAGATCCTCTAGAACTCTATAAAAGGAGCCTAATTTTCCCTTTGTGAGCTAATAGTGAATATAGCAATCAAGCATTCAAACAATCAAAGCATTCTAAGAGAATTTCAAGAGCAATCAAGCATAATCAAGCCATTTTAATATCACTTACATCTCATTCACCATATTTGCATAATTAGGCTTTAGTTTTGCATACATTCATCAATCTCCACTCTTTGGTATCATCTTGGGCAACAGGCTTCATTTATAAATCTGAGAGATCAACATCCTCAAGAAATCAAGGCTAGGAGGGCAATGGAGACAAGCTACATGGTAGGTGAAGGTAAAACCTTATTTTAGCTTCATATTTGGTGTATTCTTCATTGTTGTTTGCTAATTAGTTTGATTTGTTAATCTTAGAATAGTTAATTTATCATTTAGAATAGTTAGACATCTAATATGCATACATTTTTGGCACCCACCGTGGGGCAACCCATGTTTTTAATATTCTATTTTTTTAGTTTTCTATGTGTAGATTTTTCTACAGGTCACTTCTATGCATTTGTACCCGATTCCTGCGCATACATCCATTTCTGTTGCGCATCCATTCTAGCATTTTTTGCACTCTGTCTTTTTAATTTTCCTGCACATTTACCTTAAGTGTCTACGCTTTTAACATTTTATGTTGCGTATTAGTTCTTTCTGCGCATTTACACCATCACACTGTGCATATATTTTATTTCACTGCACATTCCTACATTCTGCACATAAATCCAGACTTGTTGCGCATTCAACTCACTGTTCTGCGCATTTGTTACTTACTGTAGTAAAATTTAGTTTTCTATTAGTTTTGATTTTAGCTAACCTTTTGACAAGTTTATGTTTGTTCTAGTAGTCTCTAGGCTATTTTTTTGTAGGACGTTATTTTGAAGACCCCATTGCTAAAATTCTAACAAGTTTGTTTGCGGGATTCTAAAGGGGTTTTGCAAAATAAACTATAATCTTGTTTGGGCTTTAAAATATGACATGTTGTTGCTTTGTGTGTCTTCTTTAGCATAGATTAAGTGTATGTTGTGTCTTTCTTAATAGCTATTTGTAATCCCAAAATTATAACAATGTATCCTCTCCCCTCGCCATTCATGGACCTTGGGTGTAAGAGAAACTGTTATAATTTTTAGAGGTGGTCTTTGGTGGGAAAAAAGGTACTCACCCCAAGGAATGACCCAACCGGTAACAAGATAAAGCCAAGCCCTTCCAAACCGGTATATAAAAAATTCTAATGTGATTAGTCTCACATTAGATAGGTGTGAATTCATTGTGGCAACCAAAATCTCCTCCAGTACCCCAGTGATGCGTTAAAGTCCTACTTAGTAGAGGTGAAAGCCTTGCTTTGAAAGGATTGGGAGAGCCCCCTTAATTGGGAAAATGACTAGATCACAACCACCTGAATGGATCTCCTTATTAAATACTTTTGTATAGTGGCCAAAAACCTTCTATTTGCTAGCTCAAGGGGTCACCCAAGCCCGTGAAGACACCCCACATTACTCACAGTTCATAGCAGAGATAGCAATTCTTTGCGAAGTAATGACCCATTGAATTCAAAACTTGGTGTGCCTAAGAAGTGACTGCACTGTAAGGAGGACCCCGTGCCTCCAAGTTCCTAGGCTGTCTACTGTGGATTTGTGTGGCTGAATTTTATTATCCTAGTGGGGATTGAGCAGATACTATCCTTGCCAACCTTAGGATTGTAAGCGTGTTTGTGCATTCATACTAGAACAATTAGATTAAGATCATTTATGTCTTGCATGTGTGTGTTTATGCATTTTACCTTTTCCAAAAAAAAAAAATCACTTACAATAATCTTTCTTGTCATTCAATCTCTCGAGGGGGCATGCATAGGTCGTCTGGACATTGTCTGGGGCAAAAATGCGTGAAATTTTCTTTGAAACAATGTGACATGCACATTATTTCAAAGAGGGGAAAAATGTATACACTTAAAAATGGCTTCATTAATTAATTAAATATTTATTATTTAATTAATAATTATTTCCTCTATTTATTAAATAAATTATTCAATTTATTTAGTAAATTCACTATAGTCTATTCTTCTATCCTAAGTCTTCTAATTAGTCTTATTAAAGTGATTTAATTAAATATACAATCACCTAAATATGACTAAGTCCCCTAGTCCACCTCACTTACCTAGTCACCTAACACATCACTTTAGCTAAAATAAATAATTAGTATTAATTATTTATTGGTAATTATCCTCACCCACACATGTCTTATTCTTAAGGGCTATGTGGCCTCATAGGACTTGGTCTCATGACCACATGTCCTCTCTTAAACCAAGTCAAGAGATATGCCCTATTCCTAAGGGGCTTCTCAAGCCACCTCTAAGGGTCAAAGGCGATTCATGGGACACTTGTGCCAAGAGTCCTCATAAGGAAAAATTCCTTCCCTCTTCCTCTTTTTTGTCTTTGTGAGACACTTTACATGTGTCTTTCCCTTCCACTTTGTTCTCCTCCATGTCAATGTGAGAGGAACATCATCCCTATTCTTCCTCTCACATTCCAACTACATCCCCCTTTCTCTCAATTCCTCCAACCAAGTCAATCCTAGCCCTAGGATCTTCCACCTTTCATTATCCACCATAGGATTGTGCCATCTAGGCTTAGATCCTCTAAAACTCTATAAAAGGAGCCTCATTTCCCCTTTGTTAGCTAATAGTGAATATAGAAATCAAGCATTCAAGCAATCAAAGCATTCTAAGAGCATTTCAAGAGCATTCAAGCAATCAAAGCATTCTAAGAGCATTTTTAAGAGCATTCAAGCATAATCAAGCCATTTTCATATCACGTACATCTCATTCACCATATTTTCATAATTAGGCTTTAGTTTTGCATACATTCATCAATCTCCACACTTTGGTATCATCTTAGGCAAGCGGCTTCATTTGGAAATCTGAGAGCTCAACATCCTCAAGAAATCAAGGCTAGGAGGGCAATGGAGACAAGCTACATGGTATGTGAAGATAAAACCTTGTTTTAGCTTCATATTTGGTGTATTCTTCATTATTGTTTGCTAATTAGTTTGATTTTTTAATCTTAGAATAGTTAGACATCTAATTTGCATACAGTAATAGTATACAAACATAAACTCATCAGAGAGTAGAGAAATACTTACCTAATTTTTGAGATGCCTCATGAACCAATCTGCTATTTTGGTTGAAGGAATGTCATAGTCGTTCCATCTTAGAAATAAACCTTTAAGTTGTATTAATTCTTGGGTGCGTTCGATGATGCCATCATCTACTTCGATCAGCAGGGGTGATGGTGATTTCTGTCTACAGTGGAGAGGAGAATAGGGGATAACTTTAGCAAATTGATCATTTTGATTGTGGGGCTTAGATTGATTTATAATCCTTCTCTTATGTGGTGGTGTCTATGTTCCTCTTGGGGATTGGGTAAAATTTGCATTCAGTAATACTCTATCTATGGGAGCATCCTTCCTTCATCGGTGTGGAGGGGAGTAAGGTTTGTGATGGGGCGTTGGATCTATAAGTGAGGAAAAAAAATTTGCCAGAGATAATGGCTCGGGTTCAGAGATGAGGGGAGGAGAGGGTTTCTTATGATTCTTGTGTTGTTTGACCTTTATCCAGCCAGAATCTTCCTCCAGAGCTACAAAAGGCTTGTAGTCTGAGCTAGGGCACAATTGTTCTTCAAGCATTCCTCCTCTACTCTTAGCAGACTGAGTGTCTTCGGGGCAATATGTCGACAAATCCCTAGAATGAGGAGCCCTTCGTGCCCTAGTAGAAAACTTTCAATTGATGCTATCAGAACCTAGTATCGAATGGAGAGATGGTAAACTAGCCTAATGCGCATATCTTGTTTTTTAGAACAAAGCTATCTAACAATCCAAAGATTCAACACTGTAGATATCATGAATGTTGCGAAAAAGAAGAGCCATTATTTTTTTGGTATATAACAATAATATTATTATATATGATAATATTATTTATTTAAATAATGATATCATTTATTTATATTATGATTATATCATTTATTTAAATTTTTATATTTTACCATTATTATTGATTCTTTATTTATAATATATTAATATATCATATTATTATTTTTAAATATTTTAATAATATATTATAAATGGAGTATATTGAATTTTATTCTTTATTCAATTATTGCTTTTATTTTAAATTGGGACATCAAAACAAGGGACCTAATAGTCCTTCCCTCTCAAATTTTGATTTTCCTCAAGCAAGACCATTTATACAGAACTTTTCTTGTAGAACTAGCATACAAGTATACACTAGGATGCTAGAAGACACCATGTATGCATGAAGTATACATCTTAATAAAACATGAAGCATACACAAAGTAGACACATAAATGTATGAAGACACAAAGCATACACAATGTATACACATGAATGCATGCAGACACAAAGCATACATAATGCAAACCCATAATACATGCATTCTTAATTAAATCTTATATTCCATAATTTGCAATGAGTTGGGGTTAGGAAAATGATTTACAAAATTTACTTCTTCCTTATTCTTTTGATTATGTGTCATGCAACCACCAAGTTATCATAAGTACATACATGTATATTGTTGGATTGCAGAGAGGGGGGGTGAATCAGTAATCTATGATTCTTTGTACCTTAGGAACTTTTCTCTGATTAACTTGGTCAAACACAATTCACTATTTATCGACAATAGTAAATAAACTTTAACAATCAACAAATCAAACACATAAACCATTCATCACATGTAACACCATTATTTAACGTGGAAACTCAACTTTGGGAAAAACCACTATGGAAATTGTCAGCCACTAAAGAAAATACTCTTCTAAAGTACATTTGGTTAAGAGACAATCTGGTTAAAGATTACAATGCACACTACTAGGTGTGACCCAGTCAAGGGGTTTGCCTCAGATCTGTTAGGATCTTCACCCTGTTAGGAGTGGTCTGGTTAAAGGTCTTTGAACACTCTTTAGAATATTATCATTTGTAAGGGTTTACAATAAGAGTATTAAGTCCACTCGGTTAAGAGATTTCTCTGTTAGAAATACTAAAAATAAATAATAAATATATTGACATATAAATTCACAATTATCTTTGCATAACCAGATCCTTTGTGCACTCTCTATCTTCACTTCAATCCTTCACTTTCCACTAGGTTCAACACTTCATCAAAATCCTACTTTCTGACTCAGAATCTATCATTTCCTTCTTCACTGCATCAGTCGGTGACTTATCAACCTTTCAATTTTCCAACCATATGTTCATACAAATTCATCCTTTATATAGACTTTGTTTTATCACCTAATCTCCTCTTTTACATTTTTCTTTGATTAATCTCAGCCGTTAAATTCATTTCACAAACCAATTCAATGTATATAGATCTTGGTAACACGTTTTACCTTCACCTCACAACTTGAATTCTTAAAAATTATTCCTTCTATTTTAGCCACATAGATATAAGCCATAGATCACCGTCATGAATTTTCCTAATCGTAGATCTCTCTAACTAACTCTTCCTCATCATCATAACCTTCCAGCTCATCATAGCTAATCATTAAATGTCATTCTGGTCATTGTATTTAATTTATTTTCCTTTCTCGGTGCCTAAAACCTTCTACTTGGTGTCTTGAGTTTCTTTTCCTTTACCAAAACTTACTTTTCTCTTACCGAATGACTTTTCCTCTTTACCGAATGACATATTCTTCTTGGTAGGCAAAACTGTTTTGCTAACCGACTTGTCTAATCCTCATTACCATTCTTTACCGACTTGATAAAATCATATGTTAGGTAGAAAACAATTATATCAACATAATGTTAACATTGTCTGATCTGTATCATTTTCCCAATTAAGTTCTTCATCTTCACAACATTTCACTTCTTCTTCTTAACTCGTTCAACCACTAGTAAATTTTACCCTAAATTTCGACAAGAATTAGTCAAATTTTCTACAACAATTGGTCGAATAGATGACTAAAACTGTCGTCAATCTTTTTTCGTCCAATTTTCTACAGGGTAAATAATAGTCAAAATTTTGACCATATAACTGGTCGAATTATTGACTTAAACAATCCCTTGGAACTAGAAGAATAAGACATTGAATGCATAGCATTGTCGTCAATTCAACTGGTGTAAAGGTCAAAATTGAGACCATTTTGTCATCGAATTATCCACCCAAGTGCGTCGAAGTGACCATCGAATGCATAGCATTCTGGTCGAATTTAGTACTATGAGTCGAAAAAGCAACCAATACTAACTTTTGTTTTTAAAAAAATGTGACACCATTTTCAATATATTCCTACTTTTAGTTGAATATATTGCTTGTCTATAATTAGTATGCATATATGAATCTATGAAGCTTTGATTTAGCTATTTTCTTCTATTTAGCACAATTAGATTATTTCTCAAGTAGGCCCACTTGAGATACATGTCCCTACTCTTTTTTTTCATGTTAGCATAGATAATTAAATTTTATAGTCAGTAACTTGGCTTCTGCTAAACATTACTAGTGGACTATGTGATGCTCTTGCAGCTTAGACAATTCTTTAGTAAGTTTAGTTTTGGCATGTTTTTAGTTTAGTTTAGGTATATATAATCTTTTAATTTTCATATGTTATTACTTATTATTAATTGTTTGAGAACTACTCAATTCATTGTTTTGCATTAATCATTATTGTTCATAGTTTTATTTCGTTAAGTGTATGGTTTTCATTGCAATTTTCTTTTTAACACAAGAGATGACAACCTAAGTAAAAGCATGCACATATAGTGCTAAACCATGACTTTCCTACGTCCTTGGGTTGATGTTTAAATGTATTATATTGTCCATAAGAGGTTTTTTTGTCAAATAACCTATCTTTGAGTTTATGGAGAAGGAAATTTGTCAAGCTCAAGATTGATGAAATCTCAAGGGATGAATCGGCCTGATTCCACATCACTTTACTAGCACTCTAGTGAGCTAGAGAGATCAATTAATTAAAGTGGATATAAGCTTAATGTGACAGAAAAATACATAAAATATAAGTAACATTATGCTACTAAGAGATTAAAAAAAATATTTAGTCTACTAGAAATGAAAGAGAATTTGATTAAGATCAACTGGTGGGCTTTATTAGTTCATTGTCTTAAATACTTGTACCAGTCAAGGACTATAATGTGGATTCTTGACACCAACATGAGATGCATGCATCTTGTATGGACAAGGTATAGGGACCGAAACTAGAGAATACGAAATCAATAGCTATGCTTACAAAACTAGGAATAGATGATATGTTGATCCTAGGTTAGTGATAGTTGGAAATGATCTATAAGGGCCTATAATGATGTAATAAGGCCAATAGAACCTCTAGATGATGTTAAAAGCACTAAAAGTGCAAAAACTTGTAAATTACCTATGAGGGCAATATAAGCCAAAATGGGCTTAAGGAGGGTTAGTTAGGAGTTAGTAGAGGTAAGAAGTTATTAAAGGTTGTCTTTAAACCTTTTAAGAGTCTTTAGATTAGTATAGAAATGTTGAGTTGTCGAGTTGACAACTTTGTTGTCAACTTGACAACATTTTCATATGTTATGTTAGTGAACAGTCAGTTTTTTACTATTGCAAACAGTTAGGAGTTAGTTGGGTGGTTACTCTCGGGTTATTTGAGAAGTTAGTGTCTTTTCGATAGGGGAGCCATGATGGAAGGCAATGTGATATGATCCAAAGTCATTGTATCTAGAAAGAATGAAAAAGACAAGTGATTTTGAATAAGAATTGAAAATTTCCTGCAAACTGGTGATTCACTGTCCCTACGGGTACAATCTGGTAATAGCAAGTTGTTCTAATTGTTTGTGAAGTGGTATTTTCTTAGCTATGATTTAGGAATGTGGTGCAGGGAACCTTGGCAAAAGCATGCAAGGAGAGTCATTTAGACTCATGAAGGTTTAATGATCTAGGAAGATCAAATTTTGAATGTAATTGGACCTATGGTCCATTTTTGTAATCGATGTTTTAAATGTGATAAGCCTAAACTATAAAGGCATGTAATAGAGGAAAATGGCATTGAAAGGTCAACATCTACCTAAAAGGGTTCATTAAAGGTTGTTTTGTTGATCCTAGTCTATCAAAGGGATCTAAAGGCCTATAAGGTCTTTGACCAATGTAATAGGGTCTCTAAGGACAATTTAAAAGGTTGTGAAAGCACCAAAGAGTGCCCAAAGTTGTAATGTGCCATGTTGGCAATTAAGGCCTGATAAGGCTTATAGGAGATTTAGGAAGTTTTAGGAGATTTGATAGGTTTATAGGCCTTTAAGAAGGCTAAGGAATAGAGATAAACACTTAATGGTTATAATTTTTTGAAGTTGACACTTTAGTGTCAACTAGACAACAAAATTTTAGTTTGTATTAGTTTGTAACTAACCAGCAATAGTCAGATAACTGACTGTTACGGTTATGCAGGAGGATAAACTACTCTTGGAAGCCTATTTGGTAGGTTTAGGCATGTGTAGGAGGCATGGAGAGATGGTGGAGTATCGACAAGCAATGTAAAGACTATCAAATTAATAAAAAAATGAATTGTTCTCTGCAATATCTAATCACTATTCCATGGGTACAGTCTGAAACAGTGAATTATCTTAATAGTTTGAAGTGATTTCTTGGCATAGAAATTCCATAGGGAATTGTATTAGTTGTTATTTACCCTTTTCTTTCATTTCTTATTAATTTCATTGTGTCTTAGGCAAGAATAATAGACTGGTGCATTCAAGAACAGTGACTAGTTGGGCACAGTCAAATACTTCTTGTTCTAAGGCTTTAAGGATGGTGAGCCTCTCCCACCCTCTATAATCACTGTGATTGGTGGGAGAGGATGAAAATGTATTGTTCAACTTGTGTTATATCCATTGTATGCAGGGGAGTGTAGATTTGTTGGAAGAACCACAAAAGTTGGTTGTTTGTTGATGGAGACTAAGCCCGAATTGAGACACTAGTCATTATGAAAGAAATTTGATCCATGGAAGTGGAGATTTGGTGATGGAATGTGTATGGGGGGGTCATTTATCAAGTTTTTGTGCTATTTTTTTAATTTGGGAGTGAGTTTAGAGGACTTGTTGAACAGGCCCTAGATTAGTGACCCTAGAACCAAGGGTTTGGTGGAAAATGAGTTGGGTGAAGGGTAGAATCTTGTAAGCTTGGAATCCATTATTTCTCAACCTCTAGAAAGACTATTTCATTATTTGGATTCATGGGAGCAAGTGGAGTTAGGGGTTTCTTTGTAAAAGTGGAGAATTAGGCCTAGTAAGGATAGGCTAGGGGTATTGGATCTTGGGTATGGTCCAAAGGGGCATAGGATAAAACTTTAAAAGGATTTAAAGATCCCAAAAGGGTATCAAAATCATGTATTAGTTTCCTTATTTTTTTGGGGGAAAGTTGGAGGAAAAGTCAAATTAATGACTGGTGAGGGCTACTAGCTTCAAGGACTGATTGTGTGTGTTGGATAGAAGATGAGTGATCCAAACTTAATGGGTTGATGAAACATGGTAGATAGGCTATATGGAGGTGTTTCATGAAGTTATAACCAAGGTTGGGGCTTTGGGTGAAGATATGGTGTCTAGGAGGAACTAGGTACACTTGGGAGACAAGTCATGGAGGGACATTGAGGTAAAGAAGTTATTGAAAAGTGGAATGGATTTTCTATTTGATATGATAAAGATGGATACCACACACCACCTCTAAATCAAAATGTTTCTTTACACTATACTCACCTGTCTATATAATCAAATCATTGTTTTTTGTCATTGACATCACCAAAGAATTGACTGGTGTTTGTTAGTGCCAGAATAGTCACTGTAGACACAGTCGATGTTTGGGTTTGTAACCACACCATGTATTGACCCTATATAGTGCAATCACTTAAAAATTTCTTCTATCAACAAAGACAGTTGGCTTTTCACCTACATAGTGCAATCACTTAAAATTTTCCAAGGCTTTTTTTCAACAATCACATTTTTTCCATATCCAACAATAACTATAGTCAAGATGACCACAATTTGTTGATGTAATTTGCAAACCAATCTAGCACTCCTGTTGAAAATTGATTTGATAAAATCATATTGTAGAATGATCCCAAGGTACAACCCTGAATTTAACCACACATGCTCTATAGAGTTATTTTCTAGAGATTATGTATTTGTGCACATAGATTGACCTTGAAGGATGAAGCAACAAGCTGTAATGGAAAATGAACACAATGAATTTAAGGAAACTAGTTGTGTCAAATAAGCACCTGAGCATAGATGCCTTAACATGCAAGAAAGGAAGCAAAAGTATACTTCTCATGACCAACTCTGTGGAAAGCCTATTTGTGTAATATATCTTAATAAACTTACAAGTTTTGTGCAAAAATTCCAAATGTGGTGCATATCAACCAAAGCTATCAATAATTTTGAAAATAAATAGCATGGAAATACTAGAGAAAGATCCAATAAACAGAATCAAAACATCAAGTATAACTCAAGAAGATTAAAAGCCATCACTATGATCAAAATTACAAACTATGTTCCCTGCAAAAATACCTGATCAGTTGCAGTCTTCCACTTGCATGTACAATGAGAAAGAAGGAAGCTCATCAAATGGAAGAACTCCATTTGTAAGTCTGGCCTTGCCTGCAGACCAAAAACATAAAAAATTTTGTGGGACAGATAATAAAAAAAAAACTATTTCAAATCATGCATATTGAATCCTTCAATTGACTAGTATACATGGAAGCCTAATAATATTTAATTGATGATAGCTATTAAAATATGTTAAACATTGATGAAATAATCAAATCCAAATAATAAAGAAGATCATTTATGCAAGATGATAAATAAATGTCTTTAGAAGAGTAAAGAAACATTGAATATTTTAGTTGATTAGTTAGTCAAAATAGTACACAACTCACCAGCATACTTTGTACAACAGTAAGATTCAAGTGAGCCAAATTATTCATAATCTTCAAAATACCAGTTGCCACTTCTTCAAAATTGACAGGAATCATATACGCTGCATGTAGCTTCAAATAAAATAATTAGGTAACCCTAGTCGCTTCAATAGGTGAACAAAAATTATCTATCTTGACTCAAATCTAAGCAAGATGCTTCCAAAAGTGTATATGGCTTGAATAGATAAAATGAAAATCACTAAAACAGTGAGCTTGAGGTCAATATAATTCATGGAGGCAAATTTTTAAGAAAAAATATTATCACAGAAATAAAACCATAAATGTACTACATTAATTCATATATAAAGGTCGTTGGATATCATCACAAATACATGTGTTACAGAACATCTAAGAGATTATTTGTTTCTACTTGTATTCACATCACAATCTACAAAATCAGAAGACTCGTACATATACTTTTTATTCCCTTGTTTACATTGCCTATTCAGAAGATATAATGAAGGATTGAACCAAGTTGTCTCTTTTTGTCTCTGCTTCACTTTTGCTACTCTTTTTTGTAGTATCAAAGCTCACCCATGCAAAGGGAAATAAAGGGGATTTTAGGGAGATGATATTCATTTTTGTTTATAACAAATGTGAATTCATTTGAGTGTGTTGTCCTTCAAGCACAACTTGGCCTCAGGTCAATAGCATCAAAGCACCTCGTTATTGTCTATCAAATCCTAGTGGTATTGGAGTTGCTCATCTAAATCCTTCTTCAAATTTTGCATGTCTACTCACACAAGGTCCACATGGAGAAAGTAAGCTCTAGAAGTTCATGAACCTTGATCTTAGTTAGCTCCATAATCTCAATAGAAGATGGCAAACAAATTGATAGAAAAGATGCAGCAACAAAGGGATGATTTGGAGAAACATTATGAAGAGGAATTTTGGCTATAAGCATGAATCCAGATTAGAATGTCAAATAATATCATATAAACAACAAAAACACCATAAACTTTTTATCATAGCATCATGATCATACCATCGTATCATCATATGCTTAAAGTTCAACATCAAAATATTAAAATGTCAAATGATAAATCATAACATCAAGTTCAAGTAAAGGAAATAGAGCCTGTATAACCATATTTGTTTGTCATACCCTTTTTGCAAGGAACTCAAAAATTATTCAAATTAAACAAGTATGAACTGTAAGAGACTAAGAAAGAAGGAAAAGGTGTTACATCACTAGGATGATAGTAATAATGAGACAAAGAACCATGAAGACTAAATCAAAGGAGACCAGATCTGAACATCCGGGTTCGATCAAATTCAAAAATTGGTTTGCCTTCATAGCACTTTCAAGTCAACAACATGAGCATTATTTTGTGTCTAGAGTGTCATCAATGTTTTTAAATGTAGAATGAAATGGTTGTAAGTATGCATTTCTACCACATGCAAATGATTTTGAGATACAGACCTATGAAATCCAATCTCCCAAGGAATAGATAGCACCACTTATCGCCATCTTTTCCAAAATAGGATTTGTCATAAAGCAATGTTAGAATAGTTACTAAAATGGTCATAAATTATGTTCTTATAGTAAAAGATTACTTTGACATAAGAAAAAAACTACACAATATTAAAACATGACATTGTGCTTTAAAAACTAAAAAGGTACCTGTAACGAAGAACTTCATTTCGACTTGCTAATTGGTTTGTCACTATTAACTCTAAGCTCATCTTTAAAGTTTGAGCTTCACTTGGTTTCGAGAATAGTTTAATATTCTCTACTAAACAAGGCCAACCATGTGAAGGTGGAAGCTCATTTTGCCCCTCCCCCCCCCCTAACATCACTCTAAATTCCCCATTAACATTTAATAACATCCATTCATTCATTCATTCATCCATTTTTGAAATATAAGGTTCAATCATTATAATCACATGATAACATTCATTAACACATAAAATTCATTAACACACAACATTCATGAATAATCCATTAATACACAACATTCATGAATAATTTATTAACACATAAAATTCATTAACACACAACATTCATGAAGAATTCATTAACACATCATTCATCAACATTACTAGTACAAAATTACATCCATTAAGACAACGTTCTTTCATTAGCAAAAAATGTTAATTACAATCATTTCTTTTTGGGTTTCTTGCTATTTTTTTTAATCATGTAATTTCTAAGAGGAAGATCAATGTCCTCGTCATTCTCCTCCTCTATTGATTCTAATTCCAACGCATGTCTCCTCCTCATCTGTTCAAGAACAAGAGGCCGCTGCACCAAAGGAGGGTCCGCTACAATATCAACTACTTCATGAGTTAAATTCACACCATTTTATATTAGTGAATTACAAGTATTTATTTAAGTAAAAGAACTATAAATCAAAAAATTAATTTAAAAGAACAAAACATAGATTTTCTTTACCTGAATGTGCCACATGATCTACATGGTGGTCAGTCTGAACATCCTCCGGCACTCGTTCAACATGACATGATTTTGTATCCTCTAAAATATACACAAAAAGGTTACACCAAGTTCAATTTAAGATGTTAAATTGTATTAATAATTACATAATTAGTTTTAAATAGCAAATGAGCACCTCCATGGACAGTACAATGCACATCAAGAGCTTCATGATGCAGTGTATGATCTATGTCACGATTAAGAGGCTGCATTGAAATGTCATGCACATTATTATCAAATAGATTATTGCTCAAGTATTCAATTTCTAATATATTTTTTAGCATATTTACCTGTGCACATGATGCAGGAGACTCTTCAGTTGGGCCAGTGGAAGCTTGCCATAGGCGTTCAGCCACGGCTTGATAGCCTTCCTTGAAGGCAATTTTTTTGTGTTCTTTCGTGGCCTCTAAATTAAAATCAGAGCCCTGCATTTTTTTATTAAACAAAATTATTTGCATTTTATAAATAATTTTTCTCTACAATTCATTTACTGTTACTTACAATTCATGCTTTAATTTTTGAATATCCACCAGAGCCAAGTCTGTGCTACCCAATCTTTTGTAGCCTGGCCTTTGTTGCCTTTGATGTGTCCTGCAACCTATGAAAAGTTTGAAATATGTTAGATGATATAGATATAAAGATCACTAATTAGTGCATTATTACATTGTACTAGTAGTTAATACTATTGCATACCTTCTCACATTTTTTGGTGTAATTCCTCTTTGAGCATCCCCTTTCTCCTTTGCATCCAAAATGAATTCATTCCAATCCCTCACTTGAATAAAGGGAGGACGCTTGTACTTTAGGTTCTGGACGAGACTCTTTCTATATGAGTCCATCACAGTCTTAAGATGTTTGCAAGCTCTTTCTAAAATTTTCTTCTCCTCAAAAATATTATTACCAAACTCATGCTCTAAATATTTAATGAGCTGATCTTTTAATTTTTTTTCTTGCAAGTTCCACCTTTTAAGAAAAAACATAAAATTGTTAGATATAGCTAGTAAAAGAAAAGACCTGAATGAAAAGAAAAATATTGTACCAATTAATGATATGAAAAACAAATAGTGGGATAAAGTTAATTCACTTATGATGTTCCACCTTGTACATATGGTGGGCCCAAATATATGCAGTGCGAGGTCATAAAGCTTCTTATAAAATGAATTGTTTCCTACAAAAAATGTCATGGGATAATCAATCCAAAACTTGTTATGAATAGTAAATGCATATTACAATATAAAAAATAATTATTTAAAGTACCTGGAAGCTTAGGACATTTTAAAGGCATCGATTCATTATTGTCAATCAATAATGACGTTTGCATAACTCCCGTGCTAGAAACACAGGTAGATCCAGGAAATGATCATGAATTATCACCCATACATGTACTCTGATCTGTATCTGGCATACCAAATGGTGCCACCGATGTATCTCCTACTCCAAAAAAATAATCCACTATGTGATGCACCCAAGATTAAAGTACAAATTATCAAATCATAATTAACACAAAACCAAATATAGCAAAATAAGGATTTACCAATTGGCATAGACCGTGAAGGTTTCGATGTTTGCATGCCCCTTGTTGCCGACATTACACTTGGAAATCTCAAATGGATGTCCGTTGACCTCCTTAGGAGGAGTCTCCTGCACTTGATGACCTGAACAATACATTGTTAGCAAATACATTCTAAAATAATAAAAGTAAGAGTTAACTTAAGAAGTTTTTGAATGTTCCAAAGAAAAAATTCCTTATAACTTGTCAACTAAAGGATTATTTTACCTGAGGTGGCCGGAGCTTTGCTAGTACTAGCCTCACCGCATTGTCCTTGACCAGGTTCTGGATCAGTTGCCAAAAATTCTTGTAACAAGAACACATATTACATATTTTACTTCACAACATAAAAGAGTATAAAATATAAACCTTTATTAAACTTTTGTTATAACTAAAGATTCATTACTACTTACTTCATAATGATGTGCTTGTTCTCTCAATTCAGATAGCCTCTTCATCATCTCCTCGGTTGGAATATTTGCTTCATCCAAAATTCTCATTATTTCTAAATTGATTTTTTTAATTTTTTTCCTCAACATAATTGTTACATTAGGCATTTCTATGATATCATCATCAGAAGGGGTAGTTATTGCCTCTGTACTTACTACAGGTGCTTTTCCCCTATCCTGAACATCAAATTGTGATAGGAATATTAGTAAAACTATCATAAAAACTCCAAAACCGTAAATAAAATAACGTAATAATATAACATTTTTCAACTATCTAATTTGTACAATTTCAATAAGGTTTACCCTTGCTGAAGAATGGGTGGGAGGAGCATCCTCGTGGCCTCTATCATGTGTGGGATCCATATCGTCCTATGACAAAGATTAACTATAAAAACTTTAGCGAACTAAAAGCAATAGACTTAGCAAAAAAAAACTTATTAATAAAATGGTATATAGTACTTACCACCCTCATGATAGTAACTTTGTTTGTATCTATGTAATTTAAATGGTAATCTATTAGCAATTCTTTCCCTACACTTATTGATTTTATCGCACATACAAAAACTTGATTTCCCTCACACGCCTCAAATATGCAATTGGGTTGCTTATTAGTTGAGGAAGGTTGCGTACTATTTATAAAACCCACAATATTACCTATTTCTTTTGGTCTCCCATCAATGTACATTGCAAATCTTTTACTTTGATCATTTTCTTTCCATTGTATATAATTAGTTGATAGTGCATACCTACGTATACTTTTTTTATATTGAACAATCCGCATCCAATCATTGTAATTGTAACATGGACCGACATACTTGAAAAATTCAACAACTTTGTTGTAACATACCTTTATCCCATCCATGGAAAATAGGCCCAAACCATGTAATGAGGATGGAGCAATGCGATATATCCTCTCATTAACACAAAAATCAGTGTTAATTGGAGGTAGCTCATTGGGTACCCATTCTTTCTCAATGTTTGTGTACCAAAAGGGCACCTTGATGTCATCTTTGGTCTCATCATCATAAGAACATGACCCCCCATTAGCAAGGAAAAATTGCATGCATTTATCAAATTTTTTTCTAATCTTTTGACCTCTAGTTGATCTCCCTATTTTAGTTGTACTACATGTAGAACTTTCATCTAGCATTCCCTCATTTCCCTCATTTGATGTAGATAAATATGACAAGTACCTATTTGGTGGGTCCTACAATCCATCAAATGAGATATTCTCACGTCCCCGCTTCAAATAGAATTTTGATAATATTTAAATAATATATATAGAATAATCAAGTCGTGACCCATACGTACGATTCTTCTTTGTCTATACGTGAGAGATATAAAATGTACTACGTTGAAAGTGATTATATAATTATATTTCTATATGGTTCTTCTTTGTCTATATATACATTATATGATTATGTAATATGTCTATTTATAACATACGTGCTCAGTGATAAACAAGAAGAATATAAGAAAATTATGTCTATTTATTGACTTATACCTGCTGATCCATGTCACTGTGCACGATCCACACCAAAAGGGTTAAATTTCCTACATATGTTAATCATTTATCTTGAGTTAGCTAAAAATTACATGATACGTATGCTACAAATAACTTAGAAGACAACATGAACAATATGCAACATCGTAAACATGAACAAATTTACCTTATATATGGAATGCAAGATCATCAACAGAAGGGGTGACGATGTCTGTAGTCAATTGCCTGTTGGCAAAAAGGGTGATAATCAAACACAATATATACATGTATCAGCAACAATTAATTGAGCATCATAAGCAAAACATTGGTAATTATAAATCACATATGTTGTAATCAATAGAATTGAACAAAATAAATATGTAATCATTACAATTGAAAGCAATAAATCATGTCAATCATTTCATTGATCATTTCAATTATGTCATTGATCATCGTCTTCTTCTTCATCATCATCATCATCATCATCATCGCCATCATCACCATCATCATCGCCATCATCACCATCACCATCATCATCATCGCCATCATCACCATCACCATCATCATCATCATCATCATCATCACCATCATTTTGAGCTTCATCATTTGCTTCTTCATCATTTTCAATATCTTCTTCTTCCATAACATTATACTTTATCGGCCTTCCTCTTGGATCATGTCTAACAACAAATGACCAACCCTATTTATGTGGAACCTCTGAGTAAAACACTTGCTCACATTGGCTTGGAAGAACATAGGGCTCATCTCCAACTAGCTCAAATGACCTTGTATTAATCATTGTAAATCTATTATCATGTTGAATAACAGTTGTATCTGGATCATTTTGATTTAGTCGTAGCCTGTACCATTTGAGGACGAATAGAACTACTTTAAAGGAGTTAAAGTCACACTCAATTATATCATCCAAGATGCCATAGTATTGATTTTGAGATTGTTGAGGATGTATGTCATTTCTAGATGATATATTGGTGACCTCAAAAATTGCAGTTATCCCAGAATCACAAGTTTTCTTTGTGTCATCCAACTTTTTTATGCGAAATTTGTGGCCATGATAGTACATAGCTTTGTGGTGCTTGACCTGCAATTTTTCAAGCGTGTGTAAATTATTTGCATCGTGAGTTGATACAAAACATACGAATCATGATCATTAATAAATTTTTACGTACCTCTTCACCTCTTAAACCATGTGCTAGATCAATTACCATTGGCATAACATTAAAATCTCCATTATGATGAGCTTCTCTAACCAATGAAGGAACACCTTCCCATGTTAATGAGCAACCATTTTGTTGACATCGTTCAATCCATACCGTCATCCAATCAAGATTGTTTGCAATATACAAATGTATTGCATCCCACTCTCGACCAACTGTATAAAAAAAAATACACCAATTATAAATAACTTATATTGAAGATTTATAAGAATTAATTAACTACAATAACATCTTAGATTTACCTCTCACTTTCCTCAATCTACCTTTGCCCATCAAGTACTCCCCTTCAAATTTGTTAATGGAGTTGGGATTCCAAATACAATCTACATGGATCTTTGCTGCAAACTTAGGAATATATTCACTAATGTACACCATGGTCTGGTATACCATATATCCCTCCACCATAGAACCCTCAAGATGTGCTCTCTGTCAAACCAAGTCTATCAAAAATTTCAAGTGCCTCTCAACCATCCACATTGACCTAGTTGGTATAGGTCCACACAATTCAATCTCCTCAACTTGATGTATGAGGTAGTGTTCTTGTGCATTGAATAAAGTTGAAGGTAGAAACTTTTGCATTTCATACATAAGAAGAGGAATTTTTCTCTTCCAATATTTTATATCTTCTTTATTGATTTCTTTAGATGACAACCACCTCATGTATTTTCCAAGATCATATATAACTTGTTTGACACTGTTGGCGAAGTGGTGTGGGAGAGATAGAGGTAGAACGTACTGCAATATTTGTAAAATGATCTTGTCAATATTTTATAAAAGAATGCAATGAAAACTACATGCAGTATACAAATATATAGTGAATACAAAATAACATGAATTACCTTAATAAATGTATGCCAATCATGTGTTTTCATCCCTAGCCCAAATTCACTTTTCTTTGATATGAGATCATTTATGTTCGCAGCAAATCCTATGGGAAATCGTATTTTTTTAATGACTTCTTTTATAGCATTGCTCTGCTACTCTGACAATAACCAACTAAGGGCACTTGTATCAATCTGGTCTCCATTGTTATTTGATCGAATGACATTTTTCATTGCATGGTTGGATTCTTCAATGTCACTACAAATTTTGACAATTTGGTCTTTGTCACGCTTTCCATCCAAGATTTTCCATAATGTCTCTGTTACATTCTTTCCAATATGCATAGGATCAAACAAATGCACGATTGGGAGTTGCTCGTAGTACAAAAACCTAGTAAATTGCATAGGATAACTTTTTAGTCCTTTTGAAATTTGGTCATTGATGCCTTGACGACCTTCACAAGCATCAATTACATCATCAGTAAACAAAACACAATATCAAAATATAAATTTGAAACAAAAACCATCAGATGGAATGACATTACCTCGATGATTTATTTTATTGTATGCCGACTTCCATTGGCGAGGTGTAATTCTTCATGGCTTTGATGTAGTCTCTTCTTTCCCATTGAAAAGATATTTTTTGGTAATTCGGTACTTATGATTTCTATGGAGAAAGTGTCTATTCTCATCGAACACCTACTTTCTTAAACTTTTTGAATGAGGAGATTTCATCTTTGGACCACAAACTGGACATGAAAATTTTCTCTTTGTCTGAAGACCTACAAGATCATGTATAATTAGATTAAATGTGTTAACTTTGTGTTAGCACTATAACATACCAAAAAAGAGGCGTTAAGAAGAGAACATACCACAAAAATGTGTTAGCCCAGGGGCATCATGTCTTGTCCATACAAGCATTGCATGGAATTGAAATTGTCTTTGTCCTATTGGTCTAGAAATGTCATACATAGTGACCCCATTCCATAACACCATCAACTCATCGATAAGGGGCTCAATATTTACATTGATATCTTTAACTTGGTACTTACCTAGTTGAATGAACAAAAATATTACATAATTATTGTGACCATTTTGATGGATTATTAATAATAAATTAATTTAGATGACCATTAAATCAAAAAATACTTGGAGCAATCAGTGCCAACATTATGTACTCCCTCTTTATGGACAACCAAGGAGGAATGTTATTGTTGATAACAAAAATAGGCCACACCGAGTAAGTAGATCTCATCTCTCCAAACGGATTGACATCATCTGCTGCCAATGAAAGCTTGAGATTACGAGGTTCTTTAAAGTGTGGCCATTTTTCCTCTATTTCCTTAAATGTTGAACCATCCGTAGGCATTCACATAATGTCATCTTGACTTTTATTGCGTGCATGGTAATCCATAAATTGTGCCAAGCTATTGCACCTGAATAATCATTGCAGACGTGGAATAATGGGAATATTTCAAAGAACCTTGTGAGGCACCTTTTTTGTTATTTGATTTGATTGATATCTACTAATATGACAAATAGGACATTCTGTTGCAAATTCATGTTGTTTATGATATATAATATGATCATTCGGACATGCATGTATTGTTTGATACTCCATTCCAATATCTTTCATAATGGCAAATAATTCTCGGTATGAGTGAGGTAGAATGTTTGATGGTGGTAACAAACACTCACCTATCAACCTATGACCAAAAATATAATTTTTTAATTTAAAGAATATTAATTTCTACACGATTCACCCAATGTTAATTGTAAGGGAATTGCAACTAAAATAATGAAAAAAGATGACATACCTTAACATACATGTCATTGCTACATTGGATAAACCATTCATAACCTTCAAGTTCACCAACAACAATATAGCAGCAAGAAGAGTTGTTTCGGAGCCTTCATATAGGGGCTTGTGTGCCTTCTCAAGTATAGGTACATCAAGGTCTGCGTCAACATCATCATCATCATCATCATCATCTTGATCATCACGATCATCTTGATCATCACAATCATCTTGATCATCGTGATCTTCTTCATCATCATGGTCTTCTTCCATGGTATCATTACCTTCTACTTCTATATTCACACCTTCGTGTTCCCTCATTTGGAAATCCACATTCTCTGAATTGTCATTGTCCACAACATGAAACTCAGGGAGGTTGACCTATTTGAAAATGATGACCTTATATTAACCATGACCATGATGTCATCATCAAATCATGTCTTATGTATTTTATAAATTATTAAAATACATACCAATAGATGAAATTTGTTTCCCCCTTCAATGTGACCATGTTGCCTACAATGTTCCTCAGTTGTTTTGATTAGATATCTTTGAGTCTTTAAGCCCTTACAAATTTTGCAAGGACAATAACATTTTCCATCACCTTTTCTTTTTAAGTGAGACCATAGTCTAGCAATTCTCTCCCTATTTTTTTGTGTGTTGATATTGTCAGACACGGTCTTTCTTGAATGGAATGACTAGTTGGTGAAAGAACGATGATTTGTTTGCAACCTGTAGATACAAATCGTTACTGAACAACAATTTTCTCAACTATAATTTTCTCAACATAAAGGGACATTTATCATACCAAATCAAAGTTTAGAAATGGACGCTTATGATGCTTTGCCATTACAATAGCAATAGAGGGTGTATAGATAGAAAAATAATTGTAAAGAGTAGATTTAAATAAATAAAATCAGGTAAATAACTAGGGAAACTGAATAACATTGTAGGACTCCTTACCTCCATATATAGGCTGCTCTTAAGTAATGAAAACACAAAGAAACCTCTCCTAATCATATGAATACAAGCATGGATTTTTTTATTTCATTGTTAACTTGAGCACCCTATTTCAAACAGAACATTATCATAAAATCTCATAGGCCTTAATTTTTTGTATTTTTTTAACAACATTAACATGGTAACTTTCCAAAGTTAAGCACCTCAAATAATACTCCCAAGAACATTCTTGTGGCTTACCATAATGACAACTCATTTCTTAGTTTCCTAAACTATTAAATTGCCTCTAAAAGTCCATAGTACTTCCAATATTAGTAATCTATCTACAGAAAGGATCATATCAGCTAAATTCAACCTTCATTGTGTATATGAATATAGCATCCAATACATTTAAGGTCTCAAGTGTTGGACTGGTTTAAAATTCATGACCCAATGACCAACAATAATGAACAGTGTGATGATCTCTGCTTCACTATGGTGAGGCGGTGAGATACACTAGTGAAATAGGAAGAAGAAGATGATGATTAAGAATCATTTTTATAGGTGGAAGATATCTCCTACTTATTAATTGATGAGCTAAAAGGGATTTATAATGAATGGTTCATAAGGCACGACACTTGTTGAAGGTTTTTTAAATGGGGTTGCAAGCTAATAGGACTTAACATTGGCAGAAGCTCCATGGTTAAGTGCGCTTGAGTAGGAGAAATACTGGGATAGTTGAAGTCTTGATGCTTCGCCCATGTGAGCTTCACCTAGATGCAATAAGTAATAAGTAATAAGTAATAAGTATTTTTCTCCATCACTCAGTACTGATGACAAGTATGCAGTAGAGACTGGGACTAACCTGCCTAACCATTGAGGTGAAATTTTCTTGTACTTTGTGAGTTCAGTAACTAGGCTATGACTTTCATGACATGCATCATTACACAATTGTTTTCCATGATGTGTAGTGTGCCTATGCTTGGATAGAAAGACTTGTATTATTATTTTTTCACAAACTAATTATAGTTTAAATTTTCATAGTGCATAGGATAGAAACTAACCATCTCTTACTTCCACCTAACCAAGAGTTAGATTAGAATTATAATTAAAAATAATCAAGTTTTTATGCAGGCATTTCATTGATCAATTTCCTTCCAATCTTTCTTCATCCTTCATGGTGTTTCCTTCCAAAACTTGGTTGAGTTGGATTAATAGCAGCAGGTTTAGTTTAAAGTCTTTGTTATATCAGTAAGGGTAGCTATCTTTAAATAGGGTTATCCATCAATATTCGGCAGGGTTCCTGATTTCATCATGTCTTTCATGTTTTCCTACAATCCTCTTTGATTTTCAAGCATTATCTCTATGTTCACCTAGGTTTCCATGTTTGGTAGAAACACTTTCAACACAAAAATATTTAGAAGAGGTCCATTCACTATCATGGATAGATGAATTTATTGATTCTTGGAGTATGCAATCACTATTACTGAGTAGTCATATTGCTACAAAGATTGATTGTCTCAAAAAAATCATGGTCTACAATGGAAAAGTAGTGAGATTTATTGTCTCAAAAGATGCTATGAAGAACACTTTGCTTAACAAATGCTTTACATAGACAAGAGACAATGCATGAAGGAGCCCAAAAAGGAAAGGCAGCCAAGAAGAAAAGAATATGAAGAAATAATGTTGAGCTAGGATAGAAAGCCATGAAATCAGTTTCATGATAGCTTGAAGTAAAGATTGGATGCAAAGGACACTATGGCTCAATAGGGGTTATAAGAGAGATCAATCATGAACTAAGAACTAAAAATCAAGTCGCTCAATGATACACTCGTGAAGAGAATGATATTCATGCAATGAAGGCAGGTGCTTTGACAGTCAGTAGCTAGTGTGATAGGTTGAATTTGAGGGTCTTATCAAAAGATAATAAATACTTAAGAAAACATGATTGTGGTACCCTGTTGAGGTGAATAGTTGAGGGAAATAACATTTGACCATGATAGGTGTTGAAAAAATTAAGCTTATTGATTCATAATGGTATGGATTTCTAGTCTTGTGCCTTCAAGAAGACTATGAAAAGCTAGAAACACGGTTTGTTTTGATAGTCCACATGCAAAGGGCATAAAAATTTTGGTCCAGCTTCTAAAGTTGTTGTTTTAACCTATAAAAAGATTTCAGTATATGCAAGACAATACATCTTTGTTGTCATAGACTATATTTGTTGATTAATAATTTGTTCTCTGGGCATTACTTTGTGCATTGAAATCAAGATTATTATAAAAATGTTTTGCAAGGTCTTGTGAGGAGAGACAATCCATGAAGTGCAAAAGCACAATATTTTACTACCTTTTTGCCTTGGCATTTGTCATTATTTTTGACAAATTCAATCTATAAAAGGATCGTGAACAAAAATGACAGTCCAATAGATGGAAATTCAAGTCCCATAAATATCAGTGGACAGTGCTAAAACAAAATTATGACAGCCTTCATGTTGAAGTGACAGTCTTGCCTAAGAAAATAGTGGACAATTGTAAGTCCAAACATTAAGGTTGTGTAGAAACAGTCTATAAAATCCTACAAGCAAGACAAGAACGGCCTTTGAAAATGTTGGATGGCATGTTGATAATGGTTGCCATATAGAAACAGAAAAGGAAAACCATAGAATAGTCAATCCTATGAAGAATTTAAAAGGCTAAAATGGAAGACAATCTAAATGGTCATGTGACAATCACAAATGTTGTTGGAGTTGAACAAAGAAAACTAGGCCAAAGGAATGATGAACTAATAGGTATAATAGTCAATGTTAAACAAGTTGGTGTCAAAAGAACATTGATCTCAAAGGATTTTTAGTTAATCGTGAAGGTAAAATTTTGAAGACAGCTGAAGACAACCAATAATCCAAGTATAGCCACAAGAAACATCACAATGAGGACAATCATCCCATGATAGTCATGCCAAACAACAATGAGCATGTAGTAGTTCTTGATGGAAGATCAAAGGAGAGTAGACAGCAAGTCAAGTTTTTGCAAGAAGTACATGAAAGATTTTAGAGGCTCAATAGCATGACTCACTAACAGTATGGAGGATAAGGTGACAGTCCACTAAAGGACATTCATCCAAGGCAGCATTATGCAAAGGACAGTACTAAAAAATGGGAAGTTTGGTAATGATGGATGATGGAAAGGTCAATGAGAAAAGTATGAATGGATTGGATCAATGGATTGGAATGGATATGGGCAGAGTATAGAAGAGTTTAGAATGATGTTAGAGTTTCTTGTGGATGAGAAGGCAAAGCCATAGTGCTTAGGGGAATTGTCAAAAAGTAAATTCTGCCAAGATAACTGAGAGGGGGGGAGGGGGTTGAATTAGTTATTAGATAATTATAACTTTTATCATCTTCAATAGCATTAAACCATATAAGCAATATAATTACCAACCATAGAAAGATATTCATACACAATTACACAATAACACAAGATATGTTGACTAGGGAACCTCTTGATCAAAGAGTAAAACCCGGTGGAAATAATGCCCACAAAAGATGCACTAATATGAATATTCCTTGTGAAAGGATGGACTTTGTTAGGAGTCTTATGAGATACATTCAGTACATATAAATCCTTGTAATGAGATTTTGAATCCCTGTTAAAAGATTCTAACCCTGTTAAGAGTTATGGAAGATAGAAGGACCCACTGCCCAAATAGCTTCAGGGTAAGATCATTGAACTCACTATCCAAATAATCTTTGCATTATTCAATAGAATAATATGTTACCTCTTCTCTGACTGTGCCAAACCGCACTCACTGCTACATCAGATCTCAATTTCATATCTTTGTACTTCGCATGTCTTCCTTCACAATTCACTTTCACAACTTCATAATCAACCACTCTCACTATACAACAAGGAAAAACATTCCTTCCTTTATACCACACTCAAATAATTACAAATGATTCGGCACACAATTGCAAAATAAAATATTCTACACGCTACACCAAAATCACATAAAATTGTCAGCTTCCAAATACAATAAATCTTCACTCGTGTGACTTTAAAGTTTGCACTATCATCTATGTCACTATCAATGTGTCTCTAACTTCCCTTTAATTGTGCAAAGCTAGATTCCATCCCGATTAGGAGATATCACCTGATTGCCAAAAACCGCTACTCAAGAACACTGCCTAAATACTACTTCCACCAAAATGATCATAACTCTCATGAATAAAAGAATTACTATCTGTGTTCTTAACCATAGACATATAACATATCAAAGATTATATCCTCAATTTCACATAGCTCCAACTACAATATACCATGTGCGCTAATCAAAACATTGTCTGCTTCTCTGCAAGTCTTCAGTAAAACACTGTGTTGACATCAATGACAATCATAGTCATGAATGCAACAACAACTGCTACATAATGGGTGCCAAACACTTTAGCATTCATTCCTAATATTAATAGTGTGATGACTGTCCCAACTAGAGAATCACAACCTTCAGAGTCACTGTCTTTAGAAATTGGTGAATAAATTAGATAATGTAGGGTACGGTGGAAGTTGTTTTTGCAAGAGGATAAATCTCATATTGTTAATAGGAAATCTTATGCTCAAGGGAATTTTCTTGAGAATGGAGGAAGAGGAAGAGGATGAGGGGCTCTTAATTTCTATAATCAATTTATATAATTCTTTAAGTACATTTTTTAGGCTCTTTGTGATTGATCTATAAATACCCTTCGCTAAGGGTGGGGATGGTTTTTAATCTTCATTATATTACATAAATAATCTTCAATAAGGAGTGTAGCTTCTAATTTCTTTCATTCTTCTATATAATAAGTACTCTTCATTAAATGTAAGGGTGACTTTTAATCTTCACTATTGATCTATATTATTCTTTAAGTACTACCCTTAACTAAATGTAAGAATGCATTTTGTCTTCACCATTGATCTCTATTTTGAGTATTCTTCACTAAGTAATAAATGTCTATGTTTAAATATAATAACACCTATTTTCTCACTATACCTTTTCTTTCTTGTTTATCTTAACTTAAAATCTTTACAAAGTAATCAATTTTCTATTGGTGTATTGATGTTTGATTTCAAATTATAAATTTCAATAGTTATAAGGTATGTGTATCCATTAATTCTAAAAACTATTAGGAGTATGTATCATTTTATTTTGTTCAAGATCTTCAAACTAATGATTTATAAGCTTAATGTGGAGATTGAAATATAAATTAAAAATTAATTAAGAAAATGATATTTGTAAAAAAAAATTAGGAAATGATGAAGAGGATTTCGCTCTACAACTAGGGTAAGTAGATTGATCAGTTTGTTGTACCTCCCACATGTGTAATTTATTCCCTCTCCAAGACGATGGTTGAGATTTATTACTAACATTGTAATCTAGATTGGAGATGTGTAATTTATTCCCTCTCCAAGACGATGGTTCAGATATATTGGGCATTAAGCCTTGCTTGGACCTCTTCCTATACCCCTCTTCTTCTGCCTCACCATTTCTTGATCTCTTCATGTTAAGAGTAGTTTGACAAGGGCACCTATGGATGAATGGATTAAAAGCTCTCACTCTCTGATGCCTATTGATGAATTGTCAAGGAATGGATTGAGCAGCTGAATTACAAGTAATGTATGACATGTGAGGTTACCCTGTTCTTTAGGACTCATTTGCAGTAAACCTAGACCATGTGAATCTATTCTATGTGTGGGCTATTGACCATTGATTGGTAGAACTGTGGCTTGATTCGGGGCTCAGTGATTGGGCACCCCTTTGGACGCAACTTCCAGTTGATGCAAAGATTAGGGTTTTGGAACTAAGTGGCACATAAATTAAACTGTAATGTTTTATAGAATTCCAATAAGGATACATGTGCAATGTGAAGTCATGGACAATGCATGCAAACCGTTCAAAATTATAATGCTCAACGATAGAAATTGGAAACATATGGATTCAGCACATACCTCCTTCACTTCTACCCTGTTCTAGCTTCTGCCTCCTTTTGACCTTCAGCACATACGCATTCAACACATACCTCATTCACTTCTACCTCCTATTCTAGCTTCTTCCTTCACGTGCGCTAAAATGAAATGAAGTGCTGAAATGAAGTTTCAAACCTTTTTTTTTTTACTTTAAGTTATGCCCGTGTTGGTTGAAATTTTGACTGACATTGTGTTAGTCAAAAGTTTGACCAACGTAGTTTTGTATTAAAAAAAATAAAAATTTTCCTTCTATAATGCGACCAACCTAAACATTTCTATTTGATGGTCGAATTGTTTAGTCAAAATTTAAGGTCAAATGTACTAGTGAACTTATATCATACTCTGAAAGATATGGCAACATAATATAAACCAGATATCAATTTCTTGACATCAATGACAAGATAATAACTGATCTAACCTTTCTACTAACTTGTATACCTCTGATCTTGGTCAGTCTTCATCATCATCACCATCAGTTATAGTAACAATCTCCCTCTTTGGCATTAATCACAATGCGCTAATAATCTTTACTATTCAATTGATGATGGTAACACTTCAGTGTCATTTCTTGTCCTTTTCTCCCTCTGAGCTTTATCTCTTATGTTCATATTCTACCTCTTTCACTAACAATATTCTCCTTCAATGGATCTTCTTTATTGTCCCTCTTTTTCTAATATTCTCTCTCAATAATCAATTGCTTATTCTCCCTCTGTGACAACAATGTCAAAGACACATACTCCTGAAAACTTTTCCCAAGTAGTAAATCATACCTCAAATGTATTGATCTCTTATTGCAGTCATAAACATCTTTTCACAACTTCAGGCTTCACCAAAGAGTGAACACTAGCATCAACTCACAAAATATATATATTTTTGACAATTTGAGTTGATGTAGCATGCATCTTGCCTTAGTGAGTATTGGATAGGGGAAGAATCCCTAACTTACCTCAAAGATACTCAAAAGCATCATTTGATAGTGGTTTGGTAAATATATCAGCTATGTTCCTTTGAATTTTTTGGAAAAATGGTCAGCACTCCTCTCAGGATTCATGACATGGCTTAACCACCTCTTGTGTCTTCTATAAATCTAGTGGTTGTATCAGGCATTAACAGGTTGATCTTTTGGTACAACAGAAACCACTACTTGTAACTAGTGGTATCAAAGCTTGGTCATAGGTTTGAATCCCCTCAGGTAATGCTGAGGGGGAGATTGTTGGAAAAATGGTCAGCACTCCTCTCAGGATTCGTGACATGGCTTAACTGCCTCCTGTGTCTTCTATAAGTCTAGTGGTTGTATCAGGCATTAACAGGTCGATCTTTTGGTGCAATGACAACCAATACTTGTAATAGAATTCACATACTCCAATATCACATGCTTGTTTTGGTGAATAACACAAGTGGCAGAGCTTTCTTTTTATATTCACTATGTTTTGTTGATTTTTGCTGAAATAACACATTTTTAGTAAAATATGATGATTTATGCCTTGAGAGGTTTTATTTGAAGAAATTAATTACAAATGGTTAGTTCAAAGCCTCTTAGATAAAAAAAAAACATTGATATAACATCTATACTCATCATTCATACCTACAATGGAGTCTCCTTCACACCTATTAAGATGCTGACGAAAAATCACTTTGACTTTATCTTTTGGCAGATTAAATGAATCCATTTGACAAACCTATCTATGTAGTAAGATACTACTAAGAAAAATATTGCCAATGATTATAATGTTAATATATATTAAATTTATTATGACTTTGTATTTTTAGTTTTACTAAACATAGATATTTCACCGTATGTCTACCTTTATGTTTGACGCTTATGGAAAAATAGTAAATGGGAGAAAAAAAAATCTAAAAAATATCTATGCCTTGGGTATTGAAGTTATCTTTCTATCAAAAAAAAAATGAAATTGGACAAATACATGACAAGTTATAAGCTAAGTAGTCAAGGTATGTCAAAATTATGGTTTGGTCAACTTCAAACTTTAATAACAGATGCAATAATGATGATAATTTCCTCAAACTAATTGCATGCCCTCTATATGGATGTTACAAAACTAAATTCAAATGAAGCACATTGATATGTATTTTAGAAAAAAATTAATGCTTTATGAAAATAATGTAACTCTTTGAAAATGACATTTTCAGCAACATACCAGTTTTCGTGGTAGAAAGAAAAAACCATTCAAATAAATTTAAAAATAAAAATAAAAAATATATTTAGAATCTAGACAAAAAATCCTAAAAGACTCTAATTTACTTCATCTTCCGATTTCAAACTTTTTAACGACAATATGCATCTGAATCTAAAAAAAAATTTCAAAATGTAGAGTTCAGTGTCCGTTCAGGCAAAAAAGTGTAACCCATTATTGTGGGTTCACCCTGTCGACAATGTTTCCAGCCCAATCAGCATCAGTAAACAACCTAAGATCAAAATCTCCTCCTTTTTTGTATAGAAGACTGAAATATTCAGTGCCTTTTAGATATCTAAATATTATTTTCACTGTAGATATGTGTGTCTCCTTTGGGTAGGCAGAAAACCTTACCACAATACCAACTGAATGTGCAATATCAGGTCGGTTGTGTACAACATACTGTAATTTACCAATCATGGATCAGTAAAGTGTTTCATTGAATTCATTTGTCTCATATTCCTTTGACAATTTACAACTAGTAACCATCGGTGTTCCAACCGGTTTTCATTCTTCCATATTGAATGTCTTTAAGATCTCCTTGATATACTTTGACTGTGTTATGTATATCCCTTACTTTACTTGTTGAATTTGTAGTCCAATAAAGAATCTAATCTCTCCTATCATGGATATCTCAAATTCCTTTCTCATCTCTTTAGCAAATGATGTAGACATTGTTTCATTTCCTCCAAATATAATGTCATCAACAAATATCTCAGCTATCAAAATTTTATCAGTACTAACACATTTAAAATAAAAATTGTTGTTATCACTTGTCCTTTTAAATCCAATCTTGATTAAATAAGAGTGTAGTCTTTCATACCATGCTTGGGGTGCTTGCTTTAATCCATAGAGTGCCTTGTGTAGTTTGCATACCATATCCTTGTTAGAAAGGAAGTTGTCCCTCTCAAACTCAAAAGAAGATCTTGCAAACTCTCCAACTATTGGCATAATTTTTATTTCTCTTTGGTAAAATGGGGTCAATTTAAAAGTGAATTTGCACTCACAAATATATTTACCAATATACTATTATTGAAATAATTAATTTTATTTATTTATTTAATTCATTAGACTTTTTGTTTTCATGATTATATAAATATTTATTGATTTATCTAATTTCCACCTCTTTTTCTCTAAAAAATAAATAATATTTTATTTATTTAATCAATTCATTATCCTCATCTTTCAAATCCCAGCCTTTCAATTCATTCACATTGATCACAATCTAAACTTGTAGGCATGTGAAAAATGTCACTTGTATCTTGTAAAAATTTGCAAATAGCAAAGAATGAACCAAGGATCTAGAGGTTAATGAATAGCACAAATACAAGAGAGAGGATATGAACAAGAATATACTTGTATTAATGATGCAAAGATTTAATTATTTACATAATAGGCATCCTTATATAAGAAAGGAAATAAGAGAGAATGATAAGGAGTTGATAAGCTATAACCTATGCAAGGTGTAATCACATGTCCACCAAATGTGGATCATCCTCCATTACACAATAAAGTATGTCCCATAGGATGAGGATGATAAGGTGATATGTGCACTAAAGGTGGATCTCACACCTAAAGAGAATTTCTCCTACACCCTGTGCTTAATTGAGGTGCAAACTCCTAGGTGTCTCAATAAAAAACTACAATGTAATACATTATCCTAAGTAAGATTAAGTAAAGTGTAATTAGGAATATTTTTAATTACACCAACACCCCCCTTAAGTGTGACTTACGAGAATGCACTTAAACTCACAATGAAAGATGGGTCCTGGCTACTAGGTCATGTTAGATACTGATGTATAATATGCAATTCAATACATGAAATGCAATCTCTCATAAAGTGGAGAAAGAGGGAAAACCTCATGGTAAAAACCCTCCCCCAAAAAGTGAGAAGAAAACACAAGATGTGTGGGGATGGAGTACTCAAGACCCCCCAAGAACTACATACATCATGTATATAAAAAGAATTATCCCCCCATAGGAAGGATATTTGGAGACATGATATCCCCCCCATAATGAAGAATCTCCCATGTTGATGAAGAGTAGCTACAAACAAAAGATTAACCAATGTCTACAAGAAACATGCCTCCCCTTAGGAAGAAATAAATACATCAAATGATGAAGAAGCCAATCCATGTGCAAATGGAAGGATGAAGAAGATGAAGGTCTCCATGTATACATCTCTGAAGACTGAATAGGTCTCTCCAAGATCAAAGAATCTATCACATCATGTAACAAACCAAGTGAATAAGAAGAGTCATGAATACCAATCTGTAAAGAAGGTGAAGATGTATCTCCAACTATGATGCTATCATCAAAGAGAAGAGAAACCCCCTCAGCTATGTCTCCCAAATCTGCATTATGAGAATCAAAAACAAATTTTAAAAAGGCATCCAAGTAGTCATCACATTCTGCAAGATCTGAAGCACTATGATCATCATGTTGAATAGTAGAGCCCATGTATGAAGAAGCGGGAGGTGGAGGAGTAGGAAGATCAACACTTGTTTCAACAAAAAAATGATTCAAGTGTCCAAAGTTCTCCTTGCATACATAATTCTCCCTTGGTAAAGAGATGTGTACATCATGAATATCATCATCATCAACAACAAAATGTGAAAATATTGCAAGTGTGATGCATGATCAACAAATCCCATAGCTATGACATCTCTAGTCTCCATGTCCCTAATTTAGACATAATCAGGAGTGAACTCGACAATTTTATCTTGTGCCCCATGAGTAATTTGGTAAATAGAAAGGAGATTAGTGGTCAAGGATGGTGCACAAAGAACATCATTAAATGTCCCCTCTCCCATAGGATTAGAACCTTTCCCACAAACCCTCATGTATGTGTTGTTACCCATCAATATTTTAGGATAATTACAAGGCTTAATAGAAGAAAACATTTCCATAGAAGATATGATATGAAGTGATGCACCTGAATCAAGAAGCCATTTACCTTGCTTAGGATGTGTGGAAGCCAAAAGTTCTTGTCCTTTACCTTTATCCTTGGATGATGATGGAGATGTAGATGCTACCAAATGTGCAGGAGTAGACACTGATGAGAGAAACTTAATATTGTGCTTTTGATTAATGTGAGTTATCTCATCAATATTCTTGTGAAAACACATATGCTCATCATGTCCTAGATTTTTACAATATGCACATTTATCCCTCTTTCTTCTAGATGATTCCTCTCTTGAAGAGGACGTAGATTTAGAACTATGTTGTGAAGGAGATTCATTACCTTTGTCATTAGGCTTAGGATCCTTATGTTGCTTCTTTCCTTTTCCATTATAAGCCTTTGAAGAGGATTCATTTGTAATTAGTGCATGATGTGTTGAAGGATTCAATTGACCCATGTGTGCCAACTTTTCTTGTTCCTTTGTGAGTTGAGCTACAAATTCATCAAGAGAAGGTAATTTGTATGCACTACCAAGAGCATCCATAGTAGCATATAATTTAAAACAATGATTGAATATTCAGGTTGTAGCTTGGAAATAATGAAAAACATCAATTGTTCATCCCCTTTAGTGATGCCACAAGTAGAAAGCTCCAATCTAATAGAATTGAACTTAGAAAAAAAGTCTTGAATATTGTCAAAATCACTAGGATTGAGACCTATAAGCTCATTCTCTAATCTAAATTTTCTCATTCTATTAGGTTAACCAAAGATTCCATCCAATACGACCCAAGCATCATGAGAATGTTTGCAAGATGCAATATGAAAGAGAAAATCACAAGAAATGGATGATCTAAGAGAGCCAAGTACTTTATCCCTTCGATCAAACCATTTTCTCCTTTCTGCAACACCTATAGCTGGTTCTTGATCCTGCCCAAGAATCATTCTAATCAATCCAATACTCAACAAGTGATCACATAAAGATTCTTTCCATTCATGTTATTTATATGGAGTGAGGATTTTGACCTTTGAAATATCCATAATGCAACCAAATAATGACTAATAACAGAACTGATAACTCCTTCAAATGACTAATGCAAATTAGAAAACTGAAATTCAAGGATTAACCAAGTGCAAATATAGCTCCAAAATAGCCTATTTCTGAAATTGATATTTCCACCTCAAATCACTAAAATATGATTGTAGATTTGGAAAGTGGACAAAAAATCATGCACTTTCAAAAACAATTCACCTCAAAATGTTACCGTATGTGCCCAAACAAAGCCTTGAAAGTTGCAGAAATCAGGAACAAACAGGAATAGTCATGAAAATATGCAATTTATGATTAATCTAGCCACCAAAATGAAAAAATAATGCTACCATTAGAAACTTCAGGAAATTTTACCCCAAATAAAAAAAATAATGCTCGAAAAAAGGAGCAAATATGAGCAAGATATGACCCTTTGAAGTTAGATTGCAAACTCAAAGCAATCAATAGTTAAGGCATCAATTTTCAAACCCTTATTGATGTTAGTAAACCACTATGTTAAATTTTATGGTCGTATGGTGGTCACTACAAAACTGTCTCGGACCATGTTTTGACGGTTGGATGACCGTCAATTTTAAGACCGTGAAATCTTGTGTGGCAAAAAAATCACCCCAACTAACATGGCAGGATGATTAGGCGGTATGTACTAATGACATGTGGTTGACATTTGTGTTTGCATAGGTGATGTTTTGTTAACGTCGCGGTGGTGACATGGCACTAAGGCTGCCGTGGTAGATCGGATGTTGACTGGACCTGTCGATGTGTCAGTTCATGCAATGATTAGGTTATGATGTGGCGTGTTGACATGGCAGAGAGACCATGTGGTGCTCATGTGGAAAAAGTGTCATGCGTCGGCCTTTGATTGGACATGTTGGCTAGGTATGTGGTGGTAGTTGAAGTTGTTTGGCGCTCAGGTGGTGTTGATGACTATGCAATCTATGTGGAGGGCCACTAGGCAAGTGTCTATCTGCGTGGTGGATCTTGCATGCATGGAAGCAAGGTATAATAATCTCCTATGTGGTAGAGCGGAGGTGGAACAGACCGACGGAGCAGTGTGGGGAGTGTTGGGACTTTTTAGTCTCACATGCTCTGTATGGGTGACTCCAAAGGTGTTTATATGTGCGAGCCGACAATTGTTAAACAAAAGCGAAGAGTCGAGAAGCCTTGTGGATGTCATGAGAATGTGAATAGATATGTCGATTCACCAGTCTCAGTGATGATGTCAAGTAATGTGGCCAATCTCAGTGATGATGTTGGGTCCACTAGTCACCTTTTATTTGATGATGTCACTTCCAAGTTGTTGCTGAGTACCAACCCCAATTTTTTACCTGGATATAAAAATAATGAAAAAATGAAATAAACTCGCAGAAAATTAAATTTTTATTGAAATTGTACTGCAGAGGTGCAGATCGGTTTGTACAGCTTGATTTACAAAAAAAAATCCTCGATTTTGACTTTTACCGAATATGGGCCAATTTATAGTCAATTTTAACCGAAACAACCTCTTGGACACAATGGTGAGGTCAGATCTGACCCAAAACACTTCCACAAGATCCTGGTCTTTAGATCTAAAATATGGACCTCCAATGCTTGCACCAAGATCTATCCAAATAGGCTAATCAAAATGCTCCAATGTCTTTGATACCATGTAATAATTTGCAAATAGCAAAGAATAAACCAAGGATATAGAGGTTAAAGAATAGTACAAATATAAGAGAGATGATATTGTTGGATATTGCTAATGCATGGGTGGTGATCAAGACATTTAATATTGCTAGAGTTTTAGGTGACTCTACAACACCCCCAGGATCGAATGCAAGACCAAGATAACTTCCACAAGAGACTGGCAAGACAATTGCATTAAGATGCAAGAATGATATTATTGATCATGGACATGATTAAAATGTACATAATAGGCCTCCTTATATAGGAAAGGAGATAAGAGACAATGATAAGGAGATGATAAGCTATCACCTATGCTAGGTGTAATCACATGTCCACCAAATGTGGATCATCCTCCATTATGCAATAAAGTATGTGCAATGGATTAGGATGATAATGTGATAAGAGCACGAAAGGTGGATCTCACACACAAAGAGGTATGTGATGACAACTATCACACCTAAAGTGGAAATTCTCCTACACCATGTGCTTAAATGAGGTGCACACTCCTCGATGTCTCAATCACTAACTACTATGCAATGCATTATCCTAAGTAAGATTAAGTTAAGTGTAATTAGGAATATTTAATTACACCAAAAAATATGTTTAATCACCACGTTATTGAATGGGCACTCATACTATTGTCATTTGTGTTTTGTCACCGATGTCAACATATGCTTCTATGAAGGAACCAGACTGGTAATCACATTGTACGGACATTGTACGAATGTTTCAAATGATGCAAAGTTATATGAGAGTTAAAGTGGATGTTGTGATCTTATATCTGAGATCGCATCATTAGATGTGTCATATTAAGAAAGTTACAGCTATTTTGGTAAAGACTGGTCATTGGAATGTGACAATGAGAATTGACAGAGTTAGTCTCTGGGGTTTTGGTATAGCTTTCAGAGGATCTGGATTCAAGGTATGCAAACTTGAAGGATGATGGAAAAGGTACTAAAGGATGTTCATTGGTTAGTGCAAGGTACAAAATCATTGGTGACTCAAGGACTGAAGTGTGTGTTTTGTTTGGAAAGCATAAATTAAGGATGTCGATCCTTAATTGTTGTAATGTAATCATTGTAGACTTTTTTTAGATATCATGTGTATCTTAGCAAGGGTTTATGTAATTGTTTGTAATTAGGAAAGCCTCATGGGCCGACCTAATCATGGTAAATTGTAATAAGGTATCTATGTAGAATCTTTTCTTTGGAAAAGATATGGATGGAATATATGTGACATAGAGAAGTTGAAAAAGATGTGAGATTGTGTCTGTTCTATGTAGAGAAGAGGTTTACTAGTGGACTTCATTGGAACTAATCAAGCAAAGATAGTTACTGGTAAACAGTTCAAAAGATTGTGTATTTCTTTATATACACCTATTGTGAACTAGTGAGTTCTGAAGGTGGATTTGGCCTTCTCTAGGTAGTGAGCCCTCTCTTTTGTTCTTGACCCCTAACAGGGTCTGTCCTCTAACAAGGACTATGTACTGTAATGTTTCAACAAGCTCTTAAAAGGGCTATATCTTCTAACAAGGATTACTATACTCTTAGTACATCATTTGTGGGTGCTAATTCCCACTGAGGTTTTTACTTTTAACAGGGTTTCCCTGAAACCAAAATATTGTGTTATTGTGTTGGAATTCATTGTGTTCATTGGATCTGATAGTGAAGAGCTTAAAGATTAAAGTTTAATATTCTGTTATACAACTGATTCACCCCCCCTCTTAGTTGTATTGTGGACTATTATTCCTAACAGATATGAACAATAATAGAGTTGTATTAATGATGCAATGATTGAATTATTTACATGATAGGCCTCCTTATATAGGAAAGGTGATAAGAGAGAATGATAAGGATTTGATAAGCTATAACCTGTGCAAGGTGTAATCACATATCCAAAAAATGTCGATCATCCTCCAATATGCAATGAAGTATGTGCCATAGGGTGAGGATGATAATGTGATATGTGCACTAAAGGTGGATCTCACACCTAAAGTGGAATTTCTCCTACACCATGTGCTTAATTGAGGTGAAAAATCCTAGGTGTCTCAATGACAAACTACGATGCAATGCATTATCCTAAGTAAGATTAAGTAAAGTGTAATTAGGAATATTTAATTACACCAACATATCTTAATTCACCTTTTCATTCTATTTTCCCAACATGTCTAGGTTCATTGAATTCAAATATGTGTTACCCAAAGTCAATATTTCTACCTAACTCTCATCTAGCACTCAATCTTATCACCCCATTTCAAATCAACCTCTTAATCTTATTCATTCTCACCTATCCTCTTATCTAATCCTTTCATCTTTTAACCACTTAATCTCCACCCTTGATTATGTTGAGGACTTATACTAAAGAATATCTTTCCTCCTCATTTGTCCTAACAATGTGATTTTGGAGAACACTGGCTTGCTTGCGATCTTTGATTACTTATTATCATCTTGCATCATAGCTACACCAAAATCAATCAAGCACACACCATTTTTTATACCATCTTGTGCATGTGTGACATAACTAAGAGAAAACACAATATCTACAAGATCTTGAAGGATATGAGAACAATGGTGTCAAGTGTTTTGTGAATGTGATGGTATAGCTTCATTACTATATTTTTCATTTCATGATTTACAACTCTATTGATTATTTGTTGGATAGGTTTGTAGATCTAGGGATGTAGTTGGATTAATTAAGGTTTACAATTAGGTTAAAAATTTAACATACACAATTTTCATAAATAATAACAAATACACATTTAATATCATGGGACTAAGTTTCTAGCACAAGCTATAACCAATTGTAATAATAATAATTAAAATATGGAAATACCAACCCTAAGTTGTAAGCATAACTCACAAGCATGATATATGTATGTATGTATGTATGTATGAGCAAGCTTAAAGTGTGTGATGATTGTGAGCTCACTTGATAAGTGTGTCAACAACTGGAAAGTATGCATTCCCTAGGTGTCACAAATGATCAAGACACATGTCTCAAATTTAATAGGTGAGACACAAAAGTATGAAAAAACCTAAGTAAATATAACCTAGGTGTAAATATAGGTCATTCCCATAATGGTGATATCCTAACTAGACATGTAAAGACATTATTTACACTATCATACCCAACATATTGTAGCTATATCATAGGTTTCATATCAAGCTGCAATGAATCGTAAAGTATTGTGTTAATGTCGTGAGGTCTATAATCTCATTTCAATAAAAAAAATCTCTTCTTCATAATATACTAGGAAAATCTATATCAAAATCAACATAAATGTGGTTATGAGATATATGAAAACTATATCATTTATCTCCTCAACTCCTTTTGTATTCTATACCCCATGCTTTATAACCCACTCTGGTACTATAAACAATACATCCAACTAGACCTCTTTATCTTCAATGCAAAGCTCCAATTGAATCAACATCACTCTCCATTGAAAAAATATAAAATAAAATAAAAGAAACATAAGTCTCCAAATCATGTAAAATCTAAAAAAATTTGATTAACCCAAAATATTTTTCTCTTATACACTATATGTACTTTATATTCCACTCTAATGAGTACTTGTTAATGAGGTCACTACCTAGGTTACTCTCCCAACATTATTCAAATTGTAGTTTAACAAATTTCTCCTACAACATAGGCACATCACATTCATGAGTCATGACAATGACACCCCTTCAAGGCTAAGATAGAGTGGTCTAGCTACCACTGCACAGAACTAGTCCTAGTATGGAAAGATGAATGACACAACTCCAGTCTTGCATACATTTTATTATCACATGCCCTTATGTTTAGAGTTTCTCAATAAACATATCCAACCATCAATACTCCATAATTTTTACTATGTCTTCCCTCCAAATCCATGACAAAGTCAACTCTAATGTTGATTCAATGATGATTGAGATATAGTGTTATGTTTAAGATAGGTTAGGATGGTTAGGCACCTTCAAAAATATGATATGGCCTAAGAAAAAAAAAAAAAACACACACACACACACACACACACAATTGATAGTAGGTACTTAAATATCAAACAAAGTCTCAAGTCACTAAAAACCTGCACTATCAAAAGCATGCAATTATATGTCAACAATGATTGGTTAAATACATTAGTTGCACACACACAACCTTAAAAATCAATGAAAGTATCAATTCACTAGAAACATTATATTATCAAAACCACACATCAACAAATCAATAATGAATGACCAATATCATTGACTAAGTAAACAACTACTAAGTACAAAGATGTGAATACTTACTAATGCACTAATTATCATGTCATTTTCGTATGATGTTATTTATTTATAACATTATCTTCTCTCATGTTATTTATTTATAACTTTTTTTTTTCTCAAATCTATAGCTTTGAGATATCTTTCTATTATGATCTTGCTATTAGGATTCAACTGTGTAGTTTTTGAGTCAAATGCATTGACCCATATTTCATGAGTAGCGGTTCACAAGAACCCATCTCTGATGAGAATGAATGGAAGACTTAGTACTCATTGCATCTAGGTGATGCTCACATAAGTGAAGCATTGGGCCTTTTTGGGAGGTCATCCATCCCAATATTGCTCCAACTCGAGCATACTTAACCATGGAGTTTTCTATTGTAATACTCCTTTAAATTCAGCCTATGTTGTTACTTTCAAGCTTTTTGACTTGGAAATGTCTCCACTAGATTGTTGTTTTCTATTGTGTGTTCTTTTTCTTTTAATTATATATGCACTTTTCCATTAAAAATTAAATTAAATTAAATACATCACTCTAGTAAACAATCTAAAACTATTCACACCTTACTTACTCAAAATAACTATCACTTCTTTTTGTAATCACCTAAAAATGGTCATCTAGACTATTAGCCCCTTGCTAGCATTATTTGCTAAAATCATCAATTGCTTATCTTGATCAAATCCTAGTTCTATCATTTATTCGATTATTTTCTATGGGCTAACCATCTTATCCTAAGTCTTTATTTAATTAAAAGGAGTTTCCTCCTCTTTTAATTAAATAAAAAGCCCCCCACTTTTTATCCTAAGTTGCACAAATAAAGCATTTTATAAAAAGGGAAAAAGCACTTTTTGTCTCATATGGGCACAAAAGTCAACTCTTATTTTCTCATTGGAGGATACTTGTGCACATGGATTGCTCCTCTTTGATGCTCCACCATTGATTAAATATTTTGCCTCTTAATCTCCATGGTCCATTCTTTCTCATTTCTTATAAAAGGAGAGCTCTCTTCTTCATTCTAGATCCCCAACTTTTTATGCTAATGTTATGCTGCAAGTTTTCTAGGTCACTTTGGAGCTTTTGAAGATTTGGAGCATTCTTGGCTTTTGCATCTACATGCTCTCATAGTTTCATTTCTTGCATTGTCATGACATTCATAGCTTCATATTAGCTTAGTTTCCTTTATGCTTTAGATTACTTCATCTAGCTTAATTAGGAGGCTTTGTAATACTTGCATATTTTCTTTCATAGCTTAGTTGCATTGTTCTTTCATTTCCATAGCTTAACTTGCATTTCCTTTCATAGCATAGCTTGCATTTCCATTTCTAGCATAGTTGCATTGCATTTGCATTTCCATTTGATTCTTGAAGATATTGGCATTCTTGCCCTTGTCTTCATTTGAATCTCCCATTGCATGGTTTACTAGCAAGATTATTGGCTTAATAGCTCTAGCTAAGAGCACTCTTAAAACCCTTGCACTCCATGCCTAGGGAGCTCTAAATCAATTTCTCAAGGTTTCCAATCCATGGATTCTCTTGGAAGCAATGATTTAGAGAAGTGCATATCTTAGTGTGTACACTTTTGACATGACCCTTCGGTCCCATACAAAGGGAACTAAAGGTTAGTTCCCTTTCCTTTAGTTGTGGATCTCCATTGGTTTATCTTGTGCATTGATTTGGATGTTTTTTCTCTGGGCTACTTATTCAATTCCTTTTCTTGGCAATGTTTATTTGTGGGTATTTCTTGGGGTTTCTGGCCTTTTGGTCTAGCTAGTCTATTGTGTTTTGGTAAATATTATTGATCAATCTTAAGTTTTATCTTTGTACAGGGTTTCGGGGCTCCTTCAAAACCTATTTTTACTTCAATCAAAAACTATAAAAATAAAAAAAGAATAGAACTAAATTTAAAAAGTGAAATAAAATGACTTAAATAAAACACACATACAAAATTTAAATTAGAATCACAAACAAAAATATTTAAAGATAAAATTATATCATAAAAATCAAAATTAAATTAAATAATATTATTCTTCTAACTTCTATATTTACGTCGTAGGTGTTTCCATTTTGGAAAGCCCTGACCTGATATAGACAATCAACGGTTGAAACATCTCAAGGAAAAATGACTACCATTCAAACAATCCTCGTCATTCATTGTTTTCACTTTAAAAATATCTTTTTAACGATTATATTTTTTATTTGTTTTTTATACAAAGGATGATTAATTCTTACTTCTGCAAGTATTTATACTATCGTACTTATCAAAAAGGAGTGGGTTCTTAGAGGTTAGGGCTTTGTTTTGCGATGAACGAAGTATGGGAGAGAGAAGTCGAGGCTGCTTTGGATGGACAGGAAGATTCATCTGCAGCTCACAATTTAACTTTGGATGGAGCAATTAAGTACATCCATGGGTGCCTTCCCCCACCGTCTCTACTTCAGAAATTTTAACAATTAATGCATCTATCTATCACAAGCGTCGATGTTTCCTCACTTGTCGATTTTCTTTGCTTGAAGAATATGGAGAAGCTTATCTTAAGCAACAATCGCATAGCTGGGGGATTGGAGTTTCTGGTTTAAAATTCATTTTACATGTAGGTAGGAGGGTCATGTAATTTATTTTATTTTACTTTTGGATGCTTATTGATTGATTTTTTATTTAATTTTGGTTTCATAATTATATTACATTCTTTTTCAAATAAGTTACCAATTTATACATGCTAATAGTACACCTGAAGTCCCCAACATTTCCCACAAATATGATTTCACAATATATGTTTAATCTTTACTCATGTTATTAAATTGTACAATATATATAATATATTATATTTATTGTTGTATATTATATATAAAAGTAACAAGTATAATATATATATATATATATATATATATATATATATATATATATCATATTATTATTTAAATTATAAAATATAGTTTTATTAACAATTTTGAAATTAAATTATATAATATACATAAATTATTATAAAATAATTTATAAATGAAGAAAAAACTTGACGAAGATTGAAAATGTGCTCTGCAACTTGGTGTACTCAATGCCTTTTCAAAGTTTTCATTTAGACCCTTGCATGCTCCTCGGTCGGAATAACATTAATGGCTTCGACGTCACCAGGAGCCATTAATGTTGCCTCTTCAGCCAAGGGTTTTATTCCTGTGAAGCAAGGTAGTTTTCTCATTTCAAGTGATGCCTTCGCTGCGAACCCTAAGGTTACCCCTCAACCATCTCCAGTGGATTTTTTCAACATTGTAGGAGGGAAGACACATCAAAATGGAGAAGAAGCATTGACCATTGCCAAGCCGAAGTCCTTCAAGCAAGTCGTCTAGAATGAACGAGTCCTCCCAGAAGGAGTAGCCTTCCTTACGAATGCCTCCCAAGGGATTCCAGCCACCGAAGGAATTTGAGGTAAGGAACATGTTCCACCCAAGTTAATTGTTAAGCCAAACTCATAGATGAATGTTGTTATTGAGCAGAAGAAAGCTAGGCTTAAAGATTGCACTATTTTTTTTGTTGTAGTTGATAGTTCGAGGATCCCTTCTAGGAATTTTCTCAATGACTGGTTTCATAAAACATGGGGATAGAAGTTAGGTTTTCATTTTACTTACTATCTCATGCTCCAGAAGGGTTTATTTATTTTGTTTTTCTATGACTCTAAAGCCCAGAAAGCTATTGTGGAAAAGCAGTTTTGGAGAGTTGGCCCATGTGAATTTAGGGCAATTCTCTGGTCTCTCAAAGCCTCCAAAGATGAAGTATTAGCATTATCCATCCCTAGGTGGATTATTATTGGCAACCTCCCTCTATTTTTGTTGACTCTCATTCCACTTGCACTTGAGCCGATAGGTAAGGTTCTTAGAATTGATCAGTCAAACACTCTCATCCTAAACATTGATTTTCATGTCCTCTCTGTCAAACCTGGAGTTGACCTCCTTGAGACCCTACAATTCAATATTGACCCTGCAACTGTCTGTTGCTTGATAATATTTTTGGGTGGATTAGGTGGTTGCTTTGTTTGTAGAAAAGAAGGTCACAGAAAGAATGAATGCCCTATCATTCTTAAGAGAAATGCACTAAAAAAAAAGTTAACCCTCCTCCCAATCCTAATAACAAGACAGGCCCTGAATTTCCTTCATCCTCCTCCAAGTCTATCTCTGCTCCTGAGCATCCCCCTATTGTGCAGATCTCCCCCCCCATGGGTTTGGAACCAAGACTCAGTCACCCTTTCTGCTACGTTGGACAACCTCAAGGTAAATTTGACTGTATCCCTGGAAACCCTACTATTAGCCAGGCTTTTTCTAAACCCCTTGAAGTTGTTACTATTGATGAAACACTTGACTTTGGTCTTAAGGGAACTAAAATGAATCAAACTCATAGAACTAAGAATGCTCAGTAATTGGTTGTTGATAAGATCAGGGTTAGAGCCATGAAAAATAAAAATGTGCCTCAGCCCAAGTGGAAAACTTATGATCTTCCTCATGCTCAGAGGCCTCTAAATAATTCCTCTCCCCCCTCTTCTCCCCCTTCAGGTAGGATGGAAAATTTGGATGTTTTTCCTGTTCACTCCTCCTATGTAGATGTGTCCATTGCCCCTCCTCTAGGTGGTGAAGTGGGAGGGAATTCTCCCCCTTCTGCCCAAGAAGATAGACAGAATGCTTTCTCAGTTGTTGTTATTCCAGCCCCCCCTCCCCTTCCACCACCACCACCGGATATATGGAAGTATGTGTCTATTGAGAGGAGGAGTGAAGGGGAGTCCACCCTCCCTGAAGGGGGAACAGAGATGGGAGATGTGGGGAGGCATGAAGGCAAGCTTGAAGAAAGAGAGATTGCCATCTCAGAATGTGCCAGTGTGAAAAAATCTCTAGTTGAGTCATTTGTTTTTGCTACTGATCCCTCCAAAATTTATAAAGGAGAGGAGCAGTGTATGAAGGTAGGAGCTTCTTCTTTGGGCTTAGTCAAGAAGAAGAAAAGAGGAAGACCACCATTAATCAGTGGTAACCCTAAGCCCTCTAAGACCCCAAAAGTTGACATGCCTAAATGCTTTGAAGGATTTAGGAAACCCATGGATACTGACTAATAAGAATTTTCTATGATACTAAACTATGCTTCATGGAATATTAGAGGGCTAGAAGCCTCTGATAGAAAATATGTTTTCAAGAGACTCCTTAATTCTCATAGAGAGTTAGATTTTTTATTACTTCAAGAGGTGAAACCAGTAAGATTTGAGCTGGATATTTCTCTTAAATACATTTGGAGAGATGCAACTACATTATCAACTAAACACCCAAGAGGTAGGGGGAACTTCTATTCTTATTATCCCTTCCTGGAAGAATGTGGTTCTTGTGTGGGGCATTTCTCCCTGTAACAGAGTAGTTTGGGTTAAGATGAAAGTCAAGAATTTTGAATTTGGTATATGCTCAATTTATGCCCCAAATGATCACAGTAGTAGAATTGAGTTGTAGAAGTGGCTTGTTGACCTAGAGCCTATCCCTTGGATTGTAGCAGGAGACTTCAACATGGTGGATAGGGCCCAAGATAAATTGGGAGGTCTCAGATTTGAATGGAAAGGCAATGAGCCTCTCTTCTGGTGCAGAATGGTCAACAAGCTTAACTTGTTCGACCCCTTAGCAGGGAAAAAGAATGAATCAAAAGGCATCTGGTACACATGGTCTAATTTTCAAAGAGGAGAAAGGAGAATCTACTCCAGATTGGATAGATTCTACCTTAATAAAATGTGGTTCAGCTATCAACCCTACACTAACAATAATTGTGTGAAAGTAATACCCTTCACCCTGTCAGACCACCATCCCATTTTTTCCTCCATCCAACTCATTGGGGAACAAGCTTATGATAACCCCCCTAAGCAAGGATTTTCCCTAAACACTTCCCTTCTTAGGGATGATGATGTCCAAGTAGTGGTCAAGATCATTGCCTGGTACAATGAGAAGATTGTGCATCATGACTCTGATATTAACAAATGGAATCAAACCACTAAATCTTGGCAGGGTTTGCTCAAAATTGTTGGTATTAAAAAGGCTAAAGATTCTAGAATGATGGAATACAAACTGGTGGAGTCTCTACAAGAGGTAGAATCTCAAATACAGGACAATCCAGATTTTGAAACACTCCTAGAAAATGTTATATCTTGCAGAGATTCTCTCAGAAGACTTCAATTGGTTAAGTCTAGAGGAGCTAGAATCAAAGCCAGGATCAACTGGATTAATTTGGGAGATAGAGGCTCTAAAATATTTTTTCAAACTCTTAAGAAGAAAGAAGAAAGAGATAGAATTTCTAGTATTAGAGTCCTGGACTCTGTGGTATCTTCTCAAGAGGAGATCCTTAGTGCCTTCTCCTCTTTCTACTAGGAACTCTTTACCTCTATAGACTTTGACCCCTCCATGGAGGATGCCAGAGACAAGGTTAGATCCATCATCCCTAAGAAGGTCAGTGAGGAGGAAGCTAAGCTTTTGGATATGGATTTATCAGAAGAGGAAATCAAAATAGCCATCAATAGAATGGCTAATGATAAAGCTCCAGGACCAGATGGGCTACCAATTGAATTTTACAAATCCAACATAAATTGGATTGTACCTATTCTTCTGCATGTCAATGAGGAAGCTATTGAGGCAGGGACACTGGGACCTAAGTTAAATGTTGGGCTCATTAAAATCATTCCTAAGGAGGGTGATAGACTTCTCATCAAAAACTAGAGACCCGTTACTTTACTGAATGTTGTCTACAAGATCTTAGCCAAGGTTCTTGCAATGAGGATTGAGAAGCTTCTCCCCTCAGTGATTAATAGCTCCCAAACTGGATTTTTCAAGGGGAGATATATCCTAGAAAATCTTATCACCTGCTAGGAGGCCATGAACTAGGCAAAAGTTACAGGTTAGAACTGTGTCATGCTTCTTATAAATTATGAGAAGGCATATGATAGGATTGAAAGGAGGTTCATCTTGATGATGTTGGAAGCTCTTGGTTTTCCCTCCCGATTCTATAAAATGGTATCAACACTACTTTATGGTGCAATGGCTGTAGTTGAAATCAATGGTGTCAGGTCAAAATTCTTCAGTCTCTCCAAGTCTATCAAACAGGGCTTCCCTCTAGCCCTCTCCTTGTTTGTTATCACAGCGGACTCTTTGCACTACCTCCTTAGAGATGATCCCCTCTCCCCTAAAGTGAAAGATGTCCTTCTCCCCAATAATAGGAGGTCTCTAATGTCTAGTTTGTTGATGACACCTCCATCCTTCTTCTCCTAGAAGAGCCTAATATGACACTCCTGATGATCAAACTTGATATTTTTTTCCAAGCCTCTGGCATTAAGATCTCTTTATCCAAGTCTGTTATGTTGGGGTGGGATCTAAATCTGCCTAATTGGTGGAGTAACTTTGAGTTTTCTTGGGGTGGGCCAGACCACTTGGTCAAATACTTGGGCATCCCTTTCTCTATTTCTCCTAATCTCAATCTGATGTGGGAATGGGTCTTTGAGAGGATTAACATAAAGCTTTCTAAATGGGATAGTAACATTCTATCCTTCCCTGATATATTTCAGGTTTTCCAAAAGATCCTCTCTTCCTATCCTATCTACTTCTCTTCCATGTGGCTCTTCAACCAACAGCAGTTTAGTTCTATCCAAAAGGTTATCAGAGACTTTTTATGGTTGGATGGCAGAGGGAATAAGAGATTTCATGCGGTTTCCTGGGAGTGGTGCTCAAGAGGTAGAGCTTGGGGAGGTCTAGGCCTAAAGGACCTCAAATCTCAAGGTATTACCTTGGCTATTAAGTGGATAGCTAAGGCAGGGGAAGGGGAAATACCTTGGAAAGTGTTGATTAGAAACAATCTACAGATGGCACGTTGTAGCAGGCCGAGAGGATGGAAGAACCTCTGTTTTACTAATTCTCTCACTATAGATGCCAATATAGTTGTTCAAGGATCCAATGTTTTCAAGAGCATTTGGAAGGCTTAGAAGTATGTTAAGGGGTACTTGATCAACAAGAAGCCAATTGAGAGCACTGGGAATATTTGTAGGCTCAAATCTATTTGGTGGAACTTGAGTCATGGAGATAAAAAGCTTGCTCTTCTACGGGGTTGTTCAGCAAAGAAATGGGTAGGGCTTGGTATTGCTACATTTGGTGATATCCTCCAGTAGGGTAAAATTATTTCTTGGGAGTGGTTGGAATCCTAGTTCAACTTACCCCGGTCCCATTGGAGAACATACTCTATCCTTAGAGAAGCCCTTAACTCTCTAGGTCACATTAAAGGTTGCTGCACTGAGTCTTGTTGTAAATTCCAGTTGTGTTGGCCTGACAATACCCCTCTCCACCTTGGCAAGTCCAAATATTTTTACCAGTTGCTGACCAATAAGAGTGACCTATTTAACTCATGTTAACCATAAGTGGGGCCTAGAAATTCAAGACTTAGATTGGATGAAATACTTTAATATGTTGTGGGCCAAACCTATTGAACCAAAGATCTCTTGCTTTCTATGGAAACTTTTCCTGCACAAGTTGCCATTTAAGAAACCAGTGGGAGATCCTAATATCTGTTATGTGTGTAGACAACCTGAATCTATCACCCATGTTTTTTTTGAGTGCTTATTTTCTTCTAAAATCTAGAATATGTTTGGACTATTGTACAAGACCCATTTTAATGCATTGAATGTTATCTCTGGTACTATCAACTGCAGAAAATTATGTAACTCTTTTTAGTCTTTTCTTTCCTCTATTATTTTATGGTTCATCTGGAAGGCTCAGAATAATGATGTACTTTCAGGTAAGAATAGGAACCTTACTGAGTCTTGCAAGAGACTCATCTATTCTGATATTTCCATGTAGGTCACGGTGATCTTAAAGGTGAAGGAGAGCAAGTTCTTGCAGGTGCTGAGAGATGGGAAGGCTACCATGGAGAAATAAGAGGTTGCATATGGATACACTACAATGAAAGAGAAGGCTGAATTTGAGTACACCCTTAAGGATTTTATCCAGCAGTTGAAGCATGAAAATCTACATAGAGAAATGAGGAACACAGGTGATAGAGACTACAGAGTGTTGGGATACAATTATGTATCCCCAAACACTAATGATGAAGAGGAAGAAGGGGAGGACAGTCTCTCTTGAACTAGTAGTTGTTTCTCTTTTGCAATTCTTCTTTATTAAGTCTCTTATGTAATAGAATGTTTTACTCAATAGTACTGAGAAATTTTGTAATACATTAAGTACTCTGATCCGTTACTTTTTGTACTAAACTGTTTAAATTATATGCAATAGAAAAATAATTTATAAATATATACTTTAATAATATTATATATTTAATATTTATATAAATTTATTATTTAATTATATTCATTTTATATTTAAAATATATAATATAATTTATATTTATATAATTATATACAATATTTTACATAATATAAATTATTAGATTTTATACATTGTATCATTTTTTTTATTTTATTTTTTTTATTTATTTAGAGAGAGGGATATAGATTGAGAGATAATGCAAAACATAGAAATAGAGAGGAAGATAGAGATATAATATATCTATATATATTCCCCTCTCCATCTTTCGAACTATTTATAACTCTAAGTTATATATTTCTACCCCTTCTCTTTCCTCCCCTTAGTCTATCTTTGTTTTCCTCTCTATCTCACTCCCCTATCTCTATCTCTATCTCCTTACCTCTTCTCTACATCTTTATGTAGAGCTTTATTCATGGTCTACATTGCCTTTCAACCACTCATATTTAAGGTAGATATAGAAGGGGAAAAAGTGAGAGAGAAAGAGGATAAGGAGATAGGGATAGAGAGAAAGACATAAATAGACATAGAGATGGATATAGAGGAGAGGGATATGTAGAGAGGCAAAGGGATAAATAAAGAGAGGAAATGAGAAAGATAAGGTATGTATTTTTATGATTCAGTAGCCATGGTTGTGGCTACTATAGGTGAAATGTCTATAGTTTGAGATAGTGATGAATATAGAGTGAGGATGGAACAAAAATAAATAGAGAGATAGAGATAGACTGAGTAGTAAAGATAGAAAGAGATCTAAGGAGATACAGAGGGGACACATGGAGATGAAGAGATAGAAAGAGATATAGATGGTGAGATAAATTGATAGAGAGCTATGGAGATATAAAGGAGAGATGAACAAAGGAACAAATACTTAGCTGACCTTCCATACCTATGCGGCGTTCCCTATTTGAGAAGAGTGACCTAGAAATTACAAATCAAAAATTCATAACCTATTAAAGGCATGGACACCCATATAAATCTGGTAAGTCATCAAATATTTTCAGTCACTATTCAAATTTGTCTCATTGTTCATTAATCAATGTTTTTTATTACATTGGCCAACACTAACAAACATACCCTACCATACTCATAGGAGCTCATACCTAAAAAAAGGGGAAGTAGGTTCTCAAGAGTGTTGTAGTGGTGCTCACCACCTTCTCTCATTACAAGTAAACATATTAATTAAATAGTTTATTTTATTCTATTCGTGCTATATTTTTGTCGGACTACTTTGTGACAAAAACCTGTCACTTCAGCATTATTGGGACAACAATTTGAAGGGGCATTGAATGTGAGGATTTGAAAGATATAATGGCTGTAGGAAATGGCCAATAAGATTACCACTGTTAGAGTGAGAAATACAATTTATATACATAATTAAATTTGGCTTTCGCATAATCTTCAACAATTACCTATCAAGTATCCATGACAATACAAAATCTAATGTAGATTTGAGTTGAAGTATGGCACAAATTCACATATGTCATAAATCATGCTTATTTTGCAACTACTGAAGTCTATTCGAATTCCAACTACAATTTAATAGTTTAAAAAAAAGATAGTATATTGAGAATGGCCACATCTATCTTTGCAGCGGTGCATCCAATGCTCAGTTATCAAGATAGTTGACAATAAGGGATATTAAAATCTCGGCTAAAAGCAATGAATGTTGGTAGCTGAAGCATCATTTTTCAACACTACAATGCATGTTTGGGCCTAACCATTTGAGATTTTTACAGCTGATAGGCCAAATCTAGTGTGGAGGTGGTTGCATTAAGGCTTCCAACTTTAAGAGATTTTACTTTAAAAGGTGAGTGATTTGATTGTCATTCAATACAGATATATCCTCTTTGTTTTATAGATGACTACTGCAAATACTTCTTTGCCTCCCTCTATTTTTACAACTCCTTCCATCTTTGCACTCTAAATTTGAGGGTTTTTTGCCACAGTTGTTATACAACAGGTAATTCCCAGATTGTTAGACTCTGCAAATTTTCATACTAGATAATTCCTTACTTGATTTATTATTTGTCTTTGCAATGAAATATGGTTATTTAAGTTCCTGATTCTTTATGCATCACTCTCTTACCTATTCAAAGACCACAAATTAATACATGTTTATTCATGTTAGAGAAGAAAAAAAAGAATGCTTTAAAATTAGCTCTGTAATTTTGCAATATTACTACTTATTTATATAAATCCTAAAAGAAAGTTATAGCATCCACTAGCTTGATAAGACTCACTTTGCATTATAAATATTTTATGTTAGTCTCATAATGTTATCAGAATGTTTAAAATCATATTCTCCCTCCTTAATGCCATGAAGGGTATCTTAATACAACTTAGATGTGCACATAGTTTGGAAACTTACTGCTCACTATGTACTAGACAACCTTATATTGTTGTCCCCATATAGATCTGGCCTGACTTGCATAATAATGAGGTGAGAAGTTTAATTTATAATGAAACTCAAAACCACCTTTTGAGAATTGTTTCAAATATGCTTACAAAAGGATATCAGCTCCATCTTTACTTTTCATACTACTTGAATACTCTTTAAATCCCCATCAAAAGAACCAACCAAAATCCACATATGAAACAAACTAAAACTATTTGAAAGTTGAACCTTAGGCTCTCCCACATAGTTATGGTATCTTTGGCTCTATAGTAGTTGTCTCCTTCAACATATGTTATATCATGCTACATGTTTTTCCCACTTTCTTGGCACTTATATGCATAATGTCTCAGCATAAAGTAGACACAAACTATTTGCAGGTTAAGAGAGATATTTTCTTTAAATTTATGGAAACCAAACTATTTGATGTTTACAACGCACAGGTTGCTGGTATTACATACCCAACATTATTCCATTGATGGAACAAGGTAATCCAAAAACTCAGCAACCCCATTCGAGAAGATATTCTTGAAAGAAATTATTTGCTCAATACTCATTGTGGGTCGCAGCCCTCTAACTTTTTACTTGCAATATGTTGTTATGAAACCTGACAGACATGAAGTTACAAATGTGGGATGCATGCATGTGTTTGAAAGATTCCAAACTAGATAATAATTTTGTAAGAATTTGCCTAAGGCAAAGAATAAAAGCCAAGATCTAGAAGCTCAAGAGATAGCACAAGAGAGATAGGAAAAATAATCAAATAATTGATTATAGCTAAATGAATTGAATACAAAGTAGGAGTGCCTAAATATATAGGCAATGCAATAAGACTACATGATAAGAAAATGATAAGATATCACCCACACAAGGTGGAATCACATGTCCACCAAAGGTGGATCATCCTCCATTGTACATCAAAGTATGTGAAGCATGTGCAACAATGAGAGGATGATAATGTGATAAGAGCACTAAAATTAGATCTCACACAAAAAGAGGTATGTGATGACAACTATCACACCCAAAGTGGAAATTCTCCTAACCATGTGCTAAAAAGAAATGCAAACTCCTAGGTGTCTCAAAGACAACTAATATGCAAATGCATTATCCTAAGTAAACTTAAGTAAAGTGTAATTAGTAAATACTTAATTACACCAACACCCCCCCTTAAGTGCAACTTAGGGGAATGCACTTAAGCTCACAATGCAAGATGGGTCCCGACTACTAGGCCATGTTAGGTACCCATGTACAATATGCAAGAACAATACAATCTCTCATAAAGTGGAGAAAGAGGGAAAACCTCATGGGAAAAACCCTCCCCCAAAAAGAGTTATAAATACAATAATAGAATAAGAGAGAGAAGACTCATGTGAGGAAAATATCCCCCCATAAGATAGAAGAAGTGGAAGAGAGACCAAGTAGCCCCCCCTCAATGTAGAATGAACACCAATGGTAGATGCTCCAAGCTTGATGTAGAAAATGCACCAAGAAAACTGAATAATGTTCCTCCCCTTAGGAAGAAACAAGTCCATAGGTGTATCAATTAATCCTCCCCAATCTTTAGGAAGAATACTCAAAATGTATGATGTCTCAGGAAACTTAATAGGAATCTCCAACACATGAGTATGGTCAACCTGAACCATGCAATGTGACATCTCAAGTGAAGTTTGAGACTCATGAAAACTAATATCCAAAGATTCAAATGTCTTCTCTGAAGTTAAAGAGACGTCCTCTAAATGTTGTATCAAAGGATCCACAATCATGGCAATCTTGAAAGAAGGATCAAGTGGAGAGTGAAGATGAGGGTCAACATGCTCCCTCGCAACAATTGAAGAAGGATCATCCTCAACAAAGAGAATATGAATGTCATCAATGAAGTCTCCCAAATCTGAAATGTAGGACTCCACAAACAAACCTGCAAACAAACCTGCAATGTCTGTCAAGTAGGCATCCCATGGAACTATAACTAGAAGACAAGGAATATCTTGCTGCACTGAATCACGAGAGTCAATGGCTATAGGAAGACAAGAATCATCAAGAGAGACAATAGATGTGATCTCAATAGGAGGAGAAGGAGCCGCAACTAGAGGTTCTAGACATTTTGGAAGTGGAGGAATATGTGGATCTCCATACATTTCCCAAAGAACAGTCCAAAGATCAGGAATATTTTTTGTGTCATCTTCATAGTCATCAAGGGAATCCATAACATCCATATCCATATTCAAATAGATAACCTTAACAACTTCTAAGTAAGAGTCACAATTGTAAGAAGGACTTTTAGGTCTATACTCATACAAATAGGACAGTAGGTTATGCTCACTAAGATGAGAAAGAACCAATTCACTCCATTGCTTATAGTTCTCTCTTGTCAACTTAATTAAACCATCCATGATGTAATTCTCACATGAAACAATGAGATAAAAAAAATTAATGCACCCCCCAAAATGCAATGAGCCAAAGAACCCCCCCCAAAATAGATGATTTTGGCACTTTATATATAGTGCATGTACAATTGCCACTTGCCAAAATGAACCAAAGTGGACTTCTGATTTTGATAATTACAATAGAAAATATGAAGCTATAGTAGACTCAAAAAAATAAGACACAAAATCTCTCAAAGATCTAACAAATTACAAATGCCAAAAATAGGCCAAAATAGACCAAATTCTGAAAGTACTATGTTTACTTAGAATTTTTCCAAACTGATACCAGATCTAGAAAGTAGACAAAAAATCATGAACTTTAAAAAAAAATAGCACCTGAAAATGTGTCCATATGAGCCCAAACGAAGTCTCTAAAGTTGTAAAAATTAGGATTTGCGATTTTCAAAATATATCAGAAACAAAGATCAGAAATCACCTGCACCATTGTGTAGATCGTGGAAATTCTACCCCAAAACAAAAAAAATTGCTCAAGAAAAAGAGTCTGGATGACTAAGATATCGCTGATTGAAAATCGCCTCTGAAATTATTTTTTCTAAATCGCCGCCGCCGAACCTTGAAAATTCAAATGGCTCTAGATTTGGCTTCAGATGTCCGATTTGGATGAAACAAAATTTGATTTAGGGGTTTTTGGACCTCCTCAATGTGATGCCAACCTCTGATTTGCACCAACAAGTTCCAATTTTGACCTGCAATAAAAATCTCTCAAAAATAGACTATACAATGAAACTCCTATGGCTCTGATACCATGTAAGAATTTGCCTAAGACAAAGAATAAAAGCCAAGATCTAGAAGCTCAAGAGATAGCACAAGAGAGATAGGAAAAATAATCAAATAATTGATTATAGCTAATTGAATTGACTACAAAGTAAGAGTGCCTAAATATATAGGCAATGCAATAAGACTACATGATAAGAAGATGATAAGATATCACCCACACAAGGTGGAATCACATGTCCACCAAAGGTGGATCATCCTCCATTGTACATCAAAGTATGTGAAGCATGTGCAACAATGAGAGGATGGTAATGTGATAAGAGCACTAAAGGTGGATCTCACACACAAAGAGGTATGTGATGACAACTATCACACCTAAAGTGAAAATTCTCCTAACCATGTGCTAAAAAGAAATGCAAACTCCTAGGTGTCTCAAAGACAACTAATATGCAAATGCATTCTCCTAAGTAAACTTAAGTAAAGTGTAATTCATAAATACTTAATTACACCAACAAATTCTTTTATAAACCTTTCTATAGTTAGGTAACTTTTAGTCAGTTCAAATTTGAAATACATTATATTTTGTCACGTTTAGGTCATGGTATAATGACCACTAGGCCAATAATATGACTTATGTTTTATTCGTCATTTAAGAAAATCTAATTTGTATCAAAATAATATATGAGTTTGACTGCTTTGATTTTTGTAAGCATCCTTGCTAGAAATATTCTTAAGATTATTGTTAATATTACTTCGTAGACTCTAGAGTATTTACCTAACTAGAAATCTCAGAATTGCTCTACGCTCTATCTTTCTGCCCTCACATCATTCACTGTCCATTAAAAAAAACTAAAGTGGAATAAATAAACAGAACTTTGTCATTCTCTTTATAGGAAAGGAAAACATCTAAATTCATTTTACTTTGGTTACAACGTTTAGGTAAATGATATAATCGGCTTTAGTGTGAGTTGGCAATATAATTTATTAAAATAATTGATGGTAAACTTTTAGGACCCGCAATAATTTTTCATTCAACATTTTATTATATATTTTATATTATCTATTTTTATGATAATAATAATTAATTATTAAATTTTTGTGTATTGTGTAAAAAATTAATTAATTTACAATTTTAAAATTAATTTCTATATTATTTACAATTGATACTACATTTTTATATTTTTTATTTACTTTCATTATATGTGTTATAGCTTAATTTTTACATCTCTAAATGCAATAGGCTATTTTTCTCTTTCTCATAATGTTTATATTAGAATATCATATTAATTACATGTACTAAGATTCTCAAAAGAAAAAAATGATGTAAATGTAAGTCATCACCCCTTTCAACTTTCAATAATTATGAACATTCTTTCCTAAAATAATTAGGAGCTTTTTAATAAATTATTTTAGCAAAATAACTCTTAGTAAATATTTATTATAATATTTTGACTACAAATTTTAAATTATAATTTGATAAAAAATTATATAAAATATAACTAAATATATATTATTAATCTCTTTATGAATTAGGAAAAAAAAATTTAAAGATTATTTTGTTTGGTAGATTTTACTCTTAAGAATTTCTTAACTCTTTTGTATTGATTTTTTTTTCTTCAAAATAAATTTATCTTGTTATTTTATTTAGAATTTTTTCTTACTATTTTATTTCACATTATATAATTTACAATTTTAAAAATTTAATCTATCATAATATTTACTTTTTAAGTAACTAATAGTTCACACATACTTATCTATTGAGTTAATATTGTGCATTTAAATTTATTTTATTTTGTGTCTAATCTTTGACAAAGCCTAATATACTTTTTCTTTGATAAGTTTTATTGAAAATTTATATATTTCTTATTTTTTATTTATTGAGTAAATTATAATAATGTTTACATAATATTATATTATATTTATATCAATTTTTAAAAACAATGTTCATATTAACAATAAAAAAATATGTTACAAGTTAATTTAAATGATATCATACAAAAAATATGCTTATTTAAAACTATAATCATTCATTATATTTTTTCAATAAAATACAAGTATTTGAAATTATAACAAAATATGAATTTATATAGTTATATAAATGGAAGAAATATAATTTTTTGATAAATACATTTATAATTAAATTATAAAATTATAAAAATAATAATATACAAGGAGAGATGGGGAAGAAATATAGAGACGTAGAGATTAAATGGTATCTTACCATCCAATTGTGTTGCTTTGTATATTTGTATTTTGTTTTTTTTGTGTATTATCATTTGATTACAAAGTAATTTTTTACTTAAAATAATGTTTTGAAATTAAATTTACATATTCCGACAATAGACTAAAATTTTCTTTACTGACCTTTCAAACATATTAAAAATATCCATTAAACACCAAAATACAATTACTAATAATAATAATAAAATATATTCCTTTATTTTAGAAAAAATTTCATTGACTATTTTGAAGCACAATTCTGGTCTCATTTTATAAGAACATGCACTTAACAAAACTTAATTCGTAATAAACTTGATCGTCCAACTTCCCTATTTACACCGTTTCAACTTGACGCTTAAAAAGAAAGCTTAGAACGAGAGAATCTCTCCGTGTTCGCTACGTTAGCCGTACCTGGTGATTACTAATATGCACCGAATTCCTTTTACTTAGAGTACTTAATGAACTGTCTAATTTATAGTCTACACCGTTATTATTATTAATGAAATTTGTAGCACATGCCGTTGCAAGCTATGCAGACAAGGCCCCGGCCCACCCGCCGTCAGTCGTGGCCGTTCTGCCGGTGGTTGTGGACCGCCTTCTTTTCTTTACGATTTTCCCTTCTTAACCACTGCCTCACGTCATTTAAAAATTCATATACTATGCCAAGAGATTTGACGCCTTGGATGCCCACTATGCCTATGCCTATGCCATGTGACTTTTCATATTCCATGCGCACATTCAATGATTTGACGCACAGAGCGGCTCGAAGCTTTGACGAAGCCGACGATTTGACGCTAGCCTACTTACCCATGGAATTAGGCAGAGATAGGATTGAAAGTGCACGGTGATTGAGGAGGCGCCGTCATTGGTTTGCTAAAGAAGTCAGGTTAAATATTTGACGAACCGAGAAAACCCGGCGTAAAAGACGCTGAAACTGACGGTGTAGTTTGCCATTTGTCGCGACTCGTCAACTGGTCACATGCAGATGACTATACTAACCTATTTGAATAATGGGTGACTGTGACGAGTTCAGACGATTTGTATTTTGTGTTTTACTGGTAAGAAGGGCAGAAGTTAAACTAGGTAAGTCACGTGTCTATCATTTACCTGGATACATCTACCCTAATATTTTTTATTATAGAATTAAACTATGTACTTAAGCTGAGATTTTAAAAAACAACAAATTTCATTATCTAGTTATTATTGGTCTCTCTTGTTTCGATCCGGATAAAAATTTTTACTGTAAATTGTTTTTAGTTTGTAATTTCATATTGTAAATGTAATAAAATTAATTATTCATTATATAAAGTTTCATATTTCATATTGTTCATTGTTAATGTAATATTTTTTTGAATTTAACTGTGATGTCTTTTACACCATTGTGATGATGGATATGATAGTGATGATGGATATGATATTATTTTTTCATTCCTCTTTGTATGTATATTTATACGTAAGTATGTATGTGTATATATACATCATATACATACATACATACACATATACATATGCATACACACCTTTTATGTATGTATGTGTGTGTATAAGACAATAGTTCAAGGGCTTTTTGTGGTAGTTTTTGAAAATATACAAGACAAGGAACAAGATTCTTTGTGATTATTAGTAGAGTTGGGAGGATAAGCACCTGTTAATGTTAAAACCTTGGTACCTAACTTCCAACCCAGCTATTGAATTGTTTGATAAGATTCCAATCTGCGTAAGACTTCCAAATCTTCCTTTGCAATATTTCTTTGAAGTTGTAGGTAATTCATAGGGCATATTTCTATTGGTTGATGATGGATCTTTAAATTTCTTACACACTACTTATCCCTATATCTTACTAGCACTAGATATGATAAAAAATATTCCTGAGGAGTTCTCCTCAAAAACTTCAAATGGATGTTGGTTACAATTGTTGGATTATGAAGGGATTCTTTTTAGATGTCATTGATGCTTTCAAACATGATAGATTGGTTCTCATTGTGCCAAGCGTAAATCAGATAAAATGGCTACCTAGTGGAAATAGGTTTCCCCACTTCATTAGTTAGTGGAAAAAGAAGACGAGAGCCAAGAAAGTACCCAAAGGCAATGAATAAAAAAGGAGAATGTAGTGTAGCACTGCTCAATGAGCAACAAAGTCCAAAGGACCTGAGCAACACTCTGAGCAAGAAAAAGGAAAATGTTTAATGTTGTGTGAGGCAAGATGATGGAGAAAGTTGATATGCCTAAGCAGTCAACTAGTATGAATATGGTTGAAAGGAATCCATCCTAAGATAGTTTTGAGGAGCTTCAAAATGTAGATGTAAAGGAAGAAGGATGGAAAGTATTAACAAGGAAGAGGGATGAGAGTTTGAAGAATGAAGGAACTTTTAATATGCATTTACACTCTCGTACCAAAGACGATACAAATTTGTAGTGCTAAATTGTAACTTACCCCATTAATGATTTTTTCACAATGGTATTTGTTTCTTTGAGGATGTGGCTCCCTATTTGTAGCCCCACGTGGTTCGGGCTAGGCATAAACCCAATATAATGTCATTTAATAGTAAAATATAAAATAAATAAATGAAAACAAAAGAAATTATCAAATAAATAAATAATGGCATAACTTATAAAGTTAAGGACAAGAAAAAACTCTTAAAATAAAAGGTAACATAAATGATGTAGATAAAATAAAATAATTGTTATCTCAAAATTAATTTTTTTGTGTTCATGTATGTATGTAGTAATTAAAATAGTTTTCAAGTATGATAAAATAAGTCTTAAGTAAATAAAATAGATAGAAATTATATTTCTCCTAATTTTTAGATAGATGTATTTAAGCTATATCTATTTTAGTAGAGCTTTTGCATATAATGCTTCTTGTTTTTTTTCGTAAATTTAACTTATGCATTAGTACATTGATATATAGATCTTAAGTTGAAATGTGTTTTCTTGTCTTGTCACCAACCTTTTTTTAGAGGTCCTTTATTGTGCGCTTCTATTTTTTATTGATGTTCTTCTTTATCTAAAAGAGTTAATCAATTTTTATATTGTTATTAATAAACATATTTATGCAACTCGAATTTGTAATGTGTTAACATGTCTTTCCACTATACCTTTTTTTTTAGAAGTGCTTTATTGTATGTTTCTCCTCTTTGTTTGAAATAATTATTCAATTTGCACACTATTATTAAAGTCCATAAAAATAACATGAAACCCAAATTAAATTCTCAACCTTAAAATAATTTCCATTTATTAACAATTACTTAACCATAAAAAGAACAAACCTTCCAAAACTCAGTTAGTAGTGTCACACTAAAAACAGAAGACTTAAAAATCATATTCCTTCACAAACACCTGAATTTCCAAAACTCAAGGCCAATAAATAACTTGAAATTTTCTAAAGCTACTCAACACTAACACATTCTTATCATTTTGGGGGGGCTTACTACAACTTGAACTTAGAGCCCTTTATGCATAGTGTAATTATAGATGATTATTTGGATTTTTATATAGTTCAAAATTTTAAACAAATACAAATCAGTAAGTAGTGCACTTGAGTGTTTTTTTGGAGGTTAGCTATTGACTCATAGTAATGACTATTTTTAATTATAAACATAGAAAATCTATGTATTCATATTGTTATAAGATCATCCCTAATTTAGTGTGAGGTAAAGAAAAAACATATTTTTAAACATTTTAAAACTCTAGGAGACAAGAACTTCCCCAACATAGTGACATTCCTTCAACCTCTCAACCTTGCAAAGAGGGGAAACCAATCAAGCAAATACAAGGTTAAACACTCAAACTCCTCATATTCCTCTTGTTATTTACATGGAGCAATTTCACCAATTTTTCCACCACGAGTTTGTCAATTATCTACTTGCTCATCACTATGTTGCAAGTACTAAACTCACAAAGGTACAACTTATTGGGTTATTTTCAATATCTTCAACTTTTATTGAAGAGTGATTAAATATATTCTATTTTATTCATGACTATACCCAACCTTCAACACAAACTCTTATAACTAGTGTGCTTACAAACTCATTCTGCTAGTATCTCATCAAAATCTCAACTAATTTAAATTGCATGACATTAATGGTCAACTATATTTTGGAGCCACATTTTTAGATTGTGTAGTGTCACAAATCGTACACTTTTAATTATGGTGTCCAATTTTATACTCTCCTACCACTCATTTTAGTATATCTCATTCCTCTATGCATTATAGGACCTTTATTAATTTAAATTAGTATTTACATTAATATTATGAGTCATCTTCCACTTTATTATTTGGGCCCTTAACTATAGATGTGCCCTTTATTTTAATTTATTTTAAGTCCTAACTCGTTTCAAAGTTATTGTTAGACCTGGACAAATATGCTTCATTAAGCCCAAGAATATCTTGGATAATCTAATAGTTTTTTGGGAAGGAATGGATTGAACTTGTCAATCCCACCAACTATCATTTTTTATCAAAATCAATTTTTCCAAAGCCTATGACCATATCGAATGACCTTTCATTTTTCTATGCTTCAAGCTCTTGGTTTTGGACCATGATTCCTTCAATATGTGTGAATTCTCTTTGTTATTGTCATGATTCATTTCATATGTTTGGATGCTCTTTTTTTATGCCTCGACTTTCATCACCATTTCTAGTCAAAATTCCTCCTCTTTTACATTTTCCCAATCCATTTTTCATCACCATTTCTAGTCAAAATTCCTCCTCTTTTATATTTTCCTAGTTCATTTTTCAAGGATGTTTTCTTGCTCTAGTTTCCCATGTTTTGGCTATGGAGGGTTTTGGCTATCTTCTTAGACAAGTTGTGTCGCATTCTTATGTTTAGGGGGTTCTCTGCCTTATAAGACTCAACCCCTAGTCAGTGATCATTTTGTAAATGATCTCTTGTTCACCCTTCGGGAAGATATGGAGAACATCAATCAAGCTCTCCTATGCTTGGATACTTTTCACCAAGCATCCAGGTTGGTATCCCATCAAAATAACTCAACCAAAATAAACCATGACACAATAACCCAATGACAAAACACAACACAATAACCCAACAACAAAACATCCCAACGTAATAATAGTCCATCTTCACAATAAACCTATTTTAAATTACCTTAGATCCAAAGATACCCATGGTGGAAAGGAGAGTGAACACATGATATAAAAAACTCTTCATCTATAATCTTATAGGGATATCCTATCAATGAGTTGTTTTTACTAGGGGTTGTTTTTGCCTTGGGTCATAATGATATGTGGTTATTTTTACATGGGTTATTTATGTTAAGGTTTAGGATAATTGCAAATGTAATAACACTGACATGATTGTATATGGTATGTGTCTTTCAAATGCAACAATCTCTCTCTCATTTATATTGGGAATGAGGCTAGGAGAGACATGTCCCTTGAAGGGACATGTCTATTCATCATAATTTAATCAATCTCATAATGTTTCATCAATCAATTATTAATTTAGAATAATATAATAGATTAATGTATAATATTAAATTTCATATGATTAATGTAGGATTTGAGCAATACAAATCCACAAAACCTGAAGATCACCTGCATACAAAAAACTTGTTACAAGGAAGTAGAGACAAGAAGAGGGCAAGGGTTTGACTCAGAATATGAAGAAGAAAATATCGTCAATATAATGAATGAATTGAATGTACAATGGATCATCCTTATAACAGAGATCAAAAGCCTTGAAAGGCAAAGTCTAGTGCATGTAATAATCAGTTTAACTATTACATGACTAATGCATGAGTTTAGAACAACTAGTGCATGTGCTTTTAACTAAAGCAAAAGGAAGTTGACATCTTAAGAAGGGAGTAAAGATTAATTAACATAATTAATAATTTAGTCTAACACCCCCCCTTAAGATGAGCAACGATGCATCTACAAACAATGCAAGAAGAAAGCAAATGGGTCCCAGCAACAAAGGCCTGATCAGGTACCCAAGTACAAAAGAGAGTCTCTGAAAAGTGGAGAAATAGAGAAAACCACATGGGAAAAACTCTACTCCAAAAAGAGACAAAGACTAGTCTGAAGGACTGAAGAAGCCTCCAAAACTAGGAATGTTCCAGAAAATAGAAACAAAGATGAACATGTACAACATCACAAAAGCATGAAACTGCAAACTCTATTCAGAAGAAACTGATGATTTGAAGATCCTCCATAGAAATATGACTAGGTAGAGAAGACTGTAATCTGCATGAGTGCCCTCAAATGACACTACTCGAATCAGGAGGCAAACAAAGGAAAACACCTGAACTTGAAGATACAGATGGCATAAACACAAAAATCTTGAAGAGCTGATCAATCAAAGCTGGTAGATTGCATCCAAAAATAAGAAAGAAAAGAGTGTCCATATGGTAAATGATCCATCTCACTGAAATGCATAGGTACCCAGCCACTACAACCACCTAGTACATAGGATCAAATACTAAATACATGGCTCACACAATCGAACCAAGGAAGCAGTAGAACCAACAGTAGAACCCCCCCATACTGCTGACAAGGGATTAATGACAGGTACACTGAAAAGATCATCCAATATGAACTGCATGATGAAGATGAATCTGAAACATCGAATGTGCAGAGAGAGTACAAACACAAATAAAGATACTTGAGGCTAATGTTGTTGGAGGAATGCTCACATGACAAAAGAAGATGGAAAACAAAGGAAAACATCAAACCCCCTAGCACTTTATAATGGAGTGCGAGTACAAATAGCACAAACATGTGTAAGATCCCATACATGCAATAGAATGGCACTTTATCTCAGTGTGTGTGCATAAAAGAATGCTACAAAAGTGAATTATACACTATTCAAAGAAGATCAAAGGCTTCTAAAACAAAAGAACAACCTAAGACGAGCCATCCCTCAAAGGGAAGAGATCCTAGGACCTGAAACAACCAAGATATCCACCAGACTGCAAAAAAGCAAGAATCTAAATAAAATAAACTAGGAGTAGAATCTATAAAAATGACTCATAGCACTAAAAAACTCTCTGAACAAGCTTTCCAATGATATATCATTTTCCAAAAATGGAGTCCGGATGTGCAAGATAGAGCTCCTGGAGTGCAAAACTAAAGATCTGACTTTGACAAAAAAAACCATCAGAAAAATAAAACCAGAAAATATAACCTCTAGATCTAGAAAGAGCCTAGAATCAGCTTTTGATGATATCTTGTTTGCCAAATTTTGACACCGTATGCTCAAGATATGAGCAAAAAACCAACAGCTGCGCTGGAGGGCCCAAAGAAGGTGTCTATAAGGATCTGAGGATGGTTGACGTCAGAAAAAGGACAAAAAACCATATGAAACCATCAGATCTGATAAAATCTTAGAAAAAGATTTTTGGCAATATCTTGTTTGCCGAAAACGGAGCCCGGATGCAAGAGAAACGGATCCCGGAAGGCAGGAGATCTGAAAATGCCAAGATCACAGAGAACTTCTGACTTTGACATAAAAAAGTAGCATCAAAATGGAAAAATCACAAAACCATAATAGAAAATTCACATCGAGCTCAGAACTAGCTTTCCAACGATATATCACACGCCCAATTACGATCCCATATGCCCGAGATATTGGCAAAAAGCCCAGGTACCCTTAAAAAGCTCAAAAAATGAGCAAATGTCTGCTGATGTGTGTTGACGTCAACAAACTCATGAGCTTAAAATTGATGGCCAAATGGCCATCATAGCTCAATACCTCTGGGGGCTTAAGTAAAAGAGCGATGGTCACGTGTGTGACCAAGGGCTAAGATTTCGGCAGAGGGGCTAGCCGCAGGACCCCCATAGGACCTGGAGCTTGGCGGAGCTGGGCGAAGCCGGGCGCGGGCGCTAGGTGCTGAGCAGAGTGGCACTGAGGGGTGGCCGATGTGTGCTAAAATGTTGACCACACTTCTATGAATCCTTACATGCAAGAAAACTCAAGAATGAGCCCTCACAAATCGATTCATAGCTCTTTATGCATGGAGTTGCAAGATTTGTAAAATTGCTCTCAGCTAGAGCTATAAACTCATGACCTTGCTAGTCAACCACACAATGAGAGATTCCAAATGAATGTAATGCTATGCAAATCTATATGAGAATGCAAATTAATCTTATGAGAATGAAGATGCAATTAAGCTTTGAAAATAGAAATGAAAGAGTTACAAACCCTCTAATTAAACTATGTGAGATTAATCTAAAACATGAAAGGAAATGATACCATGATAATGCAAGCTAGGAGGTGATGTAGATGCAAGATGAATGCCAATGATGCTCCAAATCTTCAAAACTTGATGCAAGAATATCTCCAAAAGCTTCAATGACTTAGAAAACCTGTAGCATAATAATACAAGTATGTATGGTGTGTGCAAATGAGGAAGAGAGCTCTTCTTTTATAGGAGGTGAAAAACAATGGACCATGGAGATTAAGAGGCAAAAGACTTAATCAACGATGGAGAAAAAAAGAAGCTTGATCCTTGTGCACAAATATCCTCCAATAAGAAAATTAGAAGCATGTACTTTATGTTGAGCATTTAATTTATGTCCATGTGAGACAAAAAGTACTTTTCTTTTATTTTTTATTTTATTTTTTTTTATAAATAAAAATTAAATGCTTTATTTGTGCAACATAAGATAAGAAGAAAAGTGAAAATTTTTTATTTAAATAAAAGGGGAGGAAATTCCTTTTAATTAAATAAAGGCTTAGGATAAAGTGATTTTATTATTTAATTAAAAGAGATTTTTAATTAATTAAAAGAGAACATATTCTTTTAATTAAATAAGATTTTTATTTTTATTTCTTTTAAATTAAATAAGGCTCAAACCTTAGGAAATATTGAATTGATTATGATTTGATCAAGGAAATTGATATATTTGAAAAATGTTGATATTTGAAAATATTGATTCGGGGATTTGATAAATTGCAGAAATGGGGCCCAAAGTCTAAGCGACCATTTTAGGGTGCATACATTTGCCCCTCTTTGACTAATGTGTGATCGATCTAGGAACACATGCAGTCAAAGAAGAATTGAAATGTGAGATCAATTTGGGATCACAAAACAACCTAGATGTGTGTTCGACGAATGGGAACACATCAGGACAAGCATAAACAACAGTTGAAAGACAAGACCAACACCGTCGCTGCTAGGTGCAAATCAAGCCTTAGACAAAACTATCACCATCGCTGCTAGGCAATAATCAAGTCTGAAAAATAGGAGATTAAAATTGAAAGGCAAAATCACCACCGTCGTTGCTAGGTGATAATCAAGTCTAAAAATAAGAATCTCAAGCTAAGCTGAATGATAAAGCTGAATCAAAGATTAAAGCTGATAGGTACTGCCCCCTCGAAATTGAAATTAGATAGAGGAGAACAACAAATTGATAAACCTGATCAAGTCACAATAAATCATAATCGAAGGATGGAGCATGATAGGATAACCATCAAACAGTGAAGACATGCCCTAGGTTGACGAGGTTTGATTGAAAAAGATATAGGATAAAGATTAAGTCAAACCTCAGAGAGAGGAAGAGAAAGGGGTGAATGAAAGACTAGAAGTTTGAAAGACATGGAAAGGAAGAAATTCCATCAAAGATCAAAGAATTGTGCCTCAAATGGTCAGTCAACATGACTCAAATTTCGGTTTCGAGTCCGAAAATGGATAGAAAATGATGTGACATGAAAGACTAAAAATGAAAGATATGATTAAGAAGAATCAGAAAATGAGCACAGTTGACCAACTACTCTGTAGATGATAAAAAGGAGAGCTCTCTCCATATGCAAGATGCAAAAACTAAACTATGATGAACCTAAGAATGCAAGCTACTATGAAAGTGGTTGACTTGCAAGGTCACAACGCTTATAGACATCTAATTATCATCATCGAGCATTATTGGTAGCATCGCAAGATCATACAATGCACACTAGCATAACTATGTGGATATGAATATGATCTCTATCAGATAGAAATGTGGAAATCCCACCTAGGCATCAAAGACATGTAGGTCAAGATGACTAATGCAGTGAGATCACCTAAATTTAATATGGCGAGATTATGTTTATATCAAGACACATGAAAGTCAGGATAACTAGAAGCATGCACTCGCAAAACAGTCAAGGATAATACCTTGTCAATCCATAGTGTCAAGTAAGACTAGCATAAATGCTCATGACAGTTAGGATCAACAAAATATACCCACAAGCAGATAAAAAAATAAAACATGTTCTCATACCCTCAGTCTTCTAGCTACGCATCATTGAAAACTTCTCAGGGAGAGACCACTCATCAAAGAAATCTTCATAGACAGCACACAAAGAAAAATAAAGTCAACATATCTCAAGCGAGTTGATTTCTTAAGTGTGTGTGTGTTGGTCATAGAGTCAGACTCTGGTTATCACATCTGCAAATGAGAAATATCGCATCATACTTAGACTATTGGGTAAGACATCTGATAAGTGTTAAGAAACACTCGACGCAAGGATAGTGTTGAAAAACACTGTCTAGGGTGGTGTTGAAAAACACCTGTTTGTGAAATGCCCCAAGAGACAAATGCACCTAAAGGACCTATGCTAACAGGTATGCCCCTTAGACAAAGACAAAGACCATTTCCAGACCGAGTCAAATAAGGTCAAGGCATGATGGAAAGTGGCTAAGTGTTGAGGATGCATGCTAACAAATAGGGGTGCAAAAGCCTCAAGTAGCGCCTGTTTCCAGGTTTGCACCACTTGGATTTATTGCAATTTTATTTTTTTTCTCAATTTTTTTTATATTTTTGCTACCAAGGCACCTATTTCCAGATTTTCACCAAGGCACTTTTTCTATTTTTTTAAATTTTTTTGTATTTTTTCAAGACTTTTTATACTTTTTAGAATTTTTTCAGCATCATATATCAATTTTTTTTTAGAATTTTTTCAGGATCATAAAATATGTACAAAAGATGCCCCTAGACAGAACGAGCATCAAACTTCCAAGCAAGATCACATCATTTAGTCTCAAAATGTGACGAGGTGAAGGACAAGATGGATGGCAAACTGGTGAATGAGATGGAAGAAAGGAGAATGAAGGCAAAAGGAGGAAAGAAATACTCAAGGTCAAACTCCTCAAGAGTACCCAAGCTAGGGAAAAAAATTATCATGAAAAGCATATTTGGATAAGCAATGAAAAGCTAGCATAGGATAAGCCTCAAAAGCGTGGTATAAGAGCAGGAAAGGATGCAGTCCAAAGGAGTAGACATGTCAAGAAACTTCATAGCATTGTGTTTTACTCTTTTTATTAGATCAAGACCAAAGGGGAAACGGATAACGAAAGGCTAGAATGAATGGAGGAAAATGAATATGAAGGCTAGATATGAATGGAATGAAAGCAAGATCATCGTAAGATAGCTCACAAGATAGCCAAATGTTCATGTATAGATCAACATTGCCAAGATCAAAGAGAGAAGACGGAATGGATGAAATATGTAGAAGAACTCGGCATGATGCCTGATTGCCAGGTTTTCATCACGGTACTTATCCAAGGCACCACAAGGGAGTGGTTTTCACCATAGGATGAATTTATTTCTCTTTACTTTTGCTACCAAGGTGCCTATTTCCAGGTTTTCACCATGGCACATTTTTAATTTTTTTTTTTTTTTTTAATTTATTTTTTTAATTAATTTTTTAAATTTTTTTTAATTTTATCTTTTTTTGGAAGAAAGCAAGCTTTTCAGATAATGCTCCTTGAAAGGATAAACCATGATATGCCAAGGATTCAAAATGATATGCTCAAAAATGCTGATAGGGAAAGGAATATGGAAGAAAAAAAAATGGAAGATAAGGCTTTATGTAAAGCGAGTGAGGTTGGAAGATAGGAGGAATAGGCAAATGAAGAAAAAGAATAGAAGGTAGAAGGATAATGAATGGAAGGATTGTGAAAGGGTAGATAAAAAGTAAGGCAAGATCAACATCAACACACACCTTGAAGGGTGGCGAGAGGGTGGAGGAAACTTGAATGAAGGAATTCGTGAAGGAATATGGTGAATATTTAGCAGAGGTTGCGGTTCAAGCACATGGAATTGAAGAATGTTTTTGGAAGAAGATGAAGTGGAAGCCTTTGGAAGCTTGAATGTCAACTTCACTTTTTGTTCAATATTAGACTCTCTCAAAAGAGACTTTGGAATCCATATAGCCTTAAGCTTTTTATTTCCTTTTGATGATTTAGAGAGAATATCTTCAATGATGGATTTTGGAACCCATACTTGTCTTGTAGTTTTCTTCTTAGATATCTCTTTTGACTTTATGCCCCCATGTCGATTAGAAGAGACATGGTGATCTTCTTTTTTTGATGGATTCTTATATTTCTTCTTTTTCTTGTATTGAACATTCAAGTTACTTCCAAAAGACTTGGGACTTGTGGAAGAAGAAGGAAAATATAACTGGTTTAGATGGGTGGATGGATGAAAAGGATTCAAGGGTATGCATCTATGTTGATCTTGAGGAAAGATAAGAGATGGAGGGACGTGAGGACCCAAGATGGATGATGAATTAGGAGAGTTACGAGGGGAAAGTGAAGGGACATAAAGACCCAAGATGGAAGGAAGACATGAAGCCCTTAGTATTGGTGGAGGAGGTCCAAGGATGGACGTGGAAGATGCAAAAGGATAATCATTAAGTTCATCAGCATTTATATGACATCTAAGAACATCAGCATCTTTAGAGTGAGCATTAGAGTTTTCAACAGGATCATGCACATCTTGAATAGGAGCAACTTCTTTGATAGGATCATTCAAAGCTTGCGAAGACTTAGGAAAAGCAGAAAGCGAAAGTGAACATGGAGTGGTAGAACAAGAAGATGGAAGACTTTGATCTTGACAAGGATCTTTGGATAGCGTAAGCGTATCATTTTGCTTTGGATTTTCAATAGGCTTAACATTGGAAGTAACAACACCATTTTTAAGAACCTTAATGGAATTATCATCTTTGGAAAGTGCAAGTGTGGTAAGGTTATTTTGATTATCAATAAGCTCAATAGTGTAAGTAGTAGCTTGATCTTGCTTAGGAGATGGTGGAATGAATGCAGAAGAGTGTAGAAGGTCAAAAGAACCATGAAATGGAGGAGACACATCATGAAGAGAATTGGATGACATGGAAGGTTCTTGATCTTGATATTTATTTATATTTTTTTCTTTTTCATTTTTAGAGTCCTCTTGACATGGAGCCACTTTTAAGGACAAGGAAGCATGTTGGAATTGTATGGAAGACTTTGGAGGAGATGGTGAAGGACTAACTAAAGTAGGCATTATAAGGCATGAAGACTTAGGCTCTTTAGGTTTAGCATTATTAAAAGTATTTGTAGCAAAGTGAAGGTTAGCTTGAGTTTCTTTAAGAGGTAGCCCTTGAGGATAACTATAGGGAACTGCATGAAAAGCCTTAGGATCTTTGTTGGATGAAGGATTTGTGAAAGATTTGGAAGACTCAGAAGCTTTAGGAAATGTATGAGTATTGGAAGAAGTAGGGGATGGAAGGGAACCATCACAAGACAAAGGTTCAACATTAACATGATCTTGCTTGAGAGTGCAATCTTTATTTTCAGCATGAATGTTCTTAGAGGAAGGATTCTTATAATATTTACGTTTCAAATCAGCACGGTGCATTTTATATTCCTCAACAGTAGTAGTTGGATTATAATCAAGGTATTGTTCACAAAACTCATCAAAGTTTTTTTCAAAATCAAAATCATACGGATCACCATCACGATCTACCCAATAGGATGACCCTTTAGCAAGCACGAGCACACGACGAGGAGGACTCTTAGGAATAGAAGTTTCATAGGTATCACTACATTGTCCATCATCATAGTCATCATAGTCATCATAGGTGGGTGCGTCACTCTTCATGGAAGAGGTATCATAAGGACTATCACGTTTCTCATTATGGTATGTCTTCTGAAGAGAAGTAAGACTCTTTGAAGAAGTAGAAGAAGAATGAGATTGTGAATAAGAGGAAGGTGAAGACCTAGTGGAAGAAGAATACTTGGATGATGAGGAATTTGAATGATGTTTAGAAGAGTCATGATAAGATTTGGAAGATGAAGAATGTGAATAGTGTTTAGAAGAATCATGATAAGACTTAGAAGATGAAGAATTTGAATAGTGTTTAGAAGAATCATGATAAGACTTAGAAGATGAAGAATGAGAATGATGTCTGGAAGAGTTATGATAAGAATTGGAAGGTGAAGAAGAATGAGAAGATTTAGATGATGAAGAATGTTTGGAAGAAGAAGATCATGATATGATCATGTTTATGATTCTAGCAAAGGCATCTGATTTAATCATCTTTTCTTTTATTTTTGCTATAAATTCATCACTCATGAGAATTTTGGAGGAACAACACTTTTTGAATATGTCAATGAGCTCAAGATCATCTATTCTTAATAAAGGTTCCAAAATCAGATAGTCAAGATTCATGGTTATAGAAGAGGAGGAATCAAGCATGGAAGAAATGAATAGATGAATAGAAGAAGGTAGACTAGATAGTAAGAGGAAAAGAATCAAGAAGAAGAAGAAGAGTTTCCCATGGGAATAGAAGACTTTAGAAGAATATGGGAAATGGAGAAGAAAGAAGAAGACTAAGAGTCATCTTGTGCAATTGATACCATAATGTTCATTGAGATGTTGAGCAACATGACAACACTTAGGATCTGACCTGGACTGACCAAGGAAGACCAAGCTTCTAAGGAGAACTCACTACAGTAGGATGGAACTCAGTTTCAATATTCCAAATAGATCTTTCAAAAGATTTCACAATGATGATCAAGCACATAGAATAGCAACCAGAGAGTTCAAGCAAATAGTCTTCAAGCAATGAGTAAGGGACAAAGCAACCTTGCGCATGAATAGAGATAGTGACTTAGTATGCTACTCTTTAAAGATTCTACTTGTGTATGTTCTTGAAAATATTTTAGCAGGCACATAGAACACAACAACACCTTAACAAGCTGTCTACAAGGATATACGTGGCTTTTCTAAAGAGTCCTCAATATACGCAAGGTACGTGAGGCCCGAATCCATAGATGAGAAGAATCCAAAATCACACAGCCGGGGGGAGACAGTAACCCAAATATCCTCCTTCACTTCTCAAAGGTATAAAGTTCTTTGAGGCTTAGCCAAGAGTGATATCAAACTCAATTCCCAAGAGAGGTGTCTTTCGATTCACCACCTACTATTTATACTCCGTCGGAACATGAGAGTTAAGGTCGTCCCTTGAGGTGGTGTGTCCCCAAGTAGGCCTTCTAGAAATAAAAACTAAGTAATTCACTATCAAAAGTATTTAGAGCACTAAAGGTGGAACACTTAACTCTTCAAGTAAATGCGAAGTGAGTCCAAAAGTGGAACATTTAACCCTTTAAGATAATGTGAAGCGAGTCCAAAAGTGGAACATTTAACCCTTCAAGAGAATGTGAAGTGAGTCCAAAAAAGTGGAACACTTAACCCTTCACACAAACTCAAAGTGAGTCCAAAAGTAGAACATTTAACTCTTCACACCAACTCAAAGTGAGTCCAAAAGTGGAACATTTAACTCCTCACATCAACTCAAAGTGAGTCCACACCTTAGAAAATAAGTGAGTTCCAAAAAGCACAAAAGGGTTGCCTAGTGGAGCAATTAACTCTTCTTTCCTGTAGACCCCTCCCCTTTAATGTGGCATTGATCTTGCAACCACGGGGTGAAAATGAGGGGCCGGCATATTAGCGAGTCCAATAACCCAAGATAGCAATCTAGATCAATCACAAGTAATCTAAAGTTGCTTATCAATACTACTCACAAATGACAAAAAGTTGAATCAATGGAATATTTAACTTTCCAAGTAAACATAGAGTGAGTCCACAAAGTGGTGCATTTAACTCCCTATGTAAACAAGGAATGAATCCATGCCCTCAATCACTCAATGAGATATTTGATATTGGAACCAAAAATTACTTAAGGTTTAAACACAAGCATTCACTTACACAAACTTGTATGAAAGCAAATCTATGTTCATTCATTTCTCATTAAGAGCATCAATTGAAATGTGTTCTATGAAAGCATGTAAACACTCAAGCCAAAAATATGAGAGGTTCAATTTTAATTCCAAAATCTAAATGTTGTAGAGATGGAATAAAGTACCTCAAGTCCAACGCTTTGTTTTAAATATTTTTCATGAAAACAAGAGCACCTTCAAATGAACAAGACAAGAAAACAAGCAAACAAGATATGCAATGTATATCCAACTTATGCAAACCCTAGGGTTAGATCTGAAAATCAATTATTAGGAGTAATGATAAGCAGCAAATAATCTAAATGATAACTCATATCATGCAATGAACAATGAAAAATAAGTGCATACCCATCACAAAATTTTATTTTTTTTGCATTTGACCTAGTCAACAAGATCTAATTTTTACCACATGAATTCGGACCCTAAACTGAAAATGTAGAAAAAAAGCATTTGTCAAAAAATAAAGGACTTTCCAAAAATGTAAAAATTTCAGAAAAATCTCTTCATTTGTGCCTTAGAGACCCATTTTACCAAAATAGACCAATTTTTATAAATTGACCAAATGAGCTATGATATGATTTCTAAATTAAAAACACAATGAATGGACCCCCTATAGAATTCCAAGACCTTTCTAGAAATGTAAAAATTTCTAAAAAATATGCTGATTTGCGCCAAAAATTGATTTTTTATGAAAAATCAAGAAAAAATCATAAAAAATACAAATCACCTCCGAAAATTATAAACAAAATTTTGGAGCTTCTCTGATATGTCGTCAACCTACAAAAAAAAATTTCAAACCAAAATACCAAGCCATTTGGGAGATATGATCAAATCTTTCAAATCTATGGTTTTTCATCTCCAAACAAATCTGCACAAGGGTTAGCTCCAAAAATAATCAAAACCAGCATGTAAAAAGTGGGTTGCCCCATGGTGGGGGCTAAAAAATGTGTGCTAAAATATTGACCACACTTCTATGAATCCTTACATGCAAGAAAACTCAAGAATGAGCCCTCACAAATCGATCCATAGCTCTCTATGCATGGAGTTGCAAGATTTGTAAAATTGTTCTCAGCTAGAGCTATAAACTCATGACCTTGCTAGTCAACCACACAATGAGAGATTTCAAATGAATGTAATTCTATGCAAATCTATATGAGAATGCAAATTAATCTTATGAGAATGAAGATGCAATTAAGCTTTGAAAATAGAAATGAAAGAGTTACAAACCCTCTAATTAAACTATGTGAAATTAATCTAAAACATGAAAGGAAATGATACCATGATAATGCAAGTTAGGAGGTGATGTAGATGTAAGATGAATGCCAATGATGCTCCAAATCTTCAAAACTTGATGCAAGAATATCTCCAAAAGCTTCAATGACTTAGAAAACCTGTAGCATAATAATTCAAGTATGTATGGTGTGTGCAAATGAGGAAGAGAGCTCTTCTTTTATAGGAGGTGAAAAATAATGGACTATGGAGATTAAGAGGCAAAAGACTTAATCAATGATGGAGAAAAAAAGAAGCTTGATCCTTGTGCACAAATATCCTCCAATAAGAATATTAGGAGCATTTACTTTATGTTGAGCATTTAATTCATGTCCATGTGAGACAAAAAATACTTTTCTTTTATTTTTAATTTTATTTTTTTTTATAAATAAAAATTAAATGTTTCATTTGTGCAACATGGGATAAGAAGAAAAGTGGAGATTTTTTATTTAAATAAAAGGGGAGGAAATTCCTTTTAATTAAATAAAGGCTTAGGATAAAGTGATTTTATTATTTAATTAAAAGAGATTTTTAATTAATTAAAAGAGAACATATTCTCTTAATTAAATAAGATTTTTATTTTTATTTCTTTTAAATTAAATAAGGCTCAAACCTTAAGAAATATTGAATTGATTATGATTTGATCAAGGAAATTGATATATTTGAAAAATGTTGATATTTGAAAATATTGATTCAGGGATTTGATAAATTGCAGAGATGGGGCCCAAAGTCTAGGTGACCATTTTAGGGTGCATATAGCCGAGGGCTAAGCGGGTGGTTGAGGTGGTGGCGGGGCCACGGGCGGCGACACTGCGGAGGCCCCTGGGGGCGTTGACTGCGGAGGCCGCCGGGGGCGGTGGCCGCAGTGGCCGTCAGGTGGCGCCTTGGTGGCCACTCGGTGCCCACACCAAAAAAAAAATTATATATATATTTTTTAAATCACCATACATGCGTGCCTCAGAGTGCGTGCCAAGGCCGTATGGCTATGGTATGCAAAAAAAATTGTGTCAGAGGCCAACTTGTCGAAAATGGACAAGCTTTATATGGATTTTGACTATCTCGGGCCTTCTGGATGCAACTGAGAGGTCTGTTTGGGCTAGAAGTGCTCCAAAAAATAGTGATCACCTCAGGATCTGTGTCAGGGTTGATTGCAAAAAAAAATTCTCATAGATTCCAACTGTGTCCAAACTGGACAAACTTTATATGGATCTTAGGGTTCTTGGATGCTCTAAACACAATCGTGAGGTCCATTTGAAGCCAAGATGACCAGAAAAATAGGTCCCCCCCCCCCAGATTTGACAAGAAACCCTCTTTGTAAAAAGTGCTAAAAAAAAAAATCTTTTTTGCAAGCAAAAAAGAAACAAAAAATAGCGTCCTACAGAGAATACCAAAACCTCTCAAATCAGCAAAAAAATCTCTAATTTGAATCCTTCAAATGTGAACAAGCTATAGCAGATTAGGCTCTGATACCATGTAGGATTTGAGCAATACAAATCCACAAAACTCAAAGATCACCTGCATACAAAAATCTTGTTACAAGGAAGTAGAGACAAGAAGAGGGCAAGGGTTTGACTCAGAATATGAAGAAGAAAATATCGTCAATATAATGAATGAATTGAATGTACAATGGATCATCCTTATAAAGGAGATCAAAAGTCTTGAAAGGCAAAGTCTAGTGCATGTAATAATCAGTTTAACTATTACATAACTAATGCATGAGTTTAGAACAACTAGTGCATGTGCTTTTAACTAAAGCAAAAAGAAGTTGACATCTTAAGAAGGGAGTAAAGATTAATTAACATAATTAATACTTTACTCTAACAATTAATAATAATATAACATATATAATATATTATTATTAATCAACATATATTATATGTATTCTAAATGATCATACGACTGAAGCTACAAACATTAACACTCCCTCTTAGCTAGGGAGGATGATCAAACAAAATATGTAGTAGTCTCCCGTATCAACACTTATGACCCTCACCATAGTTACAAAAAATATCATCACTCCCTCTTAGCAAGGGAGGATAAACACAAGATGTGATATTACCTCAATGTAATATCAAGAATGACATATGTTAGAGTAAAGTATTAATTTTATTAATTAACTTTACTCCTTTCTTAAGATGTCAACACTTTTATTTTTAGTTGTTTATATTTAAACACACATGCACTAGTTGATTTAAACTTATGCACTTGTTGTTTTAAATATAAACTTGCATGCATTAGTCTTGTAATAATTTAACTTATTATTAAATGCACTAGGGTTTTCCTTTCAAGGCTTTTGATCTCCTTTATAAGGATGATCCATTGTACATTTAATTCATTCATTAATTGATGATATAAATTCTTCTTCATAATTTTGAGTCAAACCCTTGCCCTCTTCTTGTCTCTACTTCCTTGTAATAGGTTTTTGTATGCAGGCGATCTTCAGGTTTTGTGGATTTGTATTGCTCAAATCCTACAACATGTTTAAGAATATCTTTGATTAGAAGATATTTACCATTAGATATCATCTCATTTTATGAAGAGTAATGGTTACAAAATATCAAGTCATATGATGTCCACCAAGAACTCAAATCACAATAAGTCCATTAATTGTAAAATAGAGAAGATAACATCTCACCATGATATTAGGAGATATGGTATGAGCAGGAATATCAAGCCACATGATATTCACCATAGCTCATAAATATCGATGGTATGTGCAAATGACATTATGTCACATGATGTCTGCTATATGGATACTAAGCTTATGTAGAGACAAGTCACTATGTGATATATCTCATACGATCCAATCAATATGTAAAACTGAGTTTAGAAAGATCCTGATATGATCCATATAGATACTAAGAAATCACATGTCACATAACTCGTGATATGAAGTATCACCTAGCTCATGATACAAGTATCACATATCACATAACTCGTGATATGAAGTATCACCTAACATATAATACAAGGTTTTACATATCACCTAGCACGTGATATGAGGAATCACCTAACACATGATACCCAATTTACATATCACCTAGCTCGTAATATGAAGGATATAATATTCTTGAGAACATTACATTCTCCTTATATACCTCTATTATGGTATGTGCACTGACATTACATCACATAATGTCTACCATAATGATATTGTATCATGGCATGTCTATGGATATTACGCCACATAATATCCACCATGAAGATCTCTAAATCATCTATGGTTTATTTAATGATATCAACCTTATGATATCTACCATGATGTCTAAAATATCCTAACCATCATGAAATGTCCTCGGATATCAAGTCACATGATAGCCATCATGATGGAGATGTTGCAAAGTCGTCACCTCACAACATCAATCAAATACAAGTGTTCATTGTAGAAAAGTCATCACCTTTCTCTAATGTTCACAGGACGGCCCATGAGTCATGAAGTCACACACATGACATGCACCTTGACTCATCTTAGAGGGTGGATCCACCATGGCTCATCCCAGAGGGTGGAAACAAGGGCTTTCACCTTAGACTTCTCTCTCAAGGAGAAGAATGCAATATACCAAGTTTATCTCAAAAGTACACAACCTTCTCTCTAGCAAGAAACTTGGTGAGAATATCAACCATCTGTCTTGTAGTGATAATTTACCTTGAATAGCATACTTATGTACTATATCTCTTATATAGTTTGCATCACTCTTGGTGAACCCCAAGTTATCCAGGAATATCATGATGTAGGAGTTAGCATAAAGGCATTTCAACTAGCACACATGGTACTCAATCTCATGGTCATAGTCCTCTGACTGTAAAAACCATCTCCACTGTTCACTCCCTATGAACCAATATGACCAAGATCCTTGGAAATAATATAAGGCATATCCTCTAGATGTTGTACTAACTCCCTCTAGATCTTTGAGTACTAACATCAACATTTAACCCTTTTTTTTTGTCCAAGGTTTCCTCTAATGGTTCATCAGACTTCTTCTAAATGTGATATAAACCTTCTGACCTTCTTGTCCAAACTTGCTTCTAATGGATTGTCACACTCCCTCTAAATTTGATGTCAACTCTCAACTCAGTTCCATAACTACGGGCATTAAGTTCTTTCTCCCTTCAATGCAATCTTGTATGCTTCTAGATTTGTCCTCAACACACTTCAAAGAGAGACTCTTATTGTCAAATATTACTACCCTCAGGAAATTTCTTCCACAAACTTGAATTATTTTTATGATCCTCCCAAAGCCAATTTCAACACTCCCTCTTAGCTAGGGAGGAACCCTTCTTGATAACTTCTGGTTTGTCCTCCTGACACTAAAATCAACATTCTCTCTTAGCTAAGGAGGGTCTTTTTAGATATTTGAGTTATAGAGTAATGTCACCCATGGCTACTCCCAAAGGGTGGCTCCCTCATGGCTGCTCCATGAATGGAAATGCAAGCAAACACAAGTGTTTATCAAGAAATCACTTGTGTAATATCATCATATTATGATGATGGTCACCATAGATACTCCTAGAGGGTGACTCAACACACATGTTTAGTCATGGACTCACTCACATGACCTCCACCATGGCTACTCCTAGGGGGTGGAAAGAAAGGGTCTTTACCTCAATCTTCTCTCTCATAGACAAGAAAGCATTATAAGGGCTGACACCTCAAATTTCTTCGTCTCATAAAAAAATTCTACGAGGGTTTGCTTCTCATATTTCTCTCTCATAGAGAGATATACACTACAAGAAATCTTCATGATGATGTGACTCCCTCTTTGAAGAAATGTTTCCAACTACCAACTCAGTGTTATAACAATAATTTTCAAGTTCTTCCTTTTATAAATTTCAAGTATTTCATTCTGTAAGATGAGCCTTTATAGAAAATATCATGCAAATTCATAGAAATATGTTGTCGCTCTCGAACATTTCTAGAATTCTTCACATGACCTATCTTGAATATCCAAAGGTACTATGACAACTTTCAATTTGACTGGATCTCCCTTCAAGAAAGAACCTCGCTCAAGCTTTTAAAGAAGGAACCTCGCTTCTTATTATTTTTATATTTGTTTTGCCTCTCTTCATAAAGTCACTGCTGTAGAGTTTTTATAGTATCGCTACTATCTCCCAATTGCCATATTTTTGTTTGACTTCTTACCATAATAATTATTATTATTAAGTTTGGTGTATTTAGTAAATCCTGATTTCAGCAAAAATCCTAAAAAATGGACCGTTGGAGGCCGGGACCTGCATCTGGACCAGGGGTGTTGTTTGGGCCCACATGTAGATTTGATCGCTCTGATCGAGCTCAGAGTGGGGGTAGGATTTAGAGAGGAAAAAATGGTAGGGCTCCTTTTCACAGACACAAGGGCATGGTTTACAGGAATGTCAGAGGGCCATATCACTATTTTAAACAACAGAGTTTTGAGCGATTTTCAAATGGAAGATCTCAAGAACGTTTTCAAAGGGAGAGTAAATTTTTTAAAGTGGACAGGCCCTTTGGGCATAGGAGCAATGGAAATGGTTTTGGCAACCAACCTATTAGACATTTCACCTCCACGACCCTTGGTGGAAGCGTGGATTTTAATCAGGTAGCAGGCAAGTTCTGGAGACCAAATATTGCAAATGCTCAAGACCAGATGAAGGATGTGGAACCAGCGATTCAACAGTGTAGAGTGGTGGATTTAAACCTCTCCAATCCTTCAGTCATGGAAATGGTAAGCTTTCTAAAAGACCATGTTTTTTTCCTGAAATGGGGTGGGGTTTGGCCTGTGGTAGGAAAAATCAAAAGTTGGTGTGACAAACAGTGGGGGTCTATTAAAAGTTTTAAAGTTTTAGAAAATGGTTTCCTAATTGTGGTGGTGGATAGCACCCATGATAGGGATTGGATCCTAGACAGTGGGCCATATTTTTTAGAGGGAAAGGGCTTTTACCTAAGGAAATGGGTTCTAAACTTTGATCCTACCAGAGGAACCATTTTTACTTTTCCTATATGGGTGGGGCTTAGAAACCTTCCTCAGGAGTACTAGAATGCTGAAACTTATCAATGCATAGGAGCCAAGTTGGGAACCTATGTTAAGGTAGTTAAAATGGTGGATGAAGTTTCACTATAGATGTTCCCTTGAATCTTCTTTATTTGGAACAATTGTCATCCTTTACCAGAGATGGTAGAATTGGTTACCTCGGAGGGCTCTTGGAAACAACCCTTGTCTTTTGAAGAGGAGCTTTTGGTCTGTGAGGCATGTTTAAGTGAAGACCATGAATCTGCGAACTGTTTAGGGTTGAAAGAAAAAGGCAAAGACCCTGTGGAGGCTAGGTTATTAAAGAGGGATCTATTTTTGTTAGAAGGGAAAGAGACTACTAAAAACCAATCTTGCAAGGAGTTATTAGCTTTAGCGATTGCTTGGGAATGCCAGATCATCCCTGGTTTTCTGCAAGCCACTTCTACCTACCATGACCTTTCACCTTTGGAGGGAAAGGAAGATGTTGGTCCCTTGACTACTTCTTTGATAGTCGAGGATGTTCAAACACAGGTTTAGGATTCAGTTCCCTTGTCTCTGGATGTTTGGGGGGAGGTAGAACTAGCCAAGCATGTCAATGATATTGAGCCTATTATTATAGATGGGGATATTTCAACATTGTCTCATGAGGTGGGTGTAGTTGGGGAGGGTGCTTGTGATGATATTCAGTTAATGAGCTTTGAAGTCCCTTATACAGTGGCTATGGACTCCATGGGCCTAGAAGAATAGGTTTTTAAGGATATTCAAATATCTCCAATTCGTAACTTGGAGTACACCTTTTCTGATAAAGATTTGAGTGCGGGTGAATTGGATTTTGATATGGAGCTGAGGGGGGAGGAGGAGCAGGAGGATGATCTTCTGGGGATTGCAGGGGAACATGGTATTTTTGAAAAAAGAATGCTATCTCAATCAAATGCCACAAACTCAAAAGTCAGAGTGGGGGAACACAAAAAGAAAGGATAAAAGTCTATAAAGTCTCTGATCCAAATAGTTGGAAGTGCTTCGGGTCAAATCAAATTAAGATCAAGAAAAGAATATGTCTCTTCCCGGTAGGAATGAGGCTCCTTTCATGGAATGTCAGAGGCTACAATGCCTCTGACAAGCTCTGCTTGATCAAGCGGGGTCTAGATCAAGCAAGGCCTGATCTAGTGATGTTCCAGGAATCTAAGTTCAAGTAGGATTATTTAGTTGGGAGGAGTAGATGTTTTAGCCACTAGAAATGCTCATGGGTCCCGGCTAGTGGTGCTTCCAGAGGGCTAGGGTTGCTATGGAAAGAGGAAGTGGTGGATTTGGTTGTTATGAAAAATCATCCTCATTGGCAATGGTGCAAGGTTACCTCAAAACAACTTAGAACTTATTTCAATCTCATAAATGTTTATGGTCCAACTCAAGATAGAGAGAATAGAAATTTGTGGAGAGAACTCACGAAGCTACTGGGTTTATTGACAACTGAAATGGTGGTGTTGGGGGGGGGATTTTAATGCAATTTTATGCCCAGTGGAGAAGAAAGGAGGGAGAGGATGGTTGTTGCAGAGTCAGATGGACTTTAATAAGTTCATGGTTGATAATGGCTTGTTTGATATCCCTTTCAATCAGGGTGAGTTCACATGGATGAATCGGAGAACAGGGTTTGTTCATATAGCTAAGAAGCTGGATCATTTTTTATTGTCTGGAGACTTGTCAAAGTGTAATTGGAATATGGAGGCGGTCATCTTGCCCATTCATGGTTCGAATCACTTTCCTATTGCTTTAGATTTAAAGGCTAATTCAACTCCTGAATTATGCCCCTTTAAATTTGAAGGGATGTGGTTCAGAGATGAACATTTTAAGGATTTTGTGAAACAATGGTGGTTGCAATCCCCGAGGGTTGAAAGTAATTTGGCCTTTTCTTTCTTCAAAAAATTGCAACTTCTAAAAGAACAGATCAAGATTTGGAATAGGATCCACTTTCAAAATCTTGTTGCACAGAAGTCTATTGTGGAGGAGGCTTTGAAGATCTTAAATGAGAAAGTCATTAGTTAGGGTATGAGAGCTGAGGACTTTGAAGAGGAGAAAAAGCTCAGCTCAGAGTATGCGGAGATCCTAGCGAAGGAGGAAGTGTTCTGGTGGTAGAAGTCTAGAGAAACTTGGTTGGCTGAAGGCAACCAGAATACAAAGTTTTTTCATAACTTGGTAAAGGTGCGCAGGGCACGCAATAACATTTTCTCTATAACAGATAGGCTGGGTGTTCTTAGGGTAGATCCTGTGGGGATTAATAAGGTTGTGGTTGATTTCTTCACTTTTTAGGGACAACAACAACCTTGTCCACCTTGGATGGAGTAAGATCTTTTAAGTTGTATCCCCAAGGTGGTTTCAAAGAGTCAGAATAAAATGCTGACTGACCCAGTCTCTCTAACAGAAGTTAAAACTACTTTATGGGGTCTAGGTAGGGATAAGGCCCCGGGGCCTGATGGTTTTCCGGTTCTCTTTTTTCAAATGTCCTGGGAATTGTTAGCTGATGATATTTTGGCTGTGGTAGAGGAATCTCGGAGGGGGGGTTTCATTCTTAAGGATCTTAATAATACTTTTATTGCCCTTATCCCTAAGCAGGATAAGGTGACTTCCTTTGATGATCTAAGACCTATAGCCCTATGTAATACTATTTATAAGATTATCTCAAAGGTGATGGCTAATAGGCTAAAGAATGTGTTGGAGGTGGTGATATCTACATAACAAAGCAATTTCTTTCCAGGATGCTCTATTTATGAAGGTTTGATTATTGCTCATGAAGTTATGCATTCGATTAGGCTGAACAAACTAGAGAAGATGATGGTTAAGTTTGATATTAAGAGAGCCTATGATGAAGTGGACGGGGATTTTTTTCTTAAAGTCTTACAAAAGTTTGGTTTTGATCAGCTTTGGGTCTCATGGGTGAAAATTTGTATCAGCACTTTGCGTTTCTCAATATTGGTGAATGGAAGCCCTCAAGGTTTTTTTGCTCTGAAGAAGGGTATAAGGCAAGGAGACCCTCTTTCTCTATTTCTCTTCATCATTTTGGCAAAATTTTTAGGGAGGTTGATAAGCCAAAAGCGTGATGATGGCTCTTGGATTGGTGTTAAAGTGACTTTAGGGGTGGAGGCTATAACCCATCTTCAATTTGTAGATGATACTTTTCTTGCTAGTGAAGCTTTAGAAAGAGAAGCTAGGATTATGAAAAGGACTCTTGATTGTTATGGACAGGTGTCAAGTTATAAATTGGCTTAAGTCGGAAGTTTTTTTCTTGAACACCCCACAAAGTTCTCAAAGGGCTATTTGCAGAATTCTTAATATCAAACAAGGAGCTTTGCTGGGAAAATACTTGGGTATTCCCCTATTTCAAGGGAGGAACAAGGTCATTTTATGGAAGGATTTGGTGTCTAAATGCCTTCAAAGCTTGGAAGGTTGGAAGGGTAGGTGGTTGGCAGCTGTTGGTCGCATTCTTATGCTTAAAATGGTGGTGTCTGTAGTACCTATTTTCTCCATGTTATGTTTGAATATTCCAAAAAAAGTGATAGGAGTTATTGAACAGAAATTGAGGAATTTTTTCTAGAGTGGCTCCTTTGATACAAGGAAAGTGCCTTTGTTAGCATGGAGAAAGATTTTCCACCCAAAGGATTTTGGAGGGGTAGGTTTGAGAGATTGGAATGTCTTGAATATAGCTCTAGGGGCTAAACTTTGCTAGCAGATTTACAAGAGCCTAGATCAGTTGTGGGTGAGGATTCTTAAGGTGAAATATTTAGATAAGGGGACTGATGAAAGGATTCTCATAGTTAGAAACCCCATTGGGGGGTCAGCTATTTGGAATTTTATTATTTCTTGCAGACAAGTCATTACGAACCACATATCTTGGAAGATTGGAAATGGAGGCAAAGCACATTTCTGGGCGGATTCATGGAATGGCTATCCTATTTTGAGGAATGAGGAAAGGTTCAGAGAATTAGCATAGTTTCTTTGTGACAAATGGGGTTGTAGAGTTAGAGACTATTTGAGGTGGCATATGACTCCCTCTAGAGGTTGCTGGCATTGGAAAGACATAGAGGTAGATGGTCTCTCAGAGGCCCAACAGCTATTACTAAAGGAAATTTTTAACAGCAGAGAGGTGTGTATGGTGGAGGAGGATGCTTCAATTTTTTGGAGTGGATCTTCATTGGGCGAGTATTCAGTCAAATTGGGTTTTAAACTCTTGTCGCTGGAAGTTGAGGGCAAGTTTGTGGCGGCAGACTTATGCTAGAGTAAGGAATGCCTCCCAAAAGCAGGAGCCTTTTCATGGTTAGCAGTTCAAAATAGAGTTCTTACAGCTGAGCGGTGGAAGAGGTTGGGTTTTTATGGCCCAACTAAATGTGTTATGTGCAATAGTCAAGAAGAATCAGGGGATCACCTTTTTTTAAGGTGCTCTATGGCTGAAAAGTACTAGTTGATGGTTCAACAGAAGCTAAATTGGACAGGCCCTTGGATGCCTAATTTGAAGGACTTTTTTGGAAGCTAGCCTAGAGTAAAGATGAAATCTTTACTCTCTAGCCTTTGGTTGGTAAGCCCTTCTATTGTAGTATGGGAGATATGGAAGGAAATAAATCGGTGGATTTTCCAAGATACAGTTGAACCTATGGATAGACTTTTATGGTGGATTGAACATGCAATCTTGGAGGTGATGAATACGGTGTTATTAGGTAAATCCTCTAAGAAACTTCTTTTTACCAAAGAAGATGGCCAATTACTTGATAGATGGCTAGATATTAAGCTTAGATACAGTCATGTTTGTTCAAAGAGTGGAGGAAAGTTTAAAGTGCAGGAGCAGGTTGTGTGGAGGGCTCCAGAGAGTGGTTGGTCAAAGGATCATTTTGATGGAGCCTCTCAAGGGAATCCGGGTCCTTCAGGGGTGGGGATAATCATTAGAGATGAGGTCGGATCGGTAATAGCCTTTGCGGCTAAACAATTAACTAAAGGTACAAATAATCTGACTGAAGTAAAGGTAGCTTTATGGGCGGTTGAATGCTCTAAGGAGGCTAGAGTGATGAAACTGCATTTGGAGGGTGATTCGTTGGTTATAGTGGAAGCGATTAGGTAGAGTAAGGTTGGCACATGGCATCTTAGTTACTATGTCAAACGCATAAAGTCACTTTTGGAGGAATTTGAAGACTTCAAAATTAGCCATATCAAAAGAGAAGGAAATGGTGATGTTGATTCTCTATCAAAATATGCAGCAACTTTGGAACCTATTGGTTGTCAAAATTTTGAATTATGTGACTGTTGGGATTTTTTAAAAGATTGGACCCCTTTGGATGTTTGACATGGCTCCAATTTATTGTGTTCTTTTTGTTTCTTTGGCCATTGAGGCGGTTGACGTGGGTGGGTCAAAGGGGTGCTGACATGGACATTTGTGTTGTTGGTAGCCCCCGTAGAGTACAACTCAGCATAAATGGAAATTCTAGTATTGAGGTGGACTGACACGTAGTTTTGATAGGTGTTTGGGCTAATGATTAGTTAGATGCCAAGAAAGATTGCTTTTTTGGGATGGTAGATTGCTTCTGCAGGTTTCATTTATGATTTTTACATGATGAAAGGATGATGGTTTGTAAGTTTACAGAAGGTGGTGGTTTTTTTATTAATTTAACTATGGAAGGGTGTGTAGGCACCGGTTTGTAGATAAAGGATGAGATGCTTTTGAGAATGTGTTGGGGATTTGAGCATGTAGTTTGTTGGTGTTTGCATCGTAAAAGGACTTTGGCCTTTATGAAGCCAAAGAAGGCGACGACAGATATTTATGGTTATTTGTTGGCTCTTGTGATGGCGTGGGTTTTATTGAAGTGTGGCTTCCCTTTATGCATTGCAATGGTGGTGTGAAAACAAAGTTCAGCAAGCAATGCGTTCTAGGTTTAGCAGTGTGTTGGTGTGTTTTTCTATGGAGCCTAATTTTACCTTTAAAACAAAGAAGTAGCAAAAGGGTCTGTTGGGGCCGGTTGAAAATATGAGGCTGCAAATAATGCTTCTCCTCCCAAAAAGGAAGGTTATTGAGGCAATGCAGGACACTTTGGGTCCTCTCTTCAATAACAACAACCGAAGGTGGAAGCTTCAAGTCGATATAGCGGCAATGGTAATGGCGTGGGGGTTGGAATTGGGCGTGCATGAGGACAAAGTTTGTTGGGTGATGGAATCCCTGTTTGTGAAAGATTTAATGGTGGGGCTGGAGCAGCTATTAGAGTGGGCACACCTGGGATGGGCATTCAATTACTCAGAGATGTTCGAGGATGAAATGGAAGGAGAGGAGGTCAGTGTGGTCCCTTTTTTAACCTGGCCAAAAGGTGCTAACAAACTGGCGTATTTGGCAGAGCGCGGGTGAGCTTGGCATCATTTGGAAGTTGCGATTATGGAGGCAGAGGTAGAACGTTAGCAGCTGTCGATGCCTTTACAGGTGCCAAGGTCGAAATGAACGGCTGGGCTTCACCGTGCAAGAAGGGTGTAGTTTGATACTTGGGGGGCTGTCTTTTTTGAGAAGTGGCGCGATGCATAGGGCCCTTGGGATTTTTTGATATGGAAGCGGATGTTGTTTCGGGTGGACCTATTACCAGTTAGGTGAAGCAGTGGTGCTAGCGGTGTGTCGATGTTTTTGGTGGCTTGGCAGTGGTGCTTTGGTTTATGATGAAAATTTGGAGGCTGCCCTTTTGCTTCAAGCCTTCAGGTGCAAGTATGGGAATGAAGGATTTTTTTGGATATTCGCTGAAATCTCTGGTGTTTTGGTTTGTTCATAGTAAAGGTCTAACTGCTTTGAATTTGATGTGTATGTAGTAATTAATGGAGAATTTCTATAAGCTCTCATTTCCGTTATGTAAAGGGCCTGTTAAACCTGTTCTATATATTGTAACCTTATTTATATCAATAAAAGATAACCTATTACTAATCAAAAAAATTATTATTATTATTAAGTCGTCATTCTTTGTCATATTTCCACCACTGTCATTTTTATTGTGAATATTATATGATCATTCTAGATCATTATCATTGCTTCAAACATAGTCATTACTTTTGATACTGGCCTTCAAATACGGCCATTTTGAAGTCACCATTGTATTTCAAACATGTGTTGCCTTTAAAATGTCTTCTTAAAACATAGATCATTATCGATCTATTGTCTTTCTCATTAATTACACAACCACTCAAACATAGTTCTTTATTAACTATTGTTTGTTCTAAATAATCAGTCTCTATAATCTCTACTTGAACGCTACTCCTTACATTTCTGATTTGTTATTGGGAGGCATATATTGGATTTGCATATTTTGTGTTGATGTCCACAAAATGGTGAGGAATGACTCCTACATAACCATGACCAAGAGTTTGCGCTCACACTGAGAATCACTACAGTTGTTGGATACATGAAATGGTTTGTTGACTATTCTACATCAATATGAATACCTGGTTCAATGCTTCGAGCCTTGTCTTCCAAGACACTTGGTGTTCAAAGAGTTGGTGTCAAGAAAAATATAAAGACCACTAGGACTGTTTTAACTTCATGAAATATTTGTGCCCAGCTATAGTTTAATTAATATATCCTGAAAAATCTATCTTTATTAGGTGGCTCCTAATGTAGTCTGACAACAAAAATATATATGTCCACTTGATTAATTGATAATCTTTCCCAGAAGCCAGGCACCTCTATCATGTCATATAAATCTACTTCATCAAAATTATTCAGTAATGTGAAGCATAATTCTTTAGCTATTAAATCCTAAAGCCATGTAAATAGTCAATGATCATAATCATCGTATAATATAAACTTAATGAGACCCTTGATATTTCAAGGTCTGTAGCAAATATATTTGCAGATTAAAATTTAATCATCCAAACTAATGCCGACAATAAAAATGTGCAACAACTTTAGAATAAATACTTCAAATAATAAATCGATGATCTCCACAGATACTTCTCACGACAATTTAAAAATATCCTTTCACATAGATATTTTACAGCTTACTCAACCATCACAATGCATCGTATACTCGCAAGTCCATTCTTATAAATATTTTATCCAGGATGGTAGGCCAAGCATTGGAATAAATCTGGTAACATTTCATCAATGAAGAAATTTGAAACCATGGCTCTGATACCATGTTAAGGTTTAGGATCATTGCAAATGTAATAGCACTGTCGTGATTGTATATGGTATGTGTCTTTCAAATGCAACAATCTCTCTCTCTCATTTATATTGGGAATGAGGCTAGGAGAGACATGTCCCTTGAAGGGACATGTCTATTCATCATAATTTAATCAATATTATAATATTTCATTAATCAATTATTAAATTAGAATAATATAATAGATTAATGTATAATATTAAATTTTATGTGATTAATAATAATATAACATATATAATATATTATTATTAATCAACATATATTATATGTATTCTAAATGATCATACGACTGAAGCTACAAACATTAACAATTTCAAATAATTTATTTTGTCATGGGATATTTTGATTGGTTTATCTTGTTGTGCAATCATTCTGGTTTAGTGTCCAGTGGCATAAGACTCTTTATTACATGAAATATTTCCTTCCAAAATCTTCTTAGTTGGATTTGTATCGATGGAAATAGATTAAACATGGAGAAATATTCAATTTCTTAGGTATTTTGTTTGTCTTTCATGTCAATGACACTGAGCTATGGTTGGTTGTATTAGTAGGGATTGAGAAAATCTCTAATACTAGATAACGAAGCCCCTTTCTTTGGTTGGTAAATTTCAAGTTTTTTCCAAAATTTTATTTGCCACTCATGTTTACTACTCGTACTGTTGGATGCCTTTTAAAGTATCTTATTTGAAAGTGGAAAAGATCCTCAAGTACTTTCTATAGGCCTCTAGTGAATACAATCATCACTTCTATTGAGTGATGAATTTTGTTGCCAACTACATGAGTTTGATAACATGGGTCTACTTTAAATTTGTTAGCAAGGTTTTCCCCTATGCCAATTGGATTATCAGGGCGCTCAAAAGAAACAAGGATTGGATTATTATTTTTTATATTGAATTTACTTTGGTTTCCATTGCAACCATTTGGTCTAGCAAGGCCTCAACTTTGGAACAATCCTCATTGTGAAGGAACCTATTCAAATCTAGGGCATCTTTGTCTTAAGATGAATTTTGAAGGATTGGGAGTCTCTGAAGTTAGCCATGATTTATTTGGAATAGAGATGACTTTCAAAATGGTTTTTCCATCAACCAATACTCTATTTGATGGACCCAACTTTTTAGCACACAAAGGAGACCTTGTGCTTCTTTTAAAATGACGTTATGAATCTTATTAATCTTATCCATCTATCCATCAAAAATTTTCTAACATGGTAGGACGTCATGGTAAAATTAAAGCTTTCTGGTCAAGATTAGATGACTTGCTAATTGATTCTTGTTTATCAAGATCCCTTAGATCTTCACAAATTGGAATTTAATGTGTCAAACTATGGTGGAAAGATTTAAAATATTATCTTGATACTCCTTTTCAAAATTACAAATTAGCTTAGGGCTACTCCCAAATTTCTCCCACTTTACTATTAGAACATCTTAATTCCTATTGACAATTGTAGTCTTCCCAATGTTGTGGAATATAAGGATTCAAGGAATTTGGGATGCAATTATTGAGTTAAAGTTGGCTCATTTTACTTGGTGCCTCTTATACCAAGGCCTCCCTATTGGGACGCAATTGATTCATACAAGGCACTCCTCTTTTGAATCACCCTTTTTGTGGGAAAATTGAATCTTAGAAACACCTTTTCTAGTTTTGTTCATGGGCTTAGCAAGCTTGGAACTAGACTCATGACTTATTCTCAAGTTAGTTAGACCATATTACTTCTCATAACACATGGTTCTACATAGAGATTAGTCTTGCCTCCCTCACAAGTTCACTCAAATAATAAATATATTCAAGGCATATATTCTTTTTAGCATTTTGAAGGACAAAAATGTAGCTTTATTCAATAAAACTTATTTGGAAAAATACTTTTGTAATGCTCACCCTAGTACTGTGACATTTTGGATTGACGGGATCATTACATTTAGTATTATGGATTATATGTTTTAATTTGATTTGATGATGAGACATTTTGAGCATATATTTGGTTAATAAAACTATTTTATGAAATTAATAATTGATTTACAGTATTAACATGAGATGTTGTTCATATGTGTATGAATATATTGTTTGTGAAAATGATTCATTCTTGTTTTATATTATGGAATTATGATTATTTTGGAGCTAACCATACTAATCCAACTATGCTTTGATAATGATAATGTTTGATGTGCTTGTGGGATGAGGAGAGGCAATCACAGTCACTTCTACAAGAGGTCCACATGATGTCGCACTCTTCCTCCTTGTCTACCATTGTTTTGTATATATATGTTAGTGTATATGTTCTCTCATCTTGATGATGCAGGATGCAAGTACCAGGCATCAACTTCACCTGGCTACATAGGTCTGAGTGTGCCTTCAAATCCTTGAAACGTTGTTGTGTCAAGATACTCTCAAGGATTCCCTATTGACTTAGGTTCCTGTTTAGGAGGTCACCTGAGTTGGGAGTTTTGAACAGTGTTATGATTTTGTTAATTTTGTGATTTGTGTTTTAGAATATGTTTGCATTATTCCTTTATACATATGTATTATCCTTTTCTATCTTTTAAATATAAATTGGATGTATGAATTATGTATTATATATGTGTATATATATATGGGTGCACACATATATATACCTATGCATATATAAATAGTTATGATCTATGTGTTTTATTTTCATGTATAATTGTATTTGTATGCTTATAGAATAAATGATGAATTATAAAATAAAATAAAATAAATGAGAGAAATAAATTCTTTTTTGGTAAAACTAGCTTACCTAGGAGTTTTGAACTTGAGACCTCCTAGGAGTTGGGCTAGTTTGTTTCCATTTGGGCTATGTGAGATCTTGAGGATTCTTTTAATCTCTAATCTAGTTATGGTCTTAATAGGTAAAATAAGTTAATAAAAAAAATATAAAACATTTAATTATATTACGGGAGTTGCTTTAATTTTTGAAACCAACTATAGTAGTTGGAGTAGTTTCTTCCCGTAAAGCAACTCCTCCAACCATATAGTTCTCTACTAATATTTGGAAGAAGAGGAGATTTGGGGATTGGAGGAAAATTGGGGATTTCTGGAAGTTTGATAGTTTTGGTTACTATAATAATATTCATAATAGAGATTTAGTAGGTGTTGGGGAGACTATCAAAGAAGAAAGGAAATTATTGGTCTCAGAAGGTTTAAGGAAGATTTCCTAGAAGGACATCCATCATCCAAAGCTTAGAAGGAGTTGTTGTGGATTGCTCAACCTTAGAAGGGATTTCTCCATAGGACTCTAGGTAGGATCTAGAACTGAGGAAATCATCTCATTTTCTATGTGTGTGTGTGTTTTGAATGTGTATAGTATTCATAAGGTTTGCAAAGTTCCTATTTTTAAATAATATATTTATTTGGTTATGTTGTTAGAAATGTGTAATGTATTCAAGATGTTTGATGATTAGATTTCTTCCTGGGAGGGTTATTTCTGTATATATGAATGTAATTTAGTTTTCTTCTTTATCAATGTATGGTTTATGAAAGTTTAGGGAAGATTATGAAGTTTAGGAAGGATTAGGAAGACTTGTTTGGAGTTTTTCCTTCTTGTGTTTTATGCAAATTTTTGGCTATGAATCCTTAATTTGTTCTACTCCTATTTGATTAGGGATGTGTAGTGAGTTGGAGAGGGGTTATGGATGTGTTACCAAGAGACCTTAACTAGTTCAACCTTAGGGAACCTTCCCGAGGCACCCTCCATACTTCATTTTGGCCGTAATTTCAATTTGGGTCAATTCTGAGAACTTTTGAGATCGTTCTCGTACGAGAAAACAAATCTGAATTTGTTTACTCATACAAGCCTATATTGATAATCATATGGGCATGTGTGGATACTTTTATGGGCCTCTAATAATACTCTTCTGGGATTTTTGGGGTCATGGGAGTCTATTTTGATCACTTTTGGGCTTGGGGGTTTGGTTTGTGTTACCTATACTTTGATCATGATACTAGTCTTCATCATTTCACCCCTCTGAAGGTTAAAATAATGCATGAGGTAAGTCACAATGTTTTATTTAAGGTTTCTTTTTTTGACATCATTTCTATGATTCTTTTTATGCATATGGATAATGTTAGTATTGATCCTGAGGGCTTGAGTGCGCAGGAGAGTTTCCTAAACCTATGAATCAGAATATTTGAAGTGTTTCCTTATTCTTTTGGCTTGTGTTTGGGTAGGGGACTAGGTACCATAGGTTAGTGGCTCACCATAGGTGTTGGAACCCAAAGTGGTTTCCATAAGATCCTATTGGTGAGTTTGTAATCAAGTGATAACCATAAAAATTAACTTGGGAAGGGGGATTTCAAAAGATAATGAAAGACATATAATGTAAAGTCCACATAGAACTATTGGTGTATTAGGACCATGGGTAATTTTCAGGCTAGTTCCTTCACATAAAAAGGGGACTAGGGTTATATGGTTGTCAGGGAGGATCCCAATACATAGGTTGTGTGATGACACTCACCTAGATGGTATACTAGAAACTTAACCTTTGTGTATAGTGTGGTGACATGTTGTTGCTTATGTCTTTCTCTTTGGAGTTTGAGTAAATGATTCTTTGCCTTAGATTTCCTTAGGCCTTGTGAGTACCTTGGTTTTATCTCCTAGCATGGGGGGTGGAACTTCACAAGTTTCACATGGTTGGGTGAAAAATCTCTATCGAGTTACTATTCCTGGTTCATGTCTTGGCTTGAATTTAGATTTATGCAGTGAAGAAGACTTCCTATATTGTATCATGTATCATTATTTATTGCAAAACAAGATGTAAAGATCTATTTGTAAGCCCTCAAGAAATTTGATGTAATTATATTTAAAATTGAAAGAAAAAATCAATGTAATTAGGGAGGGGTAGTTTTAAGAATATTTACGGGAATGTTTATTTGTAATTCAAAAAGTTGTAATAAAGAAATGTAATTTTCTATTCTCTACCCCATCTCTCTTTGAATTATTGAAATGGAAAAATAAAAGTAAGAATCTCTAAATTGCAAGCTTATTATGTTTTGGAAGTATAAATATTCTATGTGTAGATATGGTTAATTGGAGAAGAAATGAAAAGGAAAGGATAGATGTATTTAGCTGGGAAAGAAATAATATGTTCATATCCCTTCCCGAAAATCTAAAAGCTATGTTAGGTAGAAAAATTAATGAATTCGTTAAGTTAGTTGAATTGAATCAATGGTTTCAATGTTAAAAAAAAATTAGTAAGGGAACCTTTAAGGATGTATTCAATGAGAACTTGGTAATGTTTTAAAAAAATTAGTTACATTTCTTGTACTTTAGACCTATTTCTTATGGGTTCCTTGGCGGGGACATTACATTTGGTATTAGAGCCTTGGTTTCTACATTGGGAGCTCTAGGGTCTATTTGTGTTTAACTTAGTTGCTTCTTTGCATTGAATATACAACTAATTAGTTACCTATACTTATGTTGTACCACTCTTCCAAGATGCCTCCTATCACCCGTGAAAGAGCTAAGGAAAGAGTTAAGAAATCTTCCTCTAGATCTCAACAAGAGAGTTCCCATGGGGAATATGAGGGAGAACATAATCAGGATAACCATAGGAATGAGAGTTAGAGTAATGACTCCGAAGGGGCTCAATTTAGACAGCTTATGCAACAAATTCTGCAAAGGCTAGAAATCATCAAAAACAAAATAAACCATGAGGAAGTAAACCATTCTCACCATCATGATAGGGAAAGAGATATAATCCCTAGGAGAAGGGCAACTATACTAGAATTTGAAGATAGGGATACCTCTCACATGAGGGATTTACTTAAAGTCAAGGTACCCCTCTTCTATGGAAATGAAGGGGGATCCTTAGCAGAAACCTTGTTGTTTGACCTTGAGAGATGTTTTTCCATGCATCCCTTTAGTAGTAATGTGAAAGCTAGATGTGCGATTATGAACTTGAGGAAATGTGCATCCACTTGGTGGCATATGGAAGAGGAGAAATTGTAGGTTAGCATTAACACTATTTCCTGGGAATTATTTTGAGAAATTTTTAAAGATCGGTTCATGTTCAAACAATGGAGACAAGGTAGGGAAAAAGAGTTTTACCACCTTAAGCAAACAAACATGACTATGGGGGAATATGAGAGAAAATTTTATGAACTTAAGCCCTTCTCAGGATACAAAGATGATGGCCCTATTCTTGTTCAATATTTCATTAGAGGTTTGGATGACTACTTATCAGGAGATGTGGAAGTCCTTGATCCCAAAAGTCTCTGGGATGCTATTACCAAAGCCTTTCTAGTTGAGAGGAAAGTAAATTTAGGATGGGGTGGTTAATATGATTGTCAAGCGTTTAACGTTAGATCAGATTCTAAGAGAATTATCATCAAGGGACTTCTAACTCCAAGAACCAATAATCATCCTATCAAGGGGGACAAAATTTCCACAGAAATAAATTTCAGAATAATAACCAAGGAAATGGTAAATTTCAGCATCCCTAGAACCACAGTAATAATCAGAACTAGCAAAGGATTCCTCCTCAACCATCCCGAAATTCTCAGAATTTCAATAAAGGGGGTTACCAACCATCCAACACACCTCTTGCAAGGAACTTTGTAAGGAACACTGGGTGTTTTTCCTGCGGGTAGCGGGAACACATTGTAGTCTATTGTCCTCAATGCACCAACTTCACTAATAATCAAATTCAAGCAGCTTCTGAACCAACTGTAGGAGATTATGGTTAGTCACATAGGGTGTTTGTTTCAATTGATCATAGATAAGCTGACCACCATAGCACGGTCATTGAAACTACAAGTTCAGTAAAAGGGTAAACCTGTTTCTATCTTATTTGACTCAAGAGAAACTAATTCTTTTATATCTCCATCTTTAGTAGAGAAGTAAGGGCTAGAGGCTGTAGGGTAGAGAGTTAAGTGGGTGGTAGAACTAGCTTTTAGGGCTAAGATGACCACAGACTTGTGTATTCAAAATTTTGTAACTTGGGATTAGGACCCTACTCTACCAAGTTTGATCTTTGAGTGATTCCCCTTGGATCTTATGAATTTGTCTTAGGGATGGATTGGTTAGCAGCTCATGAGGCCAGACTAGAGTGTAGAAAGAAGATCATTCATTGCATAGATGATTTGGGGGAGCATAAAACTATAGTTGGAATCCAACGTCCTATATCACTTCGGATGATATCAGAAATGCAACTCAAGAAATGCATGAGAAGGGGATGTCAACTTCTTGAAGTCTTAGTTAATGATTTTGTTGAAAGAAAAGATAGAGAAATAATGCTTGATCACCCACTACTTGAAGAGTTTTCTAATGTCTACCCAATAGAGATTCTTGGAATGCCTCCCAAGAGAGACATTGATTTCCACATAGATTTGGTGACAGGTGCAGAACCCATCTCCAAGGATCCTTATCAAATAACCACTTAGGAGCTAAGTGAGTTAAAAGTACAGTTAGAAGAACTTTTGGAAAATGGCTTCATCATACCAAGTGTGTCACCCTGGGGAGCTTTGGTTATCTTTGTGAAAAAGAAGGATGGCTCACTTAGGTTATGTATTGACTATCATCATCTCAACAAGGTAACCATTAAGAATTAGTACCCTTTGCCAAGAATTAATGATTTGTTTGATCAAATGAAAGGATAAAAAGTATTTTCTAAGATTAATCTTAAGTCGGGCTACCATCAGTTAAGAATCCACAAAGCTGACATTCATCGAACAACCTTCCATACTCGGTATGGACATTATGAATTTACCGTAGTACCTTTCAGTCTCATGAATGCACCTTTAGTATTCATGAGCCTTATGAATGGGGTATTTAGGACCTTCTTGGATAAATTTGTGATAACATTTTTGGATGATATTTTGGTATACTCTAAATCATTGGAAGAGCATGAACGACAACTTCAAAAAGTGTTACAATGCCTTTGAGAGAATCAGTTGTTTGCCAACTTGGAGAAGTGTGAATTTTTCCTAACAAAAAATAAGTACCTTGGTCATGTTATCTCAGGGGAAGACATAGAAGTTGACCCCACAAATCTATACAAGCTATAGTAGAATGGCTAACACCCACCAATGTCTCAAAATTCTATAGTTTCATGGGTTTAGCCAGTTATTAAAGGTGCTTCATCAATACATTCTCTAGGTTAGCTCATCCCATCACTTCCTTGCAAATGAAGGGAAAGAAGTTCATTTGGACTAAGAAATGCATAGAATATTTTCAAAGCTTAAAGGAAAAGTTAACCAATGCCTTGATTTTGGCAGTTCCTAACCCCACCAAAAGCTTTGTGGTTTGCACAGATGCCTCCTTGGAAGGCATATGAGTAGTATTAATGCAAGAGAGAAGGGTTATTTCTTATGAGTCTATAAATCTTAAGGACCATGAACTTAACTACCCTACACATGATTTAGAGTTGGAAATAGTAGTTCATGTCTTGAATCTTTGGAGACAATTCTTGTTAGGGAATTGGTTTGAATTGCACACAAATCACTGAAGCCTTCGATACATTTTTCACAGTCGAATCTCAATGCCAGGCAACGTAGGTGGATGGAGTTTTTATGTGAGTATGATTTTGAGGTTAGATATATTCCAGGAAAAGAGAATGTAGTAGCAGATGCTTTGAGTAGGAGTCATGAACTATCCACACTCTCTCTTTCAACCAACTTGAGAAGTCAAATTTTGTAGACACTTCCTAGAGATACTTGGTATCAAGAAGTAAAGGCATAGATAGAGTCAGGAAGGGCTTGAAGGAAGGTTATTGGGTTATTCCTTAGAATTAGATGGGCTATTAAGACAACAAGGCCAAATTTATGTACCAATTTTAGGTGACCTTCAGATGGTCATCATGGTAGAAGCTCAGTGTGCTCCTTATTCAGCCCATCTAGGGGATAAGAAAATGCATTCAGACCTGTGAAAGATATACTTTTGGTTAGTTATGAGGAGAGATATAGAAGATTTTGTGTTTAGGTTCTTGGAATGTCAGAGGGTCAAGGCCGAGCACCATCACCCAGCAGGCCTCCTTCAACCATATTTAGTTCCTGAATGGAAATGGGATACAATATCTATGGATTTTATTGTGGGACTACCAATCATGTATCGAAGACATGACACTATCATGGTCACGATTGATAATTTAACCAAGGTAGCACATTTTTATCATATGTAGTCATCCTATATTGCCACCTCAATAGCTTGAGTCTTCATGAAGGATATATTAAGGTTGCACAGTGTCCCTAGGAAGGTTACCTCTGATAGAGATCACATGTTCACTTTATAGTTCTAGACCTCGTTGCAACATGCCTTAGGGACTCAGCTGAATTTTAGTTTGACATATCATCCAAAAACTGATGGTCAGATGGAGTGGGTAAATCAAGTACTTGAGGATATGCTTAGAATGTATGTGATGGACAAACAAACCTACTAGGAAGATTATTTTTACCTAGTGGAGTTTTTCATACAACAACGCTATCACAATTCTATTGGAATGTGACCTTTCCAAGCCCTTTATGGTTGTCCTTTTCGTACACCTATGAGTGGGGATCTCTTAGAGGATATAGTACTACTTGGACCTGATATGTTATAGGAAATTGAGCAACAGGTACAAAGAGCACCTTATGACAACTCATGATAGGCAGAAAAAGTATGCAGATGCTCATAGGATTGATAGATAGTTTTCTGTTGGAGACAAGGTGTTTTTGAGAGTGTGCCCACGTAAGAGCCCTATCTGTTATGAAAAAATTTCTAAGTTGGCACCTAGGTTTGTGGGTCCATTTGAGATCCTAGAGAAGATAGGTCTAGTTTCTTACCGACTCGCCCTACCACCTAGCCTCCCACGTATTCGTGATGTGTTTCATGTATCTATTCTTAGAGAGTATATTCTAGATTTGACTCATGTATTGGATTGGAACACTTTACAGGTAGAGGATGGGCAACTGGCTTTGGAGCTAGTATGTATTCTCCAGCAGTAGACTTTGAACCTTAGGAATCACAACATAGAGTAGGTAAGGTTCCTATGGGATCCCAATGATGAGATCTCAGCCACATAGGAGGATGCTAGCAGTCTCAAAGCTACATACCCATATTTATTTGTAGGCTTTCAAGAGAAAGCATAATTATAGGGAGAGAGGGTGTAATGCCCACCCTTGTACTCTGATATTTTGGACTGAAAGGATCATTACATTTGGTATTATGGATTATATGTTTTACTTTGATTTGATGATGAGACATTTTGAGCATATATATGGTTAATAAAACTATTTTATGAAGTTAATAAATGATTTATAGTATTAGCAGAGATGTTGTTCATATGCGTATGAATATATTATTTGTGAAAATGATTCAGTCTTGTTTTATATTGTGGAATTATAAATATTTTGGAGTTAACCATACTAATCCAACTATGCTTTGATAATGATACTGTCTGATGTGATTGTGGGATGAGGAGAGGTAGTCGTAGTCACTTCTACAGGAGGTCCACATGATGTCACACTCTCCCTCCTTGTTTGTCACTATTTGGTATATATATGTTTGTGTACATGTTATCTCATCTTGATGATGCAGGATGTAGGTACCAGGCATTGACTTCACCTGGCTACATAGGTTTTAGCATGCATTCAAATCCTTGAAACATTGTTGTATGGAGATATTGTCAAGCTACTCTCAAGGATTCCCTATTGACTTAGGTTCCTGTTTAGGAGGTCACCTTAGTTGGGGGTTTTGAACAGTGTTATGATTTTGTTAATTTTGAGATTTATGTTTTAGAATATGTTTTTATTATTCCTTTATATATATATATATATATATATATATATATATATATATATATATATATATATATATATATATATATATATATATATATATATATATATATATATATATATATATATATATATATATATATATATATATGTTATGCATTTATGTCTTTTAAATATAAATTGGATGTATGAATTATGTATTATATATGTGTATGTATATATGGGTGCACACATATATACCTACGCATATATAAATAGTTATGAGCCATGTGTTTTATTTGCATCTATAATTGTATTTGTATGCTTATAGAATAAATTATGAATTATAAAATAAAATAAAATAAATGAGAGAAATAAATTCTTTTTTGGTAAAACTAGCTTACCTAGGAGTTTTGAACCTGAGACCTCCTAGGAGTCGGGCTAGTTTGTTTCCATTTGGGCTATGTGAGTTCTTGAGGATTCTTTTCACCTCTAATCTAGTTATGGTCTTAATAGGTAAAATAAGTTAATAAAAAAAATATAAAAACTTTTAATTATGTTACGAGAGTTGCTTTAATTTTTGAAACCAACTATAATAGTTGGAGTAGTTGCTTCCCATAAAGAAACTCCTCCAACCATATAGTTGTCTACTAATATTTGGAAGAAGAGAAGATTTGGGGATTGGAGGAAAATTGGGGATTTCTAGAGATTGATAGTTTTGGTTGCCATAATAATATTCGTAATACGGATTTAGTAGGGGTTGGGGAGATTCTCAAAGAAGAAAGGAAATTCATGGTCTCAAAAGTTTTTAGGAATAAAGAAATGTAATTCAGAAAGTTGTAATAAAGAAATGTAATTTTGTATTCTCTACCTTATCTCTCTTTGAATGATTGAAATGGAAAAACAAAAGTAAGGATTTCTAAAATGCAAGCTTATTATGTTTTGGAAGTATAAATATTCTATGTGTATATATGGTTAATTGGGGAAGAAATGAAAAGGAAAGGGTAGATGTATTTAGCTTGGGAAAGAAATAATATGTTCCTATCCCTTCCCTAAAATCTAAAAGTTATGTAAGGTAGAAAAGGTAATGAATTCATTAAGTTAATTGAATTGATTCAATGGTTTCAATGTTAAAAAAAAATAGTAAGGGAACTTTTAAGGACATATTCAATGAGAACTTGGTAATGTTTTAAAAAAAAAATAGTTACATTTTTTGTACTTTAGACCTGTTCCTTACGGGTTCCCTGGCGCAAACATTATAACTTTTCTTTATATTTAAAAGCCATTTTTTCTCTAATATGCTCATGTGAATGCACATGAAAGCTAGCAAACTTGCATTTAAGGTGGATTGTTTATATGAGATTTTAGACCATTGGGGAGATGTTCCTTACATTATTTTTTAGTTTCCCTTTGACCCCACCTCTCCTCATGGGTGTTGCTATCGCCATAGTCACTCTTCCAAAAGAGACAATCTTGGAGATAGTAAATCTTGTAGTCCTGATCCTTAGATCCCTTGAGACTTTTCTTCTCATGGATGATGGTCTTTGCCACCACATTTGTCATATTTTTGGTAGGACACTTACTAACTAGACACCGATAAGTTTCCCCATGTACCACTTTTCATCTCTCTAGTTCACCACCAACCATTACCCAAAGAAAATGCTAAATATAATGGTCTCACCAGTAGGGAGCCTATAAACAAATATTCATGTAGGGATGTTTGGGGGAAAACAAATGACAATGATCCTCCTCCACGTGGTGTAGCTTTAGTTTCTTAAGTTTACTTCAAGCATGACCTACTTGTTTTGCTTTTAATGTTCTCAAGGCTAAGCCCTTATGTCTAGACTCTTGTGGTGTGTCCTTTTATCACCCTACCTTTTTGTGAATATTGTACTATTTTCTTTATAATAATAGAAAGTTAAGTAGGATATATTCATAAAAAAGTCATCACAATTCATTAAAAAACATTTTAAAGTAATATATTAAATAGATAAATGATTCTTGGTGGAGTCCTTAAAATGTAGTACAAACCCATTAAAATATGTTTTTCCACATAAAAGATGACCAATGCTTGATGAAAATTTGGGTTAAACAATTTTTTCACACATTAAACACATGTTAAAATATATTTTTGATAGTATGAACCCCTACAAACATGATCTATTAAAAAATATTGAGGGTTTTAAAACTAAAATCCTCCAAAAACACATTTTAATGTGTTATAAGTAGAAACAACAATTTATGTTAGATATGATAAAATATAGAGTAGAGTTGTTGATGTGTGTCAAAGCTATAATAAATCACTGAAACTTAAAATAAAAATATGTTAGGCCTACAAAACACAAATGAGGGATTAAATAGATAGTAACAACCCATAAAAGTGATTTTAATTTTTAAAAAATGAGAGTTAGATTAGGGAAAATCGATAAAAACATGTTTAAAATAGGTGTTGAGTGGATACATTGATTTATTCAAGCTACTTCACAATATAAAATAGAGTTTCTAAACTATAACCTACAATACCAAGATAACTAGAAACAAAAACAAGTGGATAAGTATAGGGGACATGGATCCCATCGAATGTGGTAAATATGTGTATGTATGAAATGTGGGCATAAGTAAAACACCCAATTCCACTTGATGCATTGAGCTATGGTGGTTATGTCCAAGGATTGAATTTAGATAGAGTAGAATTTTAAGTACTCAAAATGCCAACATGACTTTACATTCAAGAGCTATCTTCAAATGTCTTTGGTTACACCTAATTTATAGATTTCTGGGTGAGAGAATTGACAACCAAGATGGATTGGAGAGATAAAAGATCTCATGGATTGAGATGCTTGTATGCATGAGAAGTCTTCAAATGGAATATTTGGAATGAAGGTCAAAGGTGCTTCCAAGATTTGAGGAGAAACAAGAGTGAGAGATGTGTCTTGGAGGAAGTTGATGGCGAGGATTGAAAAAGTAAATCTTTGAAGGGATGTGAAGATCATCCTCCGTCCATTGAGTAATACAAATGTACATGTTGTATGGCATGTGTACTCACCTAGGAACTCAAGCACATAATGCCTCAATTAATTATTATTATTATACATATACAAATAATTAGGGAGTTTAATTAGTTTGTTTTTGGTTGGATAATGAAAAGTGCACAAAATAGATCAATTAAATAAATGTTGGTGCTTAATTATTTATTTGGATGGGGGTGTCTTGGGCTTAGATGATTAAATAAATATTTATATTTATTTATCTATGTTTTAACTATAGAAGGGGTGATAGGTTGATTGATACTAAAAATAGGGTCATATGCATAATGATGAACACTGAATAATAGTGATTTTATTAATTAAATAATAAAATATTGTGGAATTAAATTGGTAATAAAAATAAAAATATTAAGGTTGGCGCAAGAAGCTGGGTCCCAATTCAAGGGAAGTTTTCCTAACCTTGGAAATCTTGCTAGAAACAAGTACCTATTTCTTTTCGAAATGGGTATATGTTTAGGTTTGGGTGCTCGAGCTTGGAATTGAAATAGGTACCCATAACGGTCTGGTACCTGTGTGAAATGTGTACCTATTGTTTTCACAATGGGTACCTATTTCAGATGGTATTTATTTTTTTTTTAAATTTTGTGTTCAGATCATTTTGACATGGTCTCTTTAGCAACCCATGTGGACAAGAAGTGCTTGGCAAAATGGGTGCCTATTTCAAACCTCCATCCCTCCTCAATAGATTTTTTTTTTGTCATCCAAGTATGCTTAAAACCCCCTTCTTTGTTTTTATCTATTTTTCTTATTGTTTGATGCAAAGAATACTATATTTTTGCAATTTGTTGAAGTAGATAAATTTCAATTGTTGTTTGTATTGATTAATTTGTAATTCTATAAGTGTAGAGAAGTTGTACAACCCTAAACAATATTAAAGTGCTAAACAAATATTTTCTAAAACCCTGATGATCACTTCAAATAACTAAAACCTCAAAACCTTAAATATAAATTTCTAAAAGCCCTAAACAAATATTTTCTAAAACCCTAAACGGTAAACCCACAATAGTGGGTTACACTTTTTTGCCTGAACAGACACTGAAGTCTACATTTTGAAAAAAAAACTTTTAGATTTGTATGCATATTGTCGTTCAACCGTTTGGAATCGGAAGATGAAGTAAATTAGAGTCTTTTAATATTTCTGTCTAGATTCTAAATATATTTTTTATTTTTATTTATGAATTGATTTAAATGGATTTTTGTTTCTCCCACGAAAACTGGTATGTTGTTGAAAACATCATTTTCAAAGAGTTACATTGTTTTCATTAAGAATAACTTTTTTTCTAAAATAGATATCAATGTTCTTCTTTAGAATTTATTTTGGTAACATCCATATGGAGGGAATGCAATTTTTTTTATGGCATTATCATGATTATTTCATATTTTATTAACATTTGAAGATGACTAAATCATAATTTTGACATACCTTGACTACATAGCTTATAACTTGTTATGTATTTGTCCAATTTCATTTTTATTTTTATTTGATAGAGAGAGGACTTCAATACCTAGGGTATAGATATTTTTTAGAATTTTTTTTCTCTTGGTTACTATTTTTCCATAAGTGTCAAACATAGAGGTAGACATACGGTGAAATATCTATGTATAGTAAAACTAAAAATACAAAGTCATAATAAACTTAATATATATTAACATTATAATCATTGGAAAGATTTTTCTCAGTAGTAGGTTACTAGATAGATAAGTTTGTCAAATGGATTCATTTGATCTGCCAAAAGATAAAGTCAAAGTGATTTTTTGTCAGCATTTTAATAGGTGTGAAGGAGACTCCATTGTAGGTATGAATGAGGAGTATAGATGTTATATCAATGTTTTTTTAATCTAAGAGGCATTGAGATAATCATTTCTAATTAATTCCTTCAAATGGAACCTCTCAAGGATTAAATCATCATATTTTATTAAAAATGTGTTATTTTAGCAAAAATCAACATGTCTAAAAAAGTGTAACCCACTATTGTGGGGTCACCCTAAACAATTAACTAAAACCATAAACAAAGATTTTATAAAACCCTATTTTTTTGTAATCAATGTATATGCATCATATAATTTGATTTGATTTTCTTTGATATTGTTTTAAAAGGAAAAGGCTTATTTATTATTAAGGAGTTTGTAATCCTTCCATTTATACAAATTAAACCCAAAATTAATTTTCAACTCCACCTTTGTTTAGGACACAATTGCAAGGGAAGACAAGCAAATTGCAAAGATTAAATTAGTAAATTACCTAGCTATACAAAGACAAAAAAAGCATGGACTAAATTACGGGTGTGACCTGGTCAAAACTTACAGTGTAGCAAGTTCATCATAGTCAAAGCAATGCAAATCCATATCTATTTTTTCTTATTTGAATCATTGGTTACAATACATAATAGATGATCACTATTGACAACAACAAATCAATAAAAAATAATAACTTATTTTAATGTATGAATTACATTTTTTTGAGCTAAAAAACAATTTGGCTATTATTTAGTCCTTTAACATTCAATTAGACCCCTAAACTAATTATAGGTTGTAGTAGTTTCCTTTCATTTTGGTCAACAAACATTCCAAAACTTCTTCTATGCCTTAACCAAGGTTTTTCCTTCTTATATATATATATATATATATATATATATATATATATATATATATATATATATATATATATATATATATATATATATATATATATATATATATATATATATATATATATATATAATATTTAGACATAATTTATAGAACACTTCCATATTTAGTTTGGATAAAAGCATGTCAAGCCATTGCCTTGGATGTGCAACTTCAAGGCTAAGGCACTGGACATTAATTTGTTTGCCTTTGCATATATGTCTGATGCCTTTTCTGACTAATGTTTTTGACGAAACAAAAAACTCATTATGGATTTTAGTATATAGGATTGAAAAATACAATTTTTTATGGGTTTAATTTATTTACTATTTTTTCAATTAATTATTAATAAAACTAGTCCATAGACTTCAAATAACAAGTTTTTCTATTATTTTTTAAAACTTTCCCCAAATTTGAATCGTGTAATTTTTTTACCTTTTTGCTAAACAAATTATATGACATCAATGTACAAAAAATTCTTTTGAAGATGATTTTTAAAAAATGATAAGTTTAGGTCAATTTATGGTGGTCATATACCAGAGGATTTCAAAATAGACTTTAGCATCAATAAAAAATTAATTAAAATTTAAAAAAATACACAAAAATAAACTAATCAATCTTTAATGTCTTACACATATTTTCCCAAAGGATTTTAAAAAAAGTAATTATTTATGTCAAAATATGGTGGTCGTAGACGTGTATAGTATGGCCCTGAAACATGCAATGTTAAAAAGTGGTATTTACACATGCCTAGTGAAAACCAATTTCTACCATGTGGCTATTGAAATTAATTAAATATTTGAAAAGTAGACTTGGAGCACTATATTTAATAGTACTAAACTTTTTTGAGATTCAATCTTTAAGTGTCCCAAATTATTAGATCAATTAAGACAAAATTTGAAAATCAGGGAAAACACTTCCCCTTTAGACACTTTTTAGGCACTCTACGTCTTGTAGAAACCCTTAATCAAATATAAATGATCAATCATAGAGGAAATGAAAAATGATTAACTACAATGATGACGTGTTAATTTTAGGTGTTTATAGTATACACTTTTAATTTACCTAGTCTTGGTTTGAGAGTGAGAACTACTATGGAGAGGTGTCATTTTGGTTCTCCTTATTATTGGAGGGTGAATGAGTGTGTTGGAAACTCCCCCTTCTCTTCTTGTCCTTGGACTTGTTTTAGATGTTGAACACACCACAAGACTAAAGTGGCAGTGAATCAATATTGAACAAATCCTTAAACTTTTTACCATCACAAACACTTATTAATTATCTTTATCCAATTAACCATCAATGAAAGATAAAATAATAAACACAAAACAAATGAACACCAATTTTTACATGGAAAACCCAATGTGGAAAAAACCATGGTGAGAATTGCTCTCACTATATGTATAGTTGAATATAATATTTTAGGCCAAAGACCAAGGAAACTCACTACTCTTCATTGGTTGATATCAAACCTAATGTGTAAATAAACATTAAAGAACATTAACCAATCAACCCAAAAATATCCTCCAATGCACATAACTTAATGCAGATAGATCCACACAACATGGTAAGAACCATAACAACATCTTAACTCAAACTTCAATGCATATATAGATTGAAAGATCACAGTTTAATTAGGATAACCAATTGAGTTGGTCAATGACCAACATAGACAACAATGTTGAACAACAAAACACCAAAACTTCACTTGTAGAGAAAACCAACACTTGAATTCTAAATTGGAACACTACATGAACATTCTAATCATTTTGACACTGACCAAGGTAGGGAGGATCCAATTAAGGACAATCCAACCTTGCAGCTTCAGAATTACACAGCGGAAAAACATAACACAACAAGATGTTTCAACTCAATTTTCATTAACATGCCCAGTTGTAAGGCCTTTTGGGTTAGGGAAAATTACAACAGAAACAAGTTCTACAAGATCCAAACAGATCCAATACAATCTTAGCTAGTTCAGCTCTGAAACAATCAACAACTGATGGAAACCCTAAGGAAGTTCTAAACTTGAGCTCACAAGCCTCCAAGCAATCTCCTTGTCTCCAAGTGTGCAAACCACTAGCTCTGCAACCACAAACTATCAGATAACAATCTGATCTACAAGATCATGCAAGATCTTTTCCACAACTTCACCAACTCTAGCTTCCAAAATCTTTGCTTTGACTCACTAAGTCTTCCCTCGTAGTTCCCCTAAACAACTACCCCAAACATCCTATAAATACTAATCATCAACCATAAGTCGGTTGGATGAAATCCTTAACTCCTACAAACAAATATTAAATGCCATACAAGTCAGATTCAAAATAGCCTTACAAAAATTTTATTCAACATGTTGGCTTGTAAAAATAGCTACCAACAATAAATGCACCAAGTCGGCCCAAAAAATCACACAAAACTCTAGTCGGCAAACCAAAATAATCGAGCAAAAGTGAAACAAACGAGCATGCCAAGCATCATCAAGCACCAGTGTCGACCAAGCACCACAAACATCGTCGAGTAACACTTTCACCAAGCGCCAGAGATTACCGAGTTCCTTCATTGACCAAGCTTCCTTCAATGACCAAGACTGTCGATCAAGGCTGCAACTGAGTAACACCAGCCAAATAACACACCTCCATACAGATTCACTGAGTACCCTAGAATGCCCCTGCATCAGACACCCCAGGTTCGAAAAGATGTTCATATGTGAGAAGAACATCTTTCAGGATTCAACACATAAACCCCAAATTGGTTCTTCACATACAAGTCCTCCACCTTTTCACTTCGCATACTCTTCCACTTCAGCTTTCTTTGTCTCTTCAAGTCTTTCCTCAACAACACACAGGTCTTTCCTTCATACTAATCATTCATTTTATTTGGATCTAACAACTCAACTTAGCTACCAATACTTAGGCTTCTCCTACCGAGCATTGTATCTAGCAAAGGCATCAGGGAAAACTTCCTGTCATCCTTCTCAATAGTAAACACATTTCTGACATAGTCATACATAGCTCTGCAATCATATTACCAAGGTTTACCGAGCAATATACCACAACTATTCATCTTCACAATGTCACATAACACAAGATCCTTATACTGGCCAATTTGAACATCAACAAAGCATTGTTCTCTTACTTCTAGAGCATGAACATCTTGTAACTAGCCAATCCTATAAGGACAAGGATGCTTCATTCTATTCAACCCAAGTTTCTGAACCATGTCCTCAACAACAAGGTTATCAGTACTACCACTATCAACAATAACATCATAGAGTTTACCTCCAGACTTGCATCAGGTCCTAAACAAGTTACTTCTCTAACAAGGTTCCTCCTTTGTACTGAGCAATGTTCGTTGAAGCAGCAAGTTCTTAGATTCAGGTTCATTCTCATTCACCACAATAGTTCATCGGTCACCAAGCTTCTTTTGTGTACACTCAAAAGAATGGTGTCCTTCCTCTCCACAATTATAGCTAGTACCCTTAAAGATAACTCTACCTATCTTCTTCTTCAGTTCTACAAGTTTCTGTTCATCTTTTGCATTAGTCGGTTTATCCTTCACTGAGTGATCAATCTTTTCTTTCCCTTAGGGATTACTATGTTGTTTCCTCTTCAACTTATCTTCTACCTTCAAAACATACTGATAAGCATCTTCAACATAATAAATCTTCAGCATACCAATCTCATCCTGAATATTGAATCTCAAACCAATCACATACCGAGCTACCTTTTCCTTACCAAGCTCTCGGTGTCTAGACTGAATAGTAAGTTTGTAGAACTCCGCTGTATAATCTTCAACAGACAGGTCCTTCTTTTTTAGATTCTACAACTTCTTAAACAAGTCAAGCTCATATTCAGAAGGTATGAACTTAGCTTTCAATTTTGTCACCATCAACCTCCGCGGATTGATCTTCATTTCACCTTCATGTTCTCTATCTCTTTGTAATTCTTTCCACCAAAGAGCAGCATGTCCTTTCAACTTTGTCTGTGCTAATCTCACCTGAAGAGGATATTCAATTTCTTCTAGCTCAAAGAAATCTTCAAGTTCACCAATCCAATCAATCAAGTTCTTGGGTTTCAAAGTACCAGGGAAAGTAGAAACTTCCATTCGGTAACTACTACTTAATCGAGCTCTAGATCTAGGCAACTGAGTAGTTCTGTCTTCACCAGATCTATCCCTCTGGTCATCACCACTAGATCCAATAGGTTCAAAGTCTTCAGAAGCTTCCTCATAACCATCTTTAGTACCAACATTTTAAGGTACACTAGTAACAACTCTCATGATCTCGGCGACCATATCATTCTTCATCAACTCCATCTCAGATCTGAAATCTGATTTCACCTTCTCTGTAATCCTAGATTCAACAATATCACAGAGATCTGCAAGTACTCTAGGGTCCAATCTTCTTGGAGGCATCCTTAAAGATAAGAGAAACCCTCTGCAACAAACCCTACACCAACCACCTTGTGGAAATCTCCAAGTTGTATGCAAGTCAGATCTCAACCTGCCACCTTGCACAAATAACTAGGGTAAGATTCACAAGTGTAGTACTCCAGATCTGCAACTCAGATCATATGATCTCTTCTCCAACAAGATCAACTTCGCAAGATCAACCTTGCTTGGTCAACCTTCACTCCACAAGATCAACTCAACTCTGATACCACCTGACACAGACCAAGGGAGGGAGGATCCAATTAAGGATAGTCCAACCTTGCAGCTTCAGAATTACATAACGGAAAAACACAACACAACAAGATGTTTCAACTCAATTTTCATTAACATGCCCGGTTGTAAGGCCTTTCAGGTTAGGGCCAATTACAACAGAAACAAGTTCTACAAGATCCACACATATCTAATACAATCTTAGCTAGTTCAGCTCTGAAACAATCAACAACTAATGGAAACCCTCAGGTAGTTCTAAACTTGAGCTCGCAAGCCTCTAAGAAATCTCCTTATCTCCAAGTGTGCAAACCACTAGCTTTGCAACCACAAACTATCAGATAATAATATGATCTACAAGATCATGCAAGATCTTTTCCACAACTTCACCAACTCTAGCTTCTAGAATCTCTAATCTGACTCGCTAAGTCTTCCCTCTTAGTCCCCCTAAACAACTACCCCAAACATCCTATAAATACTAATCATTAGACACAAGTTGGCTGAATGAAACTCTTAACTCCTACAAACAAATATTAAATTCCATACAAGTCCACTTTAAAATAGCCTTACAAACATTTAATTCAACATGTCGGCCTATAACAACAACTACCAACAATAAATGCACCAAGTCAGCCCAACAAATCACACAGAACTTCAGTCAGTAAACTAGAATAGCCGAGTGATAGTGAAATAAATGAGCATCACCAAGCACCAGTGTCGACCGAGCACCACAGGCATCATCGAGTAACACTTTCACTGAGTGCAAGAGATTATCAAGTTCCTTTAGCAATTGAGCTTCCTTCAATGACTGAGACCGTCGGTCAAGGCTACAACTGAGTAACACTGGCCAAATAACACACCTCCATGCAAATTCACCAAGTACCCTAGAATGCTCCTGCATTAGACACCTTGAGTTCGAAAAGATGTTCATATGTGAGAAGAACATCTTCTGGGATTCAACACATAAACCCCAAACTGGTTCTTCACATACAAGTCCTCCACCTTTTCACTTTACATACTATTTCACTTCAACTTTCTTTTTCTCTTAAAGTCTTTCCTCAACAACACACAGGTCTATCCTTCATATTGATCATTCATTTTCTCTAGATCTACCAACTCAACTCGGCTACCAATACTCAGGCTTCTCCTACCAAGCATTGTATCTAGCAAAGGCATCAGGGAAAACTTCCTATCATCCTTCTCAATAGTAAACACATTTTTGACATAGTCATACATAGCTCTGCAATCATATTGTCAAGGTCTATTGAGCAATATATCACAACTATTCATCTTCACAATGTCACATAACACAAGATCCTTATAGTGGCCAATCTGAACATCAACAAAGCATTGTTCTGTTACTTCTAGAGCATGAACATCTTGTAACCAGCCAATCCTATAAGGACAAGGATGCTTCATTCTACTAAACCCAAGTTTCTGAACCATGTCCTCAACAACAAGGTTATCAGTAATACCACTATCAACAATAACATCATAGAGTTTACCTCTAGACTTGCATCGGGTCCTAAACAAGTTACTTCTCTGACAAGCTTCCTCCTTTGTACCGAGCAATGTTTGCCGAAGCAGCAAGTTCTTAGATTCAGGTTCATTATCATTCACCACAGCAGTTCATCAGTCACCAAGCTTCTTCTATGTACACTCAAAAGAATGGTGTCATTCCTCTCCATAGTTATAGCAAGTACCCTTAAAGATAACTCTACCTATCTTCTTCTTCAGTTCTACAAGTTTCTGATCATCTTCTACATTAGTCGGTTTATGCTTCATTGAGTGATCAATCTTTTCTTTCCGTCAGGGATTACTATGTTGTTTCCTCTTCAACTTATCTTCTACCTTTAGAGCATACTAATAAGCATCTTCAACATAATCAATCTTCAGTATACCAAGCTCATCCTGAATATTGAATCTCAAACCATTCACATACCGAGCTACCTTTTCCTTACCAAGCTCTCAGTGTCCAGATTGAGTAGCAAGTTTGTAGAACTCCTCGGTATAATCTTCAATAGTCAAATCCTTCAATTTCAGATTCTGCAACTTCTTAAACAATTAAAGCTCATAGTCAGAAGGTATGAACTTAGCTTTCAATTTGTTCACCATCAACCTCTACCAATTGATCTTCATTTCACCTTCATCTTCTCTATCTCTTTGTAATTCTTTCCACCAAAGAGCAACATGTCCTTTCAACTTTGTCTGGGTTAATCTCACCTGAAGAGGATCTTCAATTTCTTCTAGCTCAAAGAAATCTTCAAGTTCACCAATCCAATCAATCAAGTTCTTGGGCTTCAAAGTACTAGAGAAAGTAGAAACTCCCATTCGGTAGCTACTACTTAACTAAGCTCCAAATCTAGGCAAGTGAGCAGTTCTATCTTCACCAGATCTATCCCTCTGGTCATCACCACTAGATCCAGTAGGTTCAAAGTCTTCAACAGCTTCCTCATAACCATCTTCAGTGCCAACATTCCAAGGTACACCAGTAACAACTCTCATGATCTCGACGACCATATCATTCTTCATCAACTCCATCTCAAATCTGAAATCTGATTTCACCTTCTCTGTAATCCTAGATTCAACAATATCACAGAGATCTGCAAGTACTCTAGGGTCCAATCTTCTTGGAGGAATCCTTAAAGATAAGAGAAAGCCTCTGCAACAAACCCTACACCGACCACCTTGTGGAAATATTCGAGTTGAATGCAAGTCAGATCTCAACCTGCCACCTTGCACAAACAACTAGGGCAAGATTCACAAGTGCAGTGCTTCAGATCTGCAACTCAGATCATATGATCTCTTCGCTAACAAGATTAACTTCACAAGATCAGCCTTGCTAGGTCAACCTTCTCTCCACAAGATCAACTCAGCTCTGAGACCACCTGATGTAGACCAAGGGAGGGAGGATCCAATTAAGGATAGTCCAACCTTGCAGCTTCAGAATTACACAACGGAAAAACACAACACAATAAGATGTTTCAACTCAGTTTTCATTAACATGCCTGGTTGTAAGGCCTTCCGGGTTAGGGCCAATTACAACAAAAACAAGTTATACAAGATCCACACATATCCAATGCAATCTTAGCTAGTTCAGCCCTAAAACAATCAACAACTAATGGATGTATGCACCCTAAAATGGTCACCTAGACTTTGGGCCCCCATTCAACAATTTATCAAATCCCTGAATCTACGTTTTCAAAAATCAACATTTTTCAATTATATCAATTTCCTTGATCAAATCCTATTTCTATCATTTATTCGATTATTTTCCATGGGCTAACCATTTTACCCTAAAGTCTTTATTTATTTAAATGGAATTTCCTCCCCTTTTATTAAATAAAAATCCTCCACTTTTCCTCTTATCCTAAGTTGCACAAATAAAACATTATTCTTATTTTATAAAAAGAAGAAAATGCCTTTTTGTCTCATATGGACACAAAAGTCAACTCTTATTTTCTCATTGGAGGATATTTGTGCATATGGATTGCTCCTCTTTCAAGCTCCACCCTTGATTAAATATTTTTCCTGTTAATCTCCATGGTCCATTCCTTTTCAATTCCTTTAAAAGGAGAGCTCTTTTCTCATTCTAGGATCCCAACTTTGAATACTAATCTTATGCTACAGGATTTCTTGGAGACTTTGGAGCTTTGGAGATCTTGTTTCATTTAGCTTTCATTCTTGTGATTCTTAGCTTAGCTTTCATGGCATCTAGCTTAGTTTCTTTTATGCTCTAGATTAACTCACATAGCTTAATTATTAGGGATTTGTAATACTTTCCTTTCATAGCTTAGCTTGCATCTTCATTCTTAGCATAGTTGCATTGCATTTCCATTGTTGATTCTTGAGGATATTAGCATTCTTGCCCTTGTCTCTTTGAATCTCCCATTGTGTGGTTTACTAGCAAGGTTGCATGCTTCAATAGCTCTAGCTGAGAGCACCATCAACATCCTTGTGACTCCATGCCTAGGGAGCTCTAGGTCGCTTTCTCAAGGTTTCCCATTCATAGATTCTCTTGGAAGTAATGACTTAGAGAAGTGCATGATTTAGTGTGTACATCTTTGGCGCCCACCGTGGGGTAGAACACTCTTGTTTTGTCCTTCTTTTTATGCATTTCCGTCAATTTTTTGTCATCATTTTAGCTTGCTATTTTGGCTCTTTGTTTTTCTGATAGAATTATCGTGCGATAGTCTTCCAGTTTCGTATGACAGTTTCTTGTATACCAGTGTGATATTTTACCAGTTAAAGTATCACGTGCCCTTGTAGATTGTGTCGCACTATTATATTATTCTTTGTTGCATGTAGGTATCACGAACTATCACACAAGGAGGAAGTATCGCAACAGTATACTGAGAAGTATCATACAATTCTTTCTCTAATAGAACTATCGCCCAGGCCTGGCAGTGAGTGATTTTGGTCATTTCTTTGCAAGATTTGATTTATTTGCTTCGGATTTCTGATTTGCTATGGTAGAACAGAGTTTGATTTGCAGATTTTACTTGATTTTGATGTACTAACCTTTTTAGGGCTAACAAGTTGTGCTTGTAGGTGCTCTCATTGCATGAAATATTTGCTTAAAAGAATGCATGTCAAAGCTCCAAATGCACAAGGGCTACTAATGGTTTTTGTAGGGCTGCCCAAAGCATAAAAACCAATCAAGTTCTTATTTAATTGTTTTCATTTTTTAGTGTGGCATATACTAGTTGTTTCTTTTCATAGGCCCTTAATATCTTGTTGTAGGAATCTTTTGGTGGTAGGAGAGTATGCTCTTCACCCTTGTGGTGAAACATAAATCTTGACCCATCTTTGGATTTTGAAAGCAAGAGGGTAATTGAACCTTTGCTTGGTGTGTTTGGGAGAAATTTTTGAGCTAGGAGAGTATGCTCTTCACCCTTGAGGTGTTTTATAAATCTTGAAACTCAAAGGTTGATCCACTCTTTGTTTAGTTTTTAGAATCCTTTAGCGGGCTTGCTCTTGAGCAATCAAGAGGAACGACCCAAGTGGGGACAAGCTTTTTGCTGGCTATTCTGATCCACTATAAACTCAAGGCTATCAAAGACACAAAACCTTGGTAGATGTAGTACTTGTCTTCGCTTGATGTGAGTACTTGTGGGATTGTGACCATGAGGAAAATGTTGAGCAAGAATGCTTAAGGTACTCTTGTGGCCGCGAGGTTCGTTACTTGTCGTAAGGTAAGAAATCTCTTTGGGGAGCAAGAGGGGTATTACGAACAAAAGCCCTTACTAAGAACCATAGATAGAAGCCACCCTATTTTTCCGCTTAGCTTCTTAGTGAAAGGATTGATCCTAGTGGACTAAACTGGATCACCCCAAGATTACTCACCATCTATGTTCCTTTGGTTGTGTCATTGGCACTTCCACGACAAAGCCAATATCTATTGTGGGCAACCACTTTGTGTGAGGCAATGGGACATCAAGTGTGGGCCAAGTTGTTAAGTATTGAGCCTTTGTCTTTCTAGGCTAGTAAGTGTGTGATTTGTCTTCATTGTGATCTACCGTGCAAACATTCTCGAACATCAAACATCACGATAGCATTCATAGGATTTTTTTCTTTGATATCACAAGTGCTTGTCTTGACAAGGTTTCTTTTGCCCTTGTGCAAGTGTTTTATGACATGTTTTATCACCTACTGTTTGCAAACTTGTCTGATTACTGCTAGTACTATGTTTGAAATCAAAATATCCAACCATCAAACTGAGACTTTAGATGAATTGCCTTCAAAAAACTAAAATTTAAACACTCATTGGTCAAGAGTCGTACGATCTCGAAGAATCATCGCACACTATACTGGGATTTATCTTGTGATACTTTGTTGCTGCACAATTGTTGCACAACCTGCCTGGATTTTATTGCACAAGCTACCTAGAAACTGTCGCATAACCTCTGTAAGAAATATTGCCTGGCCAGATTATATCATCCCAGTATTCTGTGAATTGTCACACAAAGTAATCTTGTTGTGTCTGATTTATGTCATTTTTGGTCTTCCTTGGTCAGTCCAAGTCAGATCTTAGGTGACATGACATGTTGCTCAATATCCAAATGAACTTAAATGGTATCAAGATTGCACAAAATAACTCTTGGTCATCTTTCTTCCATATTTCTCATGTTTTTCTAGTCTTCCACTCCCATGGAAAACTCTTCATGTCTTCTTGATTCTTTTCCTCTTATTATCTAGTCTTACCTTCTTCTATTCATCTCTTCTATCACTTCCATGCTTGATTCCTCCTTTTCCAGAACCATGAATTTCAACTATCTTGTTATTGAACCTCTCTTGAAAATAGATGATCTTGAACTCATTGCTCAATTTGAAGAATTGTATTCCTCCAATAGTCCTTCTAGATATGGCACGGGTGATAAAATTAAGACAAAAACAAAATAAAAGATGAATGAATCAGATGCCTTTGCTAGGATCATAGACATGATCATGTCACAACCTCCTTCTTCCAAACATTTTTCATCTTCTAAGTCTTCTCATCCTTCCTCATCTTCCAAGTCTTACCATGACTCTTCTAGAAATTATTCGCATTCCTCATCATCCAAGTCTTCTTCCTCCACTAGGTCTTCACTTTCCTCTTCTTCACGATCTCGTTCCTCTTCCACTTCTCCCAAGAGTCTTACTTCTCTTCTCAAGAAATACCATGATGAGCAATATGATAGCCCTTGTGATACCTCTTCCATGAAGAGTGACACGCTCGTCTTTGATGACTATGATGACTATGATGACTATGATGATGGACAATGTAGTGATACCTATGACATGTCTATTCCTAAGGGTCCTCCTCATTGTGTGCTCATGCTTACTGGAAATGGGTTGTCACATTGGATAGATCGTGATGGTGATCCATATGATTCTGATTTTGAAAGAGACTTTCATTATTTCTGTGAACAATACCTAGATGATACATCTACTTCTATTGAGGAATATAAAATGTACCACACTAATTTGAAATGTAAATATTATAAGAATCTCTCCTCTAAGAACTCTCATGCTGAAAATAAAGATTACACTCTAGAGCAAAATTATGTTAATGATGGACTTTTGTCTTGTGATGGTTCCTTTCTATCTCCTAGTTCCTCCAATACCCATACATCTCCTAAAGCTTCCGAGTCTTTCAAATCTTTCATAGATCCTTCATCCAACAAAAGTCCTAATACTTTTCATGTGGTTCCCTATAGTTATCCTCAAGGGAAACCTCTTAAAGAAACTCAAGCTAACCTTCACTTTGCTGCCAATACTTTCAATAATGCTAAACCTAAAGAGCCTATGCCTTTATATGCCATAATGCCTACTTCAGCTAACCCTTCACTATCTCTTCCAAAGTCTTCCATACAATTCCAACATGCTTCCTTGTCCTTAGAAGTGGCTCCATGTCAAGAGGACTCTGAAAATGATAAAGAAAAGAACATAAAGAAAGATCAAGATCAAGAACCCTCCATGTCATCCAATCCTTTTCATGATGTCTCTTATCCATTTCATGGTTCTTTTGATCCTGCACGCCCTTTCTCATTCATTCCACCATGCCTTAAGTCTTCTCCTAAGAAAGATCAAGCTACTACTTACACCATTGAGCTTATTGACAATCAAAATAACCTTACTACACTTGTGCTTTCCAAAGATGATACTTCCATTAAGGTTATTAAAAATAGTGTTGTTACTTCCAATGTTAAGACTATTGAAAATCAAGAAAAAAATTATACGCTTATGCTATCCAAATCTCCTTGTCAAGATCAAAGTTTTCCATCTTCTTGTTCTACCACTCCATGTTCACTTCCACTTTCTACTCTTCCTAAGTCTTTTCAAGCTCCGAACAATTCTATCAAAGAAGTTGTTCCTATTCAAGATGTTCTTGATCCTATTGCAAATCCTAATGCTCACTCTAAAGATGCTGATGTCCTTGGTTGTCATATAGATATTGATGAACTTATTGATTATCCTTTTGTATCTTCCACGTCCATCCTTGGACCTCCTCCACCCATACTAAGGGCTTCACGTCTTCCTTCCATCTTGGGCCCTTATGTCCCTTCACTTTCCCCCCCTAATTCTCCTAATTCGTCATCCATCTTGGGTCCTTACGTTCCTCCATCTCCTATCTTTCCTCAAGATCAACATAGATGTGTACCCTTGAATCCTTTTCATCCACCCACCCATCTAAACCAGTCATATCCTCCTTCTTCCACAAGTCCCAAGTCTTTTGGAAGTAACTTGAATGTTCAATACAAGAAAAAGAAGAAATACAAGAATCCATCAAAAAAAGAAGATCACCATGTCTCCTCTAATCGACATGGAGGCATAAAGTCAAAAGAGATATCTAAGAAGAAAACTACAAGACAAATATGGGTTCCAAAATCCATCATTGAAGATATTCTCTCTAAATCATCAAAAACAAATGAAAAGCCTACGGCTATATGGATTCCAAAGTCTCTCTTGAAAGAGTCTGATGTTGAGCAACAAGTGAAGTTGACATTCAAGCTTCCAAAGGCTTCCACTTCATCTTCTTCCAAAAAAATTCTTCCATTCCATGCACCTAAACCACAACCTCTGCTATCCATTCACCATATTCCTTACGTATTCCTTCATTCACATTTCCTCCATCCTCTCGCCACCCTTCAAGGTGTGTGTCGATGTTGATCTTGCCTTCCTTTTCATCTACCCTTTCACAATCCTTCCATTCATTATCCTTCTACCTTATATCATTTTTCCTCATTTGCCTAGTCCTCCTATCTTCCAACCTCACTCGCCTTACATAAAACTTTATCTTCCATTTTCTTTTCCATCTTCCTTTTCCTATCAGCACCTTTGAGCATATCATTTTGAATCCTTGATATATCATGGTTTATCCTTTCAAGGAGCATTCTCTAAAAAGCTTGCCTTCTTCCAAAATTTTTTTTTTTTTAAAAAATGAAAAAGAAAACAAAAAATTGAAAATGTGCCTTGGTGGAAACTTGGAAACAGGCGCCTTGGTAGAAAAAGTAAAGAGAAATAAATTCATCCTATGGTGAAAACCACTCCCTTGTGGTGCCTTGGATAAGTACCATGATGAAAACCTAGCAATCTGGCATCATGCATAGTTCTTCTACATATTTCATCCATTCCATCTTCTCTTTTTGATCTTGACAATGTTGACCTATACACAAGCATTTGGCTATCTTATGAGCTATCTTACGATGATCTTGCTTTCATTCCATTCATGTTTAGCCTTCATATTTATTTTCCTCCATTCATTCTAGCCTTTTGCTATCATTTTCCCCTTTGGTCTTGATCTAATAAAAAAGAATAAAACACGATGCTATGAAGCCTCTTGACATGTCTACTCCTTTGGACTGCATCCTTTCCTTCTTTTGCATTACGCCTTTATGACTTATCCTATGCTGGCCTTTCATTGCTTATCCAAATGTGCTTTACATGACAATTTTTCCCTAGCTTGGGTACTCTTGAGGAGTTTTCCCTTGAGGATTTATTCCCTTCATTCTCCTTCATTCTCTTGTCTTCCATCTCTTCCACCATCTTGTTAATCCCTCTTGTTCTCCACCTTGCTAGACATTGGGACTACACGATGTGATTTTTCTTGGGAGTTTGATGCCCATTATGTCTGGGGGCATCTTTTGTACATACTTATTGATCCTGAAAAAATCCAAAAAAAATGGTATATTGTCAAAAATTCTAAAAAATCAGAAAATGTCCTGAAAAATTATCATCTTAGTGAAAACCTAGCAAATAGGCGCTTTGATGTATCTCAAAAAAATTATATATTCAAAAAATCAAAAAATTTAAAAAAATAAGAAAAGTGCCTTAGTGAAAAGCTGGAAACAGGCGCCTTGGTAGCAAAAATACAAAAAAATTGAAAAAATCAAAAAAATATGTCAAGTGGTGAAAACCTGAAAACAGGCGCTACTTGAGGCCTTTGCACCCTTATTTTTTAGCACACATCCTCGACACTTAGCCTTTATCCATCATGCCTTGTCCTTGTTGCCTTGGTTTGGAATTGGTCTTTGTCTTTGTCTAGGGGGCATAACTGTGTTAGCTTTGGTCTCTAGGATGCGTTGGTCTTTAGGACATCTTGCAAATAGTTTTTTTCAACACCACCTCAACTGTATTTTTCAACACTACCATAGCATCAAGTGTTTCTCAACACTTATCAGATATCTTACCCGTAGTCTAGCATGATATGATATTTTCCATTGGTAGATGTGATACTCAAAGTTTGATTCTATGACCTACACACATGCACTTAAACACTTGAATCGCTGAGACTTGCTTGACTTTATTTCTTTGTGTGCTATCTATGATGATTTTTTTGATGAGTGTTCTCTCCCTGATACTTTTCGATGATGTCGAGCTAGAAGACTGGGGGCACGAGGACATGTTTTATTTGTTTTCTTCTTGTGGGTATATTTTGTTGATCTTAACTATCATGAGCAGTTATGCTTGTTCCACTTGACACTAGGATCTACAATGTATTATCCTTGACTATTTTCACAAGTGCATACTTATAGCCATCTTGACTTTCCTTGTGTCTTGATGCGAGTATAATCTTGCCATATTAAACTTAGGAAATCTCACTGCACTAGTCATCTTGACCTGTATGTCTTTGATGCCTAGGTGGGATTCCCACATATCTATCTGATATAGATCATATTTAGATTCACATAGTCATACTAGTGTGTATTGTATGATCTTGTGACGCTACCAATAACACTCGATGATGAATATTAGAGTCTAAAAGCTTTGTGACCTTGCAAGTAAACCACTTTTCATAGTAGCTTGCATTTTTAGGTTCATGCTAGTTTAGTTTTGCATCTCGCATATGGAGAGAGCTCTCCTTTCATCTTTCACTCCTTGTCTTTCACATCACATCCTTTTCCTATCATCACAAGGGCTTAATCTTATCATCATATCTATATCACAATAAGACAAATGATTTTGAAAATGACCTTTTTCCCCCCTTTTATAGCATTTTGACTTTTTGACCAATTTTCAAAATATCTCAAAATTGCATAAAAATTGCACCCCTGGCTAATTTCGACGTCCTGGTTCCATTTTCAGGATTGAAATTAAAATCTAAATTAATCTTGATAGTCAAAATCACATTTCAAAACTTTCTCCTTCTTTTGCGCAGTTGGCTGACCTTTTGAGGCCTGATCCTTTGATCTTCGTTGGGGCATCTTCATTTCTTCACCCCCATCTCTTTCAACCTTCTAGTCTTTCATTCATCTTCATTCACTTCATCTCTCTAAGGTTTGACTTCATCTTTATCCTATATCTTTCTCAGTCAAACCTAGTCACACTGGGGCATGTCTTCACTGCTTGATGGTTATACTATCATTTTTCATCTTCGATTTTGATTTCTAGTGATTTGATCCCGAGGGGGCAATACCTATCAACTTCAATCCTTGATTCAGCTTATCAATCAAACCTTGATTGAGATTCTTATCTCTTATTTTGAGACTTGACGATCTCCTATGTACAGGTGTGTTGGTCTTGTCTTTCAGCTTATCTTTGTCAGCTTATGCTTATATTTGTCCTAATGTGTTCCCATCCGTTGAACACACGTCTGGGTTATTTTGTGATCCCAAATTGATCTCACACTTCAATTTCATTCTTTGACTGCATGTGATCCCAAATCGATCTCACATTAGTCAAAGAGGGGCAAATGTATGCACCCTAAAATGGTCGCCTAGACTTTGGGTCCCCATTCAGCAATTTATCAAATCCCTGAATCAATATTTTAAAAAATCAACAGTTTTCAATTATATCAATTTCCTTGATCAAATCCTATTTCTATCATTTATTCAATTATTTTCCATGGGCTAACCATTTTACCCTAAAGTCTTTATTTATTTAAATGGAATTTCCTCCCCTTTTATTAAACAAAAAGCTCCCACTTTTCCTCTTATCCTAAGTTGCACAAATAAAGCATTATTCTTATTTTATAAAAAGAAGAAAATGTTTTTTTGTCTCATATGGACACAAAAGTCAACTCTTATTTTCTCATTGGAGGATATTTGTGCACATGGATTGCTCCTCTTTCAAGCTCCACCCTTGATTAAATATTTTGCCTCTTAATCTCCATGGTCCATTCCTTTTCAATTCCTTTAAAAGGAGATCTCTTTTCTCATTCTAGGATCCCAACTTTGAATACTAATCTTATGCTGCAGGATTTCTTGGAGACTTTGGAGCTTTGGAGATCTTGTTGCATTTGGCTTTCATTCTTGCAATTCTTAGCTTAGCTTTCATGGCATCTAGCTTAGCTTTTTTTATGCTCTAGATTAACTCACATAGCTTAATTAGTAAGGATTTGTAATAATTTTCTTTCATAGCTTAGCTTGCATCTTCATTCTTAGCATAGTTGCATTGTATTTCCATTGTTGATTCTTGAGGATATTAGCATTCTTGCCCTTGTCTTTTTGAATCTCCCATTTTGTGGTTTACTAGCAAGGTTGCATGCTTCAATAGCTCTAGCTAAGAGCACCATCAACATCCTTGTGACTCCATGCCTAGGGAGCTCTAGGTCACTTTCTCAAGGTTTCCCATTCATGGATTCTCTTGGAAGTAATGACTTAGAGAAGTGCAGGATTTAGTGTGTATAATGAAAATCCTAAGGTAGTTCTAAAATTGAGCTCACAAGCCTCCAAGCAATCTCCTTGTCTCCAAGTGCGCAAACCACTAGCTCTGCAACCACAAACTATCAGATAACAATCTAATCTACAAGATCATGCAAGATCTTTTCCACAACTTCACCAACTCCAGCTTCTAGAATCTCTAATCTGACTCGCTAAGTCTTCCCTCGTAGTCCCCCTAAACAACTACCCCACACATCCTATAAATACTAATCATCAGCCACAAGTCAGCTAGATGAAACCCTTAACTCCTACAAACAAATATTAAATGCCATACAAGTCAACTTAAAAATAGCCTTACAAACATTTAATTCAACATGTCAGCCTGTAACAATAGCTACCAACAATAAATGCACCAAGTTGGCCCAACAAATCACACAGAACTCCAGTCGGTAAACTAGAACAACCGCTCAATAGTGAAATAACCAAGCATGCCAAGCATCACCGAGCACCAGTGTCAACCGAACATCGCTGACATCACTGAGTAACACTTTCACTGAGCGCCAGAGATTATCGAGTTCCTTCAGCGATCGAGCTTCCTTCAATGACCGAGATCGTCGGCCAAGGCTGCAACCGAGTAACACGAGCCAAATAATACACCTCCATGCAGATTCACCGAGTACCCTACAATGCCCCTACATCACATTTCCATAAATTTGTACACCTAAGATCAACATTGTTGAGAAATACAGAGTATTCTCCAAACCAATCCTAACAAACAACCTCATTGTCAGCATACTGTAGCTTACAATTTCATAATTTGAATTATTGTGGGTTAGAAAACACAATAGTGTAACATCTAAAGAACAAATACATTAAGTCTAGAACTGCAAGGCATAAACTTCTTATTCAAAGAAATGAAAAACATTATCCCATAAGGACATCAAATACTCTTTCGTACATATTCAAGCTTCCCATAATGTTGCCTTCTAGAAATAGTACATACTGATTCGAAATCATCACCATACATCATGAGAACATCTAAATACTCATTTATGGACCTCCAACATCCGCCATACATGAGGGACTGGCCACTTCATGCACAATATAAGTTGACATCAATGACAACATTGAACTCATATTGCTAACAATCTCCCCCTTTGTCATTGATGGCAACAACAATGACAAACACAATATGATAAATTCATCTTATTGAACTCCCTTGTCATCAACACCAACAAGTTTTACATCAATGACAACATAATGTAAACTGCCAACATTAGAGTCCCTTGTAGGCCTCCCAATCAATGGGAATCATCTGCTTCATTTTCTTGTGTGTTGAAGATCAAGTATGGTTGTCGTCATTTGATGAGAGTTAGATTAGAGAAATTCAACAAAAAAATACTTTTAAAATAAGTGTTGAGTGGATATATTGATCTACTCAAACTACTTTAAACTATAGAGTAGGGTTGCTAAACTATAACCTACAATGCCAAGACAACTAGAAACAAAAACAAATGATTAATACAAGGGACAATACCCCATCAAGTATGCTAAAATGTGTATGCAAAAAAAGCGAGCATGCATAAATTAATTAAAATACTAAGTTAACCAATTGAAACCCACACAAACATTCAACATTGACTTAGAATAAATAATAATAATAATAATAATAATAATAATAACCCAAGTCTACTTGACGATTAATCCAATGTAAATGATTAATCATAGAGGAAGTGGCAGGTGATTAGTTGAAATGATTATGTGTTTATTTTAGGTGTTTATACTATATTTTGTTTAGTTTTCCTAGTCTTGGTTTGAGTTTGAGAACCAATATGGAGAGGTTTCATTTTGGTTCTCCTCATCGTTGGGGGCCAAGTAGAGTGTGTTGGGGATAATCCTCTTCACTTCTTGTTTCCTTGGACTTGTTTTAGAGTACCCTTGTAGGTCTCCCTATCAATGGGAATCATTTGATTCATTTGATGTGTCAAAGATCAAGTATGTTTGTCTCGTTGGGCCTTCTTGTCATTTTTGGTTGTTTTGGTGTTCACATGTATTGCGATACTATTTTTATGTGTCCTAGATCTTGTCCCTAAGTTCAAGACCTAGAAATAGTTATTCATTCAATCTGTAGTCAGGATGGCAATGCAAAATTACAACTACAACATAGAAAAATGACTCCCACATAGCTTTTCGAATCCAACACTTTTTAAGGATTCCAATGATTTCTTAGTCTAATTAGTCTTTCCATGTTGTCACTTCATCAACAAGTGTCATGATATGATATTTATGGTATATTCAAACATTTAATTGTATGAATATGACTTCTTGTTGTTCCATTGTTGGAGGGCTTGTACTTCCTAGTGTTACAATCTCTTGTAGAGGTTTGACCTTGTGTTTGGTGTTCTTAGTGGGGTTTTTTTTCTACTTTTTCTTTAGTAAGCATGCCTTGTGTCTAAGAAAATGGTGGTTGTCTTAGCTAGTTGAAAGTGACATCTCCTAGTTGATCCACATCTTGCTTATCTTGTAGCATTATGAATGTCATCAAGTCTATTTGGGGGATGAATTTGAGGTAGATGACTCCCTCATCATTTTTCCTTGTGTTGTGTTCAAGAGAGAACATAATAGTGGTGTCAAAGCTCGATTGTTGTTCATGTGTAGTTCTTCTCTCTCGTAGGTTCATTATTGGCATGTACAATGACATGTTAATGTTGTACCATTAATGATGATTTTTTGTAGTGTAGTCTTTTCAAAAACATGTTTGCTTGACTAATATTTAGGGTGTGTGGTTTGAGGCATTACAATTGCTACTAAATAGGGGGTTGTGGAAAAAAGAAGAACAAGGCTTATTTTAAACTAAAGTAAGTATTGCTAACTTCTTCGATGCGAACTAGTCAAGCCTTTTTGTTAATGATACATGATCGAAAGACACCTCAAGTAGATGATGTAATGTTTAGGATGTGAATGCTAATGTTGAGCTACTATAATGTTCTAGTATAGATGCTCTATGCTACGAAATATTCCAATCTACTTGATCTCTTTGTAATTATCCTATGATAATTGATGACAAGGCTACATATGCGTACATCATCTTATTTGCTCAACTCAAGGTGTGTTGCGTGTGAGCTAACAAGACGAATAATTTTCAAAAAGTTTAACATAAATACAAATTTTATATATTTAAATATTGAAGTACACTACATTAATGATAAAATAATGGTTAAGAGGTAATTAATAAGAAAACTAAAAAATTTATATAACATTGACTAATAGATTCAAATAAAAATAATAATTTGTAAAAACTAAATTTATTGACATTCCAAATTAAATAAATTAAAAAAAAAAACAATACTAAACTTCTCAATTAGATTATGTGTTAGATTTTGTACCCAAAAATTTAACATCACAATCTCATCCAAAAATTTAACATTGATTAAAATACAGATTGTAAAAATAATATAAGATAAAGATACTTATATTTATCTTTTCACGAGTTTATTTCTCTCGAATTTGGTAAAGTTAAATATACTTTGACCAAGCATTAAAGAAAATCTCAAGTTTGTATTAGAATAATAATAAATGTCGTGCATCAGAAGATCTTAGATTCGCAAACTTCCCGTGTTTGTCAGTAAAAAAATTCAATGAAAAAGTAAAACAAATTCGTAACAGCATCGGTACCTACCCCAAAACACCCTTTATCGATGAAGATTTTTCTTGAAATACATAGCTTAGTATAAAATATTATTTGTATAATTAAAAATTAGATGCTGAAGTTTGAACCGGAGGATGCGAATCCTCCGAAATCCCGGCGGGGAATGGGGGCCCTCGGTCACATGGTTTGAACTTAATTACCGAAACATTTTCTACTTTGCGAGGGAAAACCGTTCCCGCATGGCAAGTGCAAAAATGAAAAGTTTTCGAAGTCCGGTACAATCACTCGGGGCTCGGGATTTCTCGGCGGGCCCTACCCAATAAACCGTTTCTGTCACGGGCTGTTCGGTTGCTTGTCTTCACACCGGCAGTTAGCAGCATCTGGCTCCCACACATGTTCCCTCCTCTACTCCATAAATGCACCTCCCTCCCTTCCTCTTCTTCATCCCCATGTCCTTCCTTCACCCACCGGCTTGTTTTGAATCTCTTTGCATTGGGTGTTATTTTCTCTGCACTAAGGAGGAAATGGCTTTGTTAGGGTTTGTTATTGTGCTGTGTATGTCTGTCTTGACTCGTGCTTCAGACTGGACTAATGCCCACGCAACGTTCTATGGAGGCAGCGACGCATCTGGAACAATGGGTGAGTGCACATATTATCAATTTCTCAGTTGTATTTGCTTTGAAAACTAGTCTCTAGGATGCTTTCTAAGTTGTATTATTTTGATTTGGGGATGTTTTTAACTGGTATTTGCAATGCAGGTGGGGCTTGTGGTTATGGAAACCTTTACAGCCAAGGCTACGGCACCAGCACTGCAGCTCTCAGCACTGCCCTTTTCAACAATGGCTTGAGTTGCGGAGCGTGCTACGAGATCAAATGCAATGATGACCAGCAATGGTGTCTTCCAGGCTCAATCGTTGTCACTGCAACAAATTTCTGCCCGCCCAACAATGCTCTGCCCAACGACAATGGCGGATGGTGCAATCCTCCCCTGGAGCATTTTGATCTCTCCCAGCCCATTTTCCAGAACATTGCCAAATTCAAAGCGGGCATTGTCCCTGTTATGTACAGAAGGTGAGCGAGTTCAAGTTCCCTACTAAACTGTTGCGCTGCTTCCTTTTCATTTTCTGCGCACTCAGTGATTTGGGGCTTATTTATGTTTTGGGTATTTCATTTTGTAGGGTGGCCTGCCAAAGGAAGGGCGGAATTCGTTTCACCATTAATGGGCACTCATACTTCAACCTGGTTCTGATCACCAATGTCGGAGGAGCAGGAGATGTACAAGCGGTGTCAATCAAAGGGTCTGGTACTGGTTGGCAGGATATGTCACGGAACTGGGGCCAAAACTGGCAGAGCAACAGTGACCTCAATGGTCAGAGCCTGTCATTCAAGGTCACCACCAGCGATGGAAGGACTGTTACTTCCTATAACGTGGCTCCATCTGGCTGGCAATTTGGCCAGACTTTTAGCGGCTCCCAACTTTAAACTGAGTTTTATTGAGTTTTTTTCATTCCAGCTATAAATTGTTTAGTGTCAATCGGGTTCCATATATCGATTTTAAAAGAGCTTGGCCCGTGAGTTAGATTGTTTTATTTTGCTGTCTGTCTTGTTGTAATGCGTTTCGGGTCGCCGCGGTGGCTGCGGATTACAGTGCTACCCGCTCCCGAAACCACTGCCAATCATTTTGTAGTTGTTATTCGCAGTGTTAAGTTCTGAGTTGCAGAGGTGGTTTTGTCGCCACCCGCCATCTCTTCGAGTAATGTAAACGTAAGCCATTACCTTATAGAATCGAATGATAATGATAATCATATGTTTCTGTTATGTAGCTTATCAATATGTCTTTGACCTTGTTTCTTATGTTTAATTTGGCGTATGCAAATCTACGAGCACATAATTCGTGCGTAATCTTTTACAGTTTCGTTTGTCCACGTAACAGAATAATATATTTTACTACATTTAAAATAATCTTCGTGTACGGCTTCTTTATTTTTCCTTCCTTTTGACTCGTTACGAAGGCCAAAAGGGCTGTTTGGTGATTGTAACCAGGAATAAAATTTCAATCTGATCCCCTCCTTTGGCATAATTGTATGATGGAATAAAAAAATAATAACTATATGACGGAATATTTAACGGGGAACACACTTAAAATGAATGCATGTTAGCATTACAAATTTAGAGATGGTTAGATGTTTTATTACACTTCGAATAATATGGTAGATCTAAACTACTTATTTGTTTATGTCAAATCATTTCAAAGAAATGGAAGACCTAAAAATGTCACTACCATTGATAATAAACGTCTTTAATGGGTAGCATAATTATGTTTATAATTTGAAAAAAAATATCGTTTATAACTTCGATTACAAGTAAGATTAATGAAGTGAAATCATCTTCGGTCATTCATCCATCTAATATTTCCATCATTCATTTGTGTTGTGATGATATGAATTTTGGTCCATCTAACTTTTTTTTTGTTTTTTGGGTTGGTGAGAGCATATATTGATTTATTTTGTGAGCTTTTGCTATCTTAAATTTTCAATGGTCAAAACTATGTAATAATTAATTTAAAATTTCAATGATCAAAATTATGTAATAATTAATTTATTTTTTGAGATGTGAAAATTAATTAATATTGGGACATTTTTGCATTAGTATTGGTAAAAACATTCATTAGAGTGTTGGATTAGTTGTTCAACTTTTGTGGTAGTCAAAGTAAATGGTTACTAATTAATAGAGATGAATGGTATATGTATTTGATGTACCATTTAGGCACCAAGGGTGCGAAGTTAGGGTGGATGGTTATTGGTACCCTTCCCAATATCATTTAACCTTAGAAGACACATAAATATGTAGTGAGGCTTTTGCTAGAACAAAATTGCACAAGATTTACACAACTTAAAAATTATCACAAAATAGAAATGGCTCTACCTCCTCAAATCATAAGCATAATGAACCAAATATAGTGTAGATACATCTTTAATTCTTAAGAGGAGAAAACACACCAAACATGATCATAAGAGAGGGGAACAAATTCTCAACATCTTAATGCAAATACCTAAATTTTAATATTAATTTTGATGCACATATATATGTTTTTTTATGACTAAGATGTACAACATTTTTTAATTAAAAAGAAAATCTATTACATTTATAAAAAAGGCAGATGGTAAAAGACACATTCTTAAGAGTCTAAGTGTGACCAAGCCAAAACAAAGACATAAAACATACAAAGGAAAAGTCCAATTATCAACGAGGATAGAATTATTATCAATAGGCAACAAGAATAGCACCAATAGGAGGGGTCACATTCATCAAGTTTTATCATAAATTGAGGATAGAATTATTATCAATAGACTCATAGCTGTTAGGAATAAGGTGTCTCAACCTTGGATAATTCCTATTCTTATTATTTGTTTTGTAAAATGTATTTCTTGCAAATAATGTAATTAAGTGAGTGTACATGTCTAATTGGCATGTTGATGTGTCACTCCACTTGATGTGTCAACATCTTGAATTGTGTGCAAGGAGATCATGGTTGAAACGGTTATGACAGATTCCTATGACATGTAAGAGCTATGTCTGGAAGATTCAATGACGGGTGAAGACATGTGGCAACTGATAAAATTGAGTATTGTACACTCTTCCCCAATCGTGGGGTTCCTATTTTCCTATTTTCTCGGAGAATGGTAAAACCCTAATACAGCTATCTTTGGACGTTGCCCTAAAAAGGAAGCGCATGATATAAGCATTTTTTAGGGTTGCAAAAATAGGAGAAGTTAGTGTATTGTTGGAATGTTTTATGCTGTTGCGATTTGTCTTCAAGAGTTGGAAAATCTTCTGAAAGAACTTGCATTGCAAGTGTATTGTAAACTGTAATAGTTTTGATTAATACACTGTGCAGGTTTTGGAGTGCTGGGGTTTTTACCGAAAGGTTTCCCCAGGGTAAATCATTGTGTCATTCTCTATTTTCTATATGCATGGTATATGGCTGCAATATCATTGTTAAAGTAGTTAACGAATCTGAAATTGTAAGGATTTAAAAGAATTTGCACAATACTTTCCTTTAGAGATTAGTGTAGGAAGCTGTTTCCGCACCTGAGTTTCCTTACAATAGCAACAAGAACACCCTCTTTTTATCTTCAACAAGTTGTTGATTGAAGAGTTGAGGAAATATCTAGTTCTAAGTAAGGGAACTTGTTAGAACCTAACCAACTAGGAGCATTGCACCCTTGGGAAGAGGTGGAGTGTCATAACCCGATTTGGTTCTCCAGAATGTTAGGATTATTATAGATTGTTTTAGACAGTTTTTATAATGTTTCTTTAATTATTTTATGAAATAAATGGAAATTGATGTTATGTATGGAAATTGAAATGCATTATGAAATGCCATTTAGTGATGATTATAGATGAAATTGGAAATGTTATTTATGATATGCAAATGAATTATGCATTTTATTTTGATTATGATTTTGATGGACTAACCTACTGACGACCATTTGAGTATTATAATGATTTATAGGAGACGAAGATGGAAATGTGATTGAGGTAGAGAAATTTATCTCCTTGGTAAGGATGTGATGAGAATAAATTGGTCGCAAGCACACACCACATAGTTAGTTGTTTTATATTTAATGATTTTCTCGTCTTATCTCGTAAAAGATGAATGCTTGAGTAAAATTGTATGAGTGTTAAGCTAATTTTTACTTACCTCGAGAGAAATGGAAATTTCGTTTGATTTCTTTTTATATGTTAGAATTGATATTTTATTGCCGTTCCTAAATTTAGAATAGTTATTTTACACAAGTTAATAGAGTAAATATAAATTTAAGTAAGTCTATGTTTATATAATTTTTTTAAAAATATGTAACTATTCATTTATTTTATTTTTTTGGATAATTTTAGGGAATATCTTTTTATTATTATTTTAAGAAAGACTATAATACATACGGGAGGTGGAAGAAACAATCAACTATTTCTTTAAATGGAAATTGAAAATATTTGGGTTCGATGTGATCAAAACGGTGGGAATGTGAGTGGGCATTTAAAATATAATAGTTAACTACACTTAAACATAGCTTTACATTCAAAAGAAACAACGATATGAATGTTTAACTTGGGGAGAAAACACTGAAATTATGAGAAAACAACAAATTAAACTCCTTGTACATGCAGACGTAGGCATAGAGTCCTCACATCTTGATAAAGGTAAATTAGGGGGAGGTCTTTTTAAAAAGAGGGGGAGATGTATATGAAAGGGAAGGAAGCAAGGAAAAAAAAAGGAAAAGTAGGCTCAAAATGGGAGAAATTCAGAATCAGAGACGACATGAGGAATTCAGAATCAAGGCGACAAGAGGAATTTTGGGTCAAAGGCGACAAGAGATCTGAGAAAACAAGGGCAACAGAAGATCTAGAGGAACACATATCATGATAGGAGGAATTTTAAAAATTCATGAAGGACATTTTTGTTGCTTGGTATTTTTCTTAGCAACTGATTTCTTATATAGAAAAGAACTAAGGAATCTTTGATTGGTTTCATTTTAGATTTTGTATTGAAATTGTTTGATTTTCTTCCATGTTGTGGCATTGAAAAATGTTGTTTCTTAATTATTGTTGTCCTATTTGATAAACATCTCCTTGCGAAAATTGTTTTGATAAACAGAAAGAATATTCACATGTTTTAAAAGATTAAACCACATCTCTTGTAACAACGTTCTTTTTTATTTGTATTATCAATTTTTATTGTAGGAAAAGAGTTAGAGGTATAAGTTAATTTTTTTAAAAACTATTTCTAACATTTTAGATCCATGTTGGTATTGTGTTATTCAAATGCAATTAGTTTGAATTTGGGGTTTTTGTCAACCATCTGTTTCAAATTCACGATTGAAATTTAGTATACATGGTGTTGATTTCTTATTGAAACTGCGACAAGATGTAAATGTACTTCCTATAGCATTAACCATATATGTTGTTATCCATTCAAAACTGTGACAGGAACTACATAAACTCCCTGTAGCATTTTCTTACTCACATAATTTTAAAATATAGATTTTCTTTATTACCTTGTATCTGAGATTGGATATATACATATTATTTTAGTTAGAAGTAAATGTTGTATTGAATTATTACATTAAAAGAAAAGAGAAAACTAGTGAATGGCTTTGTTTAAAAATCATGTATTTATGTTGTTTTTAGTCCTACTTAGTTTATGTTTTAAGAGTCCAAGATATCATGGGAAAGGGTGTTGAATATGGATAAATAGAGAAGGATAAATTTATTTTCTTTTACCTGCTAGTAGAAATTTGGTTATTAAATGCTTAGGCCTAAGCTATGGAAACACATAATGGACTTTATGTTGGTTTATTTTCATTCTCTCTGCCATATCTGTGTTAGTTCTACTTTTATGTATGAGAAAAGAGTTAGTTCACAACTTGTTCCAGATTACTATCTGATCCATCAGTGCCGAGTTGATAGATGTCTCAAGCAGGGTCGGTGTGCTCTTCATTTTAGGATGAGCCCCGGGGGAGCTAGAACCACTCTATGGTTGGGCGAAAAAAGAGCCTGGATCACATTTTCGTCTTGAGATTTATAGATGGACAATTGATTGTCTGATGGCATAGGAGACATGAATATGCAGATGGATGATTGATTGTCCGATGACATATATATTTGGGTATCTTGTATTATTTTTGATCTTTGGGTCTTGTACTCTATTGTATTTGTACTTGTATTCATACTTTTGATGTATGATGTGCGATAGTATGGTCAACATCCTTATGTATTTATCACCTAATGTTGCATTATTTGATGATTCATGTACTATTGACAGTATGGTCATTTTCATATTATTATACCTTGACGATATTCAACTCTATTTTCAAAATATTTTAATTCTTAATTATGGAAATGGAATATATTATGTGGAAAAGTCTTTATAATTTAGTAGACTTTGTTTGTTTGTTTGACTGTCCGAGTTTTCCGTTGTAGAGCTTATGTGTCTCTTGTGAGTTGGATTTGGTCTTTACATGTGGTATCAAAGTTGTATTTAAACACTCAGACCTTGGTCTACTGTTGCTAAGTTGTGTACTCATGCTTGGTGCAGGAAGTGATTTGTCATCATGCAAACCTGAAATAGTAACAAGGTTGGATCTAGCAATGAATGCATTAATGATGAACTAAATCCAAGGCTAGATGAGATCCTAAACCTCTTGACTGAATAGAGAAACCTCCTACAACAACATGGTGATCATATGGATAATCTTGAGCAAGACTTAAGAGGTAGACAAAATGAAGAGGTAAGAAGGAAGAGGGAAGAGGATCAGAGACTTGAAGCTTAGCGGAAACTGGATGAGTACCAATGATTGGAAGCACTGCGAAAGGAAGAAGAGGATAGGACAAATGAAGAGTAGTGAAAATAGAATGCAGATCATAGGGCTACAGACGTGCCTAACAATAGAGAAAGAATAGTAGAGGAATTAAGGACCTCAATAAGGTCATACCTCCTATCTTTGATGGTAAGACCATCGGTGATGCTGCTGAGGCATGGATAGTATCCATGGAAAAGTACTTTCGCATTCACAATCTTTCAAGTGAATCTAGAGCTATGTGGGGTGCTTTCCAATGGGTTGGTGAGGCTTGTACTTTGTGGGATAATGAGATGGCAGAAAAGAGGATGCAACTTGGTGAGATCTCTTGGGAGGAATTTCTTGTACATTTTTGTAAGAGATGGCTACCTCAGTTGTACTATGATAGGAAGGTGGCTGAATTTCAGAACCTAATACAGGGAGTATTGACTATTACTGAATACCATGAGATATTCTATCCTCTGGTTAAGTATGTACCTCATTATCAACAAGGTGAGTGGTTTAGAACCCACAAATTTATCCTTGGTTTACGTCCAGAGATAGGATCAAAAGTTGATATGCATGAGCCTGAGACTATGGACTGTGCTTTCAAGAAGGCCTTGAGACAAGAACATAAACTACAATAGGTGTCTTCAGTGAGAGTGAGTCAGAGGACTAGTGCTCCTCATGGATTTAAGAGGAAGTTTCAAGATAACAAATAGAAGGAAATTGGCTGACAACAATTGCAGAATATGAGGGGTAGAGGCAGAGGTAATGCATGAAGGAATAACAATGGTGCTCAGAATCAAAACAAAGGCAATAACAAGAATGATAATAGGAGGAACAAGCTTGATGGTAAACATGGACCACGAGATGGTTTCTACACTTGTGGAGGTGATCACTATGCTAGTGCTTGTCCTCAATGATCAACTCATAGAGATGGGAAATGACCTTAGACTCAACACCAGATTCAGGTAGTTGTGGATCATCGACAAGATGACTTTCAGGCTACACCTATTTAGTTGGTCGGTAATCTCTTTGGTCATGATATTTTTATTTTGAAATTGATACTGGAGAAACTAAATACTTTATACATCTTAGAGTTGTTTCTAGATTGTCAGTTAGAGTAGGTTATATGTTAGAACTTGGATGGTAGAATGTGGAAATAGGGCAGAGCAAAAGGTTGAGCAATGTTTATCTTGTAGCGAGATTGAACTTCCCAATTTTCAAATGCAAGTAAACTTGTATGTTGCACCTTCAGGTTCCTATGATGTCATTTTGGGCATCAATTGGCTAATAGAACATAAGGCCATAGTGAACTACAAGGACAAATTAGTAGAATGCCTTGATGATGTAGGTAATCCTATAGTACTTTTTGGTATGAAAAGGTTTTTTGAGCTTAGACAAATTTTTGCCATGCAATTGAAAGGGCAAAGAGGAAGGGGTGTATGATGTATGTGGATTATGTCAAAGATCTTGACACTCCTCCAAGTTTAGAAGATTTCCCTATTTTGCAGGAGTTCAAGGATGTTTTTTCGGATGAATTACCCGAGTTACCTCCAAAGAGAGAATTTGGTTTCTCAATTGATGTGATGCCTGGAACTAAGCCTCAATCTAAGGCTCCATATCGCATGACCACCACTAAAATGTATGAGTTGAAGATGCAGTTGCAACAACTCTTGGATAAATGGTTTATTCCCTTAGTGTATCACCATGGGGAGCTCAAGTAATCTTCGTGAAGAAGAAGAATGGTACCTTACAATTGTGCATAAACCACAAAATTCATAATAAGGTAAACCATTAAGAAAAAATTTCCTCTTCCTCGGATAGATGAAATTTTTGATCAAATGAAGGGAGCAACTGTGTTCTCCAAAATTGATTTGAGATTTGGATATCATCAACTCTGGATCAAAGAGGAAGACATATCCAAAACAACTTTTAGGACAAGGTATGGACATTATGAGTTTGTTGTCTTACAATTTGAATTGACTAATGCTCCAACAACTTTTATGAACTTGATGAATAGTGTGTTTAAGGATTGTGTGGATAAATTTGTATTCATTGATAAAATTATGATTTATTCCAAGAACATGGAGGAGCATGAGGAACATTTGCAGATAGTTTTACAGTGTTTGAGAGACAAGAAGTTGTATGGAAAGCTATCGAAGTGTTTTTTCTTTAAGAAATAAATTCACTATTTGGGTCATATCATTTTTGCAGATAGAATTGCAATAGATTATGTGAAGATTAAAGTCATTCTTGACTTTAAAGTAAAGATTAAAGTCATATCATGTGGGACTTGCAGGTTATTACAAGAAATTTGTGGAGGGATTCTCCAAGATTGCAACACCTATTACATCTCTTCAGAGGAAAGGGAAAAGATATGAGTGGACTGATGTATGTGAGAGAGCATTCCAGTTGTTGAAACATAAACTCACATCTGCTCCTATATTAATCATACCAGACCCTAATGGGCACTTTACAGTTATCACAGATGCTTCAGGTGAAGGTCTTGGTGGTGTGCTTATGTAGGATGGTAAGGTAGTGGCTTATGAGTCACAGCTTGTCTAAAACAATACGAGGTTAACTATGCACCTCATGACTTAGAATTGGCTACGATTGTTCATGCATTAGTGCTGTGGAGACATTACCTTTTGGGTAAGCTGTTTGAGTTGAAGACAAATCACATGGGACTTAGGTATATCTTCACACTGCCGAATCTCAATTCTAGAGAAAGACGTTGGTTAGAGTTTCTGAGTGAATATGATTTCGACATTGAGTATATTAAGGGGAGAGAGTAGAGTAGTTGATGCTCTAAGAATAAGAAGGCACATTTCTTCTATATCGACATCCAGGACTCAATTGAGAGAGCATGTGTTACAAAATCTTTTAGGTGATGACCACTATAAGAGGGTTGAATCAAATTTTATTGCAGATCCATCAGATCATCGTTTTGATAGATACACTTTTAATGATGATGTTATTATGAGATACCAAGATAGGATGTATATTCCCAATGAAGAAGGGTTGAAGAAGTTAGTTTTAGAGGAGATGCATTACACTCCATTTTCAGGACATCTAGGGGTAAACAAGATGATTGTTGATTTGAGGCCATTGTATTTTTGGCCAAGGATAAGGCGATCTGTGACAACTTTTGTAGCCCAATGTTTAGAATGTCAGCGAGTTAAAGCTGCACATGGACCCACCCAACAGGACTTCTGTACCCACATGATATACCAGAGTATAAATGACAAGTCATCAATATGGATTTTATCTAGTGTTTACCCATGAAATGATGCAAATATGATGTGATCTTGGCTGTAGTTGATAAAGTAACCAAGGTAGCTCAATTTATTTGAGGGAGCTTGAGAGATGAATCTTTGGCTTTGGCCAAGAAGTTTGTTTAGGATATTTTTAGATTGCACGACGTACCTGAGACTATCATATCCGATAGAGATACTAGGATGACATCAAGTTTTTGGACAACCTTGAATGCTTCCTTGGGTACTAGGTTGAATTTCTATATCACTTATCATCCACAAATAGATAGACAAACTGAGAGAGTGAATCAAGTCATTGAGGATTAACTCCGTATGTATTGCATGGATTAGTAGTACAAGTGGGAAGAGTATCCTCTATTGGTAGAGTTTTCCTACCACGACTCTTACCATGCTTCTTTGGGAATGGCTCCATTCGAGGGACTTTATGGACGGAAGTGTCATACTCCTATCAGTTGGGATATAGTAGAGGACAAGATCATCATTGGTCCTAATATGTTGAAAGAGATGGAAGACCAGATGACTTTGATTCGTACTTGGCTGAAGGAAGCAACTGATAGAAAAAAGAGTTATGCGGATGTGAACCACACTTTCAGACAGTTTCAAGAAGGGGACAAGGTGTTTTTGTGTGAGACCACATAAAAGCTCAATTTATTTTATCTTCCAAACTTGCACCGAGATATGTGGATCCATTTGATGTTTTGGAGGTTATCAACCCCGTTGTCTACATACTTGCTTTACCGCCCGCTCTTTCCCAAATCCATAATTTTTTTCATGTTTCTTTGTTGAAGCCCTATCATCTAGATGCATCTCATATCTTAGATTAGCATGCATTGTAGGTTCAGGATCCAAAGCTGGTGCTAGTGTAGCCTACCTGCCTCATTGATCAGTGTACCATCAGGGTGTGTGACAAAGATGTAGTGCAGTATAAGGTCTAGTGGGACCAATTCTTTGTCGACAGTGCTACTTGGGAGGATGCAGAAGACATGCATCGATCTTTTCCATAGTTATTTTCTTAGATTTATTTCTAAATTATGTTTATGTTTTAAGCTTAGTATGGACTTATTTTTATGCTTTCATAAGGCATCGGGTCGATGTCTCCTCTTAGAGGGGAGGGATGTCATAACCCATTTTGGTTCTCCTGAATGTTAGGATTATTGTGCGACTATTTTAGACTTATGTTGACTTGGTCGAATGTTTATCGACCCAAGTCATATTAAATAAATATTTTAGACATAGTTATTATTATGTTTCTTTAACTATTTTATGAAATAAATAGAAATCGATGTTGTGTATGGAAATTGAAATGCATTATGAAATGTCGTTTAGTGATGATTATATATGAAATTTGAAATGTTATTTATGATATGCAACTGAATTATGCGATTTATTTCGATTATGGATTTGATGGACTAACCTACCAGTGACCATTTGAGTATTAGAATGATTTACAAGAGACAAAGACAGAAATGTGATTGAGGTAGAGAAATTTATCTTCTTGGTAAGGATGTGATTGGAATAAATTGGTCGCGAGCACACCACATAGTTAGTTGTTTTATATTTAATGAGTTTATCGCCTTATCTCATAAAAATTGAATGCTTGAGTAAAATTGTATGAGTGTTAAGTTAATTTTTACTTACCTCGAGAGAAATTAAAATTTTATTTGATTTCTTTTTATATGTTAGAATTGATATTTAATTTTCATTCCTAAATTTAGATTAGTCATTTTACATAAGTTAATGGAGTAAATATAAATTTAATTAAATTTGTGTTATATATATATATATATATATATATATATATATATATATATATATATATATATATATATATATATATATATATATATATATATATATATATATATATATATATATATATATATATATATATATATATATATATATATATATATATATATATATATATATATATATATATATATATATATATATATATATATGTAATTATTCATTTGTTTTATTTTATTTTATTTTTTTGGATAATTTTAGGGAATATCTTTTTATTTTTATTTTAAGAAAGACTATAATACATACGGGAGGTGGAAGAAACTATTAACTATTTCTTTAAATGGAAATTGAAAATATGTGGGTTCAATGTGATCAAAACAGTGGGAACATGAGTGGGCATTTAAATTATAACAGTCAACTACACTTAAAATTAGCTTTGCATTCAAAAGAAACAACGGTATGAATGTCTGACTTGGGGAGAAAACACTGAAATTATGAGAAAATAATAAATTAAACTCCTTGCATGTGCAGATTTGGATAGAGAATCCTCATGTCTTGATCAAGGTAAATTAGGGGGGAGTATTTTTAAAAAGAGGGGGAAATGTATACAAAAGGGAAGGAAGCAAGAAAAAAAAAGGGAAAAGGAGGCTTAAAATGGGAGAAATTTGGAATCAGAGGCAAAAGAAAAAATTCAGAATTAGAGGCGACAGGAAAAATTCATAATCAAAGGCGACAGGAGGAATTCAAAATCAGAGGAGACATGAGGAATTCTGGGTCAAAGGCGACAGGAGATCTAAGAAAATAGGAGATAAAAACCAAAGTGATAGAAGATCTGGAGGAACACAGATCACAATAGGAGGAATTTTACAAATTCGTGAAGGACATTTTTGTTGCCTGGTATTTTTCTTAGCAATTAATTTCTTAAATAAAAAAGAATTGAGGAATCTTTGATTGGTTTCATGTGCTGCGACACAACTAAAATGAAGATAAGAAATTTAGATTTTGTATTGAAGTTGTTTGATTTTATTTCATGTTGTGGCATTGAAAAATGTTGTTTCTTAATTATTGTTGCCCTATTTGATAAACATCTCCTTGCGAAAATTGTTTTGATAAACAAAAAGAATATTCATATGTTTTAAAAGATTAAACCACATCTCTTGTAACAAAGTTCTTTTTTATTTGTATTATCAATTTTTACCGTAGGAAAAGAGTTAGAGGTATACTTTAAATTTGTTTAAACTATTTTTATCGTTTTAGATCCCTGTTGGTATTGTGTTATTTGAATGTAATTTAGTTTGAATTTGGGGTTTTTTTGAACCATCTGTTTCAATTTCACGATTGAAATTTAGTATAAATGTTGTTGATTTCTTATTGAAACTGCAACATGATATAAATGTACTTCCTGTAGCATTAACCATATATGTTGTTGTCCATTCAAACCTGCAACATGAACTACATAAACTTCCTGTAGCATTTTCTTGCTCACATAATTTTGAAATATAGATTTTCTTTATTACCTTGTATCTGAGATTGGATATATACATATTATTTTAGTTAGAAGTAAATGTTGTATTGAATTATTGTTAAAAGAAAAGAGAAAACTTGTGAATGGCTTTGTTTAAAATCATGTATTTATGTTGTTTTGAGTCCTACTTATTTTATGTTTTAAGAGGAAGATATCATGGGAAAGGGTGTCGAATATGGATAAACAAAGAAGGGTAAATTTATTTTCTTTTACTTGCTAGTAGAAATTTGGTTATTAAATGCTTAGGCCTAAGGTATGGAAACACATAATGGACTTTGTGTTAGTTTATTTTCATTCTCTCTGCCATATCTGTGTTAGTTCTACTTTTATGCATGAGAAAAGAAGTTAGTTCACAACTTGTTCCAGATTCTTATCCGATCCATTAGTGCCGAGTTGATAGATTTCTTGAGCAGGGTCGATGTGCTCTTCATTTCAGGATGAGTCTCGGGGGAGCTAACCACTCCGTGGTTGGGTGGAAAAAGTGCCTAAATCACATTTTCGTCTCGAGATTTGCAGATGGACGACTGATTGTTCGATGGCATAGGATACATGAATATGCAGATGGACGACTGATAGTCCGATGACATATATTTGGATATCTTGTATTCTTTGGATCTTGTACTCTATTGTATTTGTAATTGTATTCATACTTTTGATGTATAATGTGCAACAGTATGGTTGGCATCCTTATGTATTTATCACCTCATGTTGCATTATTTGATGATTCATGTACTATCAACAGTATGGTCGATTTCATATTATTATACCTTGAGGATATTCAACTCTAATTTCAAAATATTGTAATTCTTAATTATAGAAATGGAATATATTATGTGGAAAAGTCTTTATGATTTAGTAGACTTTGTTTCTTTGTTCAACTGTCCGAGTTTTCCATTGTAGAACTTACGTGTCTGTTGTGAGTTGGATTCGATCTTTATGTAGAGGTTGGCAAGGGAGTTAAGACTATGTGCCCTATAATACAACCAAAGCCTTTAGTAACAAGCATATTAAGTGTACATGAGCTAAAGGGTATACTTAAAAGATAGATAGAAAAACCCAAAAAGCTTAGATTATTGATTATTGATGGCGATGCAAGTTAAGCAATTAGTGAACAACATCTAAAAAGATTAAATAAAATGAGGCTTGAAGCCAAGCACCTAAAGCATGACAAAAATGAAGGACCATTCAATGTGATCATAAGCCTTGGTTTAGTCGATTTTGATGAACATTGCAAGTTACTCATCATGTTTGATTCATTCCAACCCTTCTTAAACAACAATTATGTTGTCCAAGATGTATTGCAACAGTTATCTCAATGGTCAGAGCCTGTCATTCAAGGTCACCACCAGCGATGGAAGGACTGTTACTTCCTATAATGTGCTTCCATCTGGTTGCCAGTTTGGCCAGATGGCTGCAGATTACGGTACTACCCGCTCCCGAAACCATGGTAATCATTTTGTACTGCAAAACAGTTGTTATTCACTGTTGAGTGCTGAGTTAATGCAGAGGTGGTTTTGTCGCCACCCGCCATTTCTTCGAGTAATGTAAACGTAAGCCATTACCTTATAGAATAGAATAATAGTGATAGTAATATGTTTCTGTTTTATATATCTCGGCTTCGAGTAGCTAAATATATCTTTGACCTCTTCCTTATGTTAAGAATTGTAAATGGAACTCTGTGACCACGTAATTCTTGCGTATGTTCAAATCGAACGAATCTTTTACAGTTTCGTTTGTCCACGTAACAGAATAATATATTTTTACTACATTTAAAAGAATCGTCCTGTGCAACTTTTGATTTTTGTTTTTCATCTTTTGACTCTTTACGACGAATTCGGCCGATGTCGGATATAAAGGCCGAAAGGGGTTTCTAGTGATAGAAACGAGGAATACAATTTCAATCTGATTTCCTCCTTATTCATAATTATATGATGGAAGAAAAAAATAAATAAAGAAATGATGGAACAAGGATGCTTCGGTACTTTGATAAAATCATTTTAAAGAGGTTTATTAGGCATTGATGTAATATTTAATGGACAACACACACTTCAAGTGATTCCGTGTTACCATTACGGTAGTTCTAAAACACTCATTAATTTATGTCAAATCTTTTCATAGAGATCAAGTTATTCCAGAAGACACTAAAAAAATCATTACCACTTATAATAAACATCTTTAATGGATAGCATAATTATGTTTATATTTTGAAAAGTGGAAGCATCTATCATTCATTTGTTATTTTTGTGATAATAAGATTTTGATCCTTCTATACATTCATTTTTGTTGTCATGATAAGATTTTGGTTCATCCAATATTTTACTTTTTAGTTGGTGAGAGTTAACATTTGTTTTCAAACTAATAAATAGTTTGATTTATTTTGTGAACTATCGTTATTTTGAATTTTTAACGGTCAGAAAAATGTTCTAATATAAATTTATTTTTTAGATGTTAAATTAATTAATTATGTAAGTGGAGAGATATTTTCAAACTAGGAAATATAGTTAAGACTTGTTTTGATTAAAAGTCTATTAAATTTTTGTATATATAGCAACATTATTTAATTGAAGTTGTGTAGCTTCAAGTTTGAAGAAAGCATACTTTCTATTGGGACATTCAAGGAACAGATATAAGATATTTTAAAAGAAGTTATTCAAGAAAATATATAACTTTTTCTTAGTTGGAAATTTGATAGCAAATGGTTACTAACTAATATAGAATATGTATCTGATGTACTATTTAGGAGTTTAGGGTTCGTGAAGTTAGGGTGGATGGCTATTGGTACCCTCCCCTATAGTTAATATCATTTAACCTAGAAGATAGAAAAGAACATGAGGTGAAACTTTTGCTAGAAAAAAGTGCACAAGATTTTCACCAACTTAAAAATCATAGCAAAATAGCACATGGTTGTGCCTCTTCAAATCATAAGCATGATGAACCAAATATAGTATAGACACATCTTCAATTCGAGAGAGGAGAAACAACAACAAAAATAATCATAAGAGAGTGAGGAACAACTTTTCAACATGTTAAGGCTAATTACCTAAATTTTAATGCACATATATACATTTTTGACATGAATAAGTTGTATAACATTTTTTAGTTGGTATCATTTAATTTAGAAGACAAATATGAACATGAAGAGAAACATTGTTAGAATAAAATTGTTTAAGATTAATACTAAGTTAAAAAAACATAGAAATAGATAGTGGATGCCTCCTCAAATGACAAGGATGTTGAACCAATCAAATACAAGCACATCATTAATTCTAAAGATGAGAAAAAACTCTACACATCTTAATAAGAGATTTACAAACAACACCTGAACATGTTAATGTTAATTATCATAATTTTAATATTAATTTTAATGCACATATATATAACTTTTATAACTAGGTTGTATAACATTTTTTATCAATAAAAAAATATAATATTCATACAAAAATAGAAAACAAAAAGGAGCATTCTTAGAGTCTAAATAGGTTCAAGTCCAAACAAAAGATTAAAAAAACATGTACAAAGACAAAGTCCAACCATCAACAAATAAAAGGATAATTGGTGAGCAATGTGACTACTTACTAGCACTAGTAGGAGGAGAACACAATCATCAAATTTAGCTCATACATCAATGGAGATATAACTCTCACCAATGACATCTGAACCAATAAGAACAATCTCCTCTTGATATTCAATATTTTGTTGACCATAAATCAGGGAAACAACTAGCTCAAGGTGATGGAACTTGCTAGAATTTGTACATCTAAAATTATTCTCAATTAAATAAATATTTTATTTATTTAATTATTTTATCATAATTTCTCTATTAATTATATAAATATTTATTATTTATTTAATAATCTAATTCAACCTTTTCTCTCTATTATTTTTAGTTCTTTAATTATCTAATTTCCACTTCCCTTTCTACTATTAATTAAATGAAGACATTTATTTATTTGATTAATTTACCTTTTGATTCCCATCTCCTAACAAGTCTAGGCTCATTAAATTAGGTATGGGCTAATCTCCCTACAAAATGCACTAAAGACTAAAAAATATCAAACTTTCTTTCTAGATTTGCAAAAACACAGTGATTTTTTTGCAAATCTTGTGTGGTTTTCAACCACAAAATATGCAGATTATGAAAAACAGATGTTGAAGAATACTCTTAAACAGAACAAGAAGATTGGTATTGGCATCAAAGAAGATTGGCATGGGCCAATTTCTTTACAAAAAGCACTAAAGACAAAAAAAATCATTTTTTTTTTCAAATTTGCTAAAACACACTAATTTTTTTTTAATTTTATTGCGATTTTCGACCACAAAATATACAGATTATAAAAAAACAGATGCTGAAAAGAAGATTCTCCTTTATAGCAATACGGAGAGGTCAGATTCACTCACCATTGAGATTGACAAGAATGTTTGGGAAGTAATCGGCTGCAACATATCCAGGGCATGGTAACATGCTTTTGAATTGACTGCCAATCAAATCTGATTAAACAGGAAGCCTGTACCACAATACCTACACATGGCTCTGTCAAATTGGATGGGCGGTAGTTCAAGTTATTGAGAATATGTCCATTCAAGACGCATGTTTCAGAACGACAACATTCCGATGGGACTGTTCGTGCTCTATTTGCAGCTTTTTGATCTGCCATCGAGAAATTTCTGTTATAATTTCTGGAATAAGCAATGCCATTCAATGTTGAGATTAACTTGCATAGCTTGTCTCAGCATTGGATGTTTGACGGGTTATACCTAATGGCTCTAAGAACAAAAAGCTCCAAGCCTAAAACCCTTGAACGGGAACATCTAAGTATGTCAGTAAATGATTTTACGCATTTATATTAATTTTTCTTTTTGGCCTAAATGCCTTGAATGAGAACATCTAAATATGACAATAAATAGTGTTACTCAGTATTCGGGTTATTTTTTGTTTTTGCTTGTCGATTTATTTGATCAGTATTTAGAAAATAAAACACCCTACACAGAAAAAAACTTAAAAATTTGAAGAAAATCATCTGAAAAAAAGATCTTGTAGAAGCTTTCATAAAATTTGAGAACATATACCTATGTGAACAAAAGAATATTGATCTGAATGCCTTGTCTTTTCTGTCCCTTTTTCCCTTGATATCTGGTATCTGGTACCTGGACTGTTTATACTGTCCATGCAAACCGTGTTTCCACCAACGAGACGCATGTGCAGGCCACGCACCGGCTATGGCTGGATGCCCATACCATACCATACTTCCATCATGCGCTGGCCCCCCTACTTGTAGCATAGTACAGCTACATGGTTCTTAGTTCTGGCAAATGATTTATTCACTTTTTTTAAATCATTTTATTAAATTATTTATATATTACTTTATTTGAAATCTTTTTTAAATTTAATAACATATTTTTAAATGGCTTATAGTTGTAACTTAAAAGAATAATTTATAATATAAATATTTTTTATTTCATTTAATCTATATTAAAAATTATTTAGTGTTAATTACTAAGTATATAAATCTTAGATTTATAGTGTATTTTAAAACATTTTATTAAATTAATTATATATTAATTTATATAAAAACACATAATTTAATAAAATGTTCTTTGATGGTTTATAATTTATAAATATAAAGAACAATTTAGAATATAAATTTTAGTATAGTATAATTTTCAATTGAATATAATATATTCTATAGTACATATTATAATACAATATAATATATAGTATATTAACATGTTACATAGTAAAGCTACAATGGATATGAATGTTTATGAGAGCTTTTAGATTTGATTGTGGTGATAAAAAAAATTGTACACAATCAAATCCAAAAGTTCTCATAAACATACTACATAGTATATTAACATATATTCATTAATCTAAAATTTATATATTTAATAATTAACACTAGTATTAATTTTTAACATCAATTGAATAAAATAAAAATATTTATATTCTAAATTGTTTTTTGAGTTTATAGATTATAAGTCATTAAAGAGTATTTTATTAAATTAAAAAAGATTTCAAATAAATTAATATATAAATAATTTAATAAAATGAATTTAAATATAATATAAATCTAAGATTTATATACTTAGTAATTAACACTCTAAATGATTTTTAATATCGATTAAATAAAATAATATTATTTAGCCATTAAAAAATATTTTATTAAATTAAAAAAAATCAAATAAGTTTTAATATATAAATAATTTAATAAAATGATTTGTAAATGATTTCAAATAAGTGAATAAATCATATGCGGGAACTAAGAACTAAGAACTATGTACATGCTCGCACAAGTCATACTATGTTACAAGTACAACAATCCAGACCAACACATGATGGAAGCATGGTATGGGCATCCAACCATAAGGAATTTCGTGGTTGGATAGTCGGTGCCATTTTCTTAGGCCTGTCTTGATATTTACGTATTCTCTTCTAATGGAAATTAGAATGCTTCTACATCATCCAATGAGAGCCTTACAATGCAGGGGTTTGGGTGGGAATGAGTAACAATCGAGTGCTCACCCGATCGAGTAGGGGAGAGGGACCAGTAGTCGTGAGGGCTAACTTCGTCAACATGTAGCCATTGCATGAAATATCATAAGACCACCATTTTTTTAAAGAAATGTAAAATGGACACTTAACTACCTACAACTAAGGTCTGAAGGTGTGACTCATCACAACTCGTTAAAATAGCACGCCTACTAAAACATGTCCAAAAAATGACTTTTTAAAAATTTGACCAAAACTTAATGTAAAAATCCCTAGTAGTTGAATTTAAAAATATCAATTGTTATTAGTAAAATATTGTATTTCTATATAAAGTGTAACATATATGCAACTTAAATTCAAACCAAATATTTATTAGTAATCATAAATATTTGTTATATCTAACTTTTTATATCCAACACAAAAGGACCAATACTTCAACACAAAAAAAAATGTCTTTATAAAAATAACATATTATTATATAAAATACAACTTATATCCAACACAAAGCGACCAATAGTTGAACACTAAAACTTTTTGACAATCTCACACATTTCATAGGAGAATACAAGGCATTTATTGTGTTCACCTTTTATATTTGTGATAAGACAAATTGTTAATATGAAATACTCTAATGCATATACATTGCTACCCTGATAGTTGTACACATAAGAATAATATGTGTACACTAAGATAACAATACTTGTTTAAGTGAGCATCTTATTTTATTAAGTGAGCATATTATTTTTTAAGTGACATACTTATAATAAATAACTATGATATTTTATTTGAGACAAAAAGTGATTTATTTCACTTGTTAATGAATTTATTTATGTGTTTTTAATATATAACATTTATAGGTTCTCACGTGTTCAAGTATTGGTCCATTTTTATCAACATTTGGAATTTTTTTGATTTGTGCATGTGGATTATTTAATTACAATATATAGTAAAAATGTGTGGTAAGACTAGATAATATATTCACTAGTGGGTGATCAACTATTGGACCCCGATCAACAACTGGCCCATCTCCCCTAGTCATTCCCCCCTCAATCCCTCAGGTCCTCTACGATTTATATTGCATTTAAATGATGCAAGATGATTGCATCAAATTGGACCATTATATATATTATTTTTTTCATAATTATTTATGTTTGTATGGAATAGGACACAACAATAATTCCTATCAGAATATATGGTCTACATGATGACATGAATTCCTATTAGGGGAGGGACACCAAAAGGTGTGAACCCTCACTTTGGAGGCCCACATGGACCCCCAAACCTTATTTTAAATTTTTTTTTCCTTCACCTAGTTGGAAACCCCAAATCATTTTTTTTTGCACTGAGCCATCTGAATGCCACGTCAACAAGAAAATTTGCACCAACGTATCCAAATGACCTCTTTCAGTGCGTCGACTGGGATGTGCGCGGGCCTACTACTGATTTTGGTTTGCCTTTTCATCAATACTGGACAAGTTGGCTTCGTCGTTACTGGCCACATGACCACCAGAGCCACATGACCACATCACCATCGACTCCACACACTCGAACGTCCCACCGCATTCAATATGCATCACCTCTCCTTAATTCCACCACCTTGGTTACGTTAAACAATGCACAAACCATTTACTACACCTATTGTTAGAGTAATAAGTCATTTTCTTATTAATTAAATAATATTAATTTAATTATTAAGTGAGTTATTATATCTTTCTACTTAAGCTAAACTTTAGACAGATAATAATTAATTGCTTTATTAATTATTATCATGCAACCTAGGTTTGTTCACCCCTTTAGGGTTTCAGATCTCCTTTATAAGGATTGATCTCCTTTGTATTCAAAACAAATTCATTTTATTGTGATTGTTGCAACTTTTGTTTTTGCACATCAAAGATGTCTCCTCTCTTGTGGATCAATGTGTTTAGGCCTCTTTAGCTTCTTGCTTCTCTCTTCTTTCTGTGATAGGTTTTTGCATGCATGCGTTCTTAGGAGTTGTGGGTTGTTTTCTCATTAACTCCAACATGGTATTAGAGCTTCAGATCTATTTTCCCCTGGACTCTTCTTGAAAGATTCAGTTGTGTTTGTCAGATCTGCATTTTTAGAGGGTTTTATGTTGGATCTTAGGGAATTCTCTTTCTGGTCATCTTGGCCTCAAACAAACCTCATGGTTGCGTTAAGAGTGCCCAAAAACCCCTCAATCCATATAAAGTTTGTCTTTTTTGGACAAAGTTGGAATCTGTGGCAAAAATATTTTGGACCTGGCCCTGAGATAGATCCTGAGGCAGTCACTATTTTTTGGAGCACTTTGGGCTCAAATGAACCTCACTGTTGAGCTCGCAACATCCAAGATCCCATGTTTCGATATAAAATTCATCTGATTTGGAAAACATTGCAAGGAGACAAAAAAATTTTGCATGTCAGGTTGTACGACCTAGGCACGCAATCTAAGGCAAACATTTTTGGGGTACAGAGTTGCTAGCGGTCCACCAGCGGAACCCCTGTAGTCTCTACTGAGGTTATCGCTGTGGTGACTACTGAGCCAATGGTAATGACAAACATCAGCTGCAAACCGCTAGCAGTTTCTGTTGGCAGCCACCCACTTCTGCCAAGGCCAGGGTCACATGTGGACCAGGCCCCAGCACTAGCACTTTGGAGCCAGCCCCATGGTCACCCACGTGACCAAGGGCCAAATTTTTTAGCCCCCTAATACTTTTTTGTGGCAACGGCCATTTGGCCATCAAATTTAATGTCATGAAGTGCTGACGTCAGCACACATCAACCCTTTTGCACCATTTTTTTGGGCCCATAAGCATACATGTAGTTTTTAGCTCATAACTTCAGCATACAGTATCATTTTTCAGAAAATAAGATACCATTGGAAAGCTTGTTCAGAGGTGGATCTTTTTTACATTTTTGATTTTGGATTTTTTCTCTCCATTTTTCGCACTAAAAGTTTAAAGGCAGGGCTTCTTTTTTGTCTTCCCTCCGATGTAGCTTGTAGTTTTTTTCTCATAATTTGAGCATACGGTGTCAAAATCGGGAAAATGAGATATCGTCAAAAATATCTTTTCAAGATATATCCAGATCTAGAGGTTTGAATTTATGATTTTTCTTTTTGTCAAAGCAAGAGGTTCATTTTCACACTCTGGGAGCCATATCTTGCGCATCCAGACTCTATTTTGGGAAAATGATATATCATTGGAAAGCTTGTTCTGAGACCTTTCCAGTTATGTGATTAATTTTTCCAGATTCTTCTCTAGGTATATTTTATTTAGTTTTTTGCATTTCTACACTTTGGTGAAAAGCTTGGATGTTACAGGTCTTGGAATCTCTTCCTTTTGTGGAATGACACTTCTTAGGCTGGCCTTCTATTTCAACAACCTTTTCTCTTCTTTAAAAAGTGTATACTTCACTTTTCTAGAATTCTTTTATGCACACACACTGAGATAAAGTGTCATTCTATCACATGTATTAGATCTTGCACATGTACATGCTCTTTGTACTCACACTCCATTATAAATTGCTAGGGGGTTTGATGTTTGTCTTTGTTTGCCATCTACTTTTGTCTGTATATGATGAAAATCCACCTGTTAAGAACAAGTTCAAACATGTAAACGTTAATGATAAAGAGCATATTCAAATCTATTTTAACATATTCATAAACTTGTAAAAAATATTAATTTTCACCACAACCTCGGATGAGCATGAAGCAAGTGCACCCAATACTTGCTTGATTTTAGCTCTTAGAGATATTTGTGGGTGTGCTCTCCCAACACAAGTATAAATCCCACTAAAAATGCAAGTATAATGAAGATTGAAATGCTCAAGAAGAAGCTATAGAAGCAACTCTCAAGCACTCAATGCAAGAGGCCAAAAGAATCTCAAAGAGGAGCTATGAAAAGCAATCCTCAAGCTCTATGGCATGCAAGTATGCAAATGAAGCTAAATTAAACTTAGTCTATAATCATGAAGGAAATCTATCAACTACCAAATTGTTAGTAAAAAATCTATATGAAAACAATTCTAAGCTTAAACTAGCATGATAACTCTAATACAAAAAATGAATGAATTTTGCTTGAGACAAGGGTCCTATTTATAAGATTTTGGAGGGCTGGGGTGAGGTGGCATCTATGTAGAATCCACATAGGTGCTACCAAGGAGACACATAAGCCATGCAAAGTCCAAGACTTTCTCACACATGTGTGAGCAACTTGGGATGTGAAAGGTCAATGTGTACTTCAAGTACATGTGTAAGTGTGTAAAAGAGATGTGTAAGTGAAAAAGTCTATTTTCACCATTTTAGAATGTGTAAGAAGTGTCATAAAATGTAAGAAGCCTTGTTTGTGCAAATTTTAGCAATTTTTGAAAAGGGTCATTTTTAAAAATTTGCTCACACATGTGTGAGCAAATAATTAAGATTAATGGATGTAGGAATCTAAAAATTAGCCTAATTAACCTTAGTTAATTAGTGAGTAGGCTTATAAATAGAAAGTGATGTGTGTAGGATAGCATCTAGGTTGGATTTAGGATTAAATAAAATAAAATTTAATTTAATCATGACTTAGTAGAAATAAAGAATATGAGGGAATTAAATAAATTAAAAATTTATTTAAAAGGGACTATGGAGGAACATGTATTAAATAAAATTTAATACATTATGGAAGGTAGTATTTAAACTTAATTAAAATACTATAATTGGTGAATTTAATTAATTAAATAAATAGATGAATTTAAAAAATATAATTAATTAACTATAATGTTATTTGGGGTCATTAATTAAATTAAATTTAATTAATGTTAAAAGGACAAATTTAGGTGTCTACATTTTGCCCCTCTTTGAGGCAATGTCAAAAATGACATCGCGTCAAAGAAATGAAAATATAGATACCCCAAAGGAAAAAAGAGACCTAAGAGGTGCACAAAGGAAAAGTCAGTACAAGGGTGTGCCCCCTCAGGAAAATAGGTCAAAAAAATTAAAATTTTGGTCAATTTTCACGAAAGGAGGGAAAAGGACTTTGCATGACTTTGACAGAAAGGAAGGGTCGACCAATGGGCAACAGACATGAGTGATCCAGTGAGTTCAAAAAATCCACCGTCATTGTGGCTCCAGTTCATTGTGTCAGGGGGGGATGGCAAGAGAAAAAGGGAGAAGGGGGCATATGATAGAATGGGCATCGCCACTCGGTGAAGGGAAACATCCAATGGCAGAGGAGCCATTGACGATAGATAAGAATGGATGTGCGATGAAGAAGGGGAGATCCACCCATTTAGAGATGGGGTCCTCGCTTGAGGCAGAGCCACTGGATAGGTGTCTCCGCCTAGGGCGGAGTCGCCCATCTATCAACGGGTGTCTCTGCCTATGGATAGGTGTCTCAGATACAAAATTTATTACTGCAATCACCTAACTTGTCAAATTGGATTCTAATCACCACCATTGCAATCCTGGTTTCTTGGCATTTCTGAAAACATATTATATGCCCATATTCATGCAAAAATGAAGCACTAAAGCCGCTTATCCCCACATGGGTGTCTCCGCCAATGTGGAGCTGCCCATCCCCAGATAGGCGTCTCTGCCTGGGGAGAGGGAGGGAGGGGGAGAGAGAGAAAGATGAAAGAGAGGGAAGAGAGAGAGAGAGAGAGAGAGAGAGGTCGTGGCAGAGCCTCCCATTGCTAGATTGGCATCTCTAGTTGCCAGAAGAATGAGGGCGAGGATAAGCGATCCACTTGCCAAGGGGGAGTTGCCTAGGAATAGGATTTGCAGGGATGAAGGTCAAGGAGGGAAAATAGGAGGCTTGCATTGGACGAAAAATAGGGGGAGTTAAGGGTGAATAAGCAAAACCCTTGTCTCAAACAAAAATGCAGAAAAATGAACTAACTAAAATGCAACTTGGCTACATGATTTAGTGGGATCACTTGTGTTCATGTTGGAGAGCACACCCGAGTTTGATATTGCAATAGGAGGTATGCATCATGTGTTATAAAAATACATATGACATTGTTCCATTGCGTGGACTAGACTCTTAGATAGCTGTAGAAATAGAGATGTAGATTTTCAGACTATGATAGAACCTATGACATACACTTATTGGAGAGGTTTGGGCACACTTAGGTCTTTTAAAGGGACATAAGTATGCTAACCCATTTCCCCCATTAAGATATGCATAATCATAACTGGAAAAACAATAAAATGTTCCTAAAGTATCTAGAAACAGGTCATATCGCAATCAACACTTGCATCAGATTTCACCAGTCACAATATACCAAGATTTGGAAGATCAAGGTAATCATGAGTAGGATCTACTGATACAAAAAGATAAAATCAACAAAGAAGGGCTCTTGACCAAGTGATCATTCGGTCCATAGTTCTTTCCATGAATGGGATATGATTGATGAGATTGATTTGAGCCCACTGAGTATGGACGCATCCTACAGGGAAAAGATTGATTGTTTGAAATGGATATTCACTGGCAATAGATGTGAAAGGAACAATAACTCAGAGATTTGATTTCAATGTTGATTTTGATAAGCACTTTTTGCGATCACTGTGTCTGGGAAAAGTTCACTGTGATGGGGTTAAGCTCAGCGTGTTGGGAATTGCGGGTGGATCCTTATGGCTATGCGGGAAGTGATGACCAAAAACTAGGACTAGGATGAGGATGGATATGTACAGTGGACAAGGAGACAATGGATCCAAATCTGCTATCATGGTGCCTAAGATAGGTTTTCACCATAATACGTGTCCAGAGTGCTTGTTTGCCAAGTTTTCACTTTTGGACGAATGCTCTTTTTTTTTTGTAAGGTGCCTGTTTACCTGGTGTGTACCAAACAATGATTTTTTCAGGAACATTATCTTATTTTTAGGATTTTCTGCTTTTCTGATGTTTAGGATTTCTTTAGGATCTCTTTTTGATTTTTAGGATTTTTTCAGGATCTCTTTCTGATTTTTAGGATTTTTTACTGAATAACACTGTACAGGAACTGAATGCTAAGTTACTCATAAAAGCACTTTAAATGCAAAATATTTACATGATTAGGGAGCAGATCTCCCTCAGGTGCTACAATTTGATATGCCCTAGAACTGAATTTAGCAGTAATAACAAATGGGCCCAACCAATTGGGTTCAAACATCCCTTTCTTTTCTCGGTTTTGGAGATTCTTCATGTTATGTTGCAGGATCAAATCACCTACATCAAACTCATAGGGTTTGATCTTCTTGTTGAAATGTAAGCGCATACCATTTTGATACACATGGAGGTGGTTAAAGGCATTGAGGCATCTCTCATCAAGGAGTTGCAGCTCTTGCAAGCGGGCAACCGTATATTCTTCTTTGGACATCAGGTTCTTGAGATAAATCGTAAGAGAAGGGAGCTCAATTTCAATGGGTAAGACAACTTCAGAACCAAAGATAAGGGAAAATGGAGTGGCGCCATTAGGAGTATGGATGGAGGTGTGGTAAGCCCAGAGGGTGAGATTGAGTTGCAGGTGCCAATCATGGCCAACGTCATCAACGATCTTTTTGAGGATCTTTAATATGATTTTATTCATAGCCTCAGCTTGACCATTTCCCTCTGGGAAGTACTTGGAGGAACAATGCTAGGTAATGCAAAATTTCTTGCAAAGGTCAGAGACATCCCGATTCTTGAAGGGTGTTCCATTATCAGTATGGAGATCTTTGGGGATGCCATAGCGGAAAATGATATAATTTAGGGTAAACATGGAAATTTTCTTATTGGTTGTATAGGTGAGGGGGATTGCTTCAACCCATTTGGTAAAGTATTCGGTGGCGGCTAGGATATACTTGTGACCACTGACAGAGTTTGGAAATATTTTTCCTACAAGGTCAAAACCCCAGCGGGAGAAAGGTCAAGATGTGATGGTGGGTTGGAGGGATTGAGCGGGAGCATGTATTGAATCACCATGCTACTGGCAAGGAACACATTTCTTCACATATTGATAGACATCTTGCTCTAGTGTCGGCCAATAGTATCTAGTGTGGAGCAATTTCTTTGCTAAAGTGAGACCACTAGAATGGGCTCCATAGATTCCTTGATGCACCTCTTCCAAGGCTGTGTGTTCTTCCTCTAAATTCAGACATCGAAGAAGAGTTCCATCAAAGTGTTTATGAAAAAGAGTGTCTCCAAGGATTGTGCAATGAGAAGTGCGGTGAACAAAGGTTTTTTTTTGGTTAGGCGTAAGCATGACAGGAATGGTTTTATCATGAAGATAAGCAAGGATTTCTTGATACCAAGGTGATTCGGGACCAACAATTTCACACACCATCTCATAATCTGGTTGGTCATAGGCAGGGACCATAAGATTCTCGATAAGAAATTCACACTGTGGGCTTGTTTCTGGCATAGATATTAGTGAAGCAATGGTAGCCATGGCATTTGTTGCTTTATTGTTTTCTCTTGGGATTTGCTGGAAAATGAGGCTTGCAAAATGTTGTTTGAGATCTTCGACCATGCATCAGTAAAGAAGCAACTTATCATCCTTTATGTGAAATTCATCATTGACTTGTTTGATAACTAATTGAGAGTCACCAAAAATAAGAAAACTTGTGATCTTCCATCTGATAGCTTGGCGAAGCCCTGTGACCAAGGCCTCGTATTCTGCTATGTTGTTCATGCAAGCAAATGTAAGTTTATAGGATTTAGGGATAAAATCCCCTTGAGGTGTCACAAATAGAATTCCTGCCCCTAATCCTTTCTGGGTAAAAGATCCATCAAAATAAAGATTTCATTGAATGCTGGGAGTAACAATCATGATAGTTTCATCAAGAAAGTCTATGATAATAGGATGATCTCCAGGAATGGGAGCTTCTACAAGTTGATCTACTATTGCTTGTCCTTTGATGGCTTTCTGTTCTATGTACACAATATTAAATTCACTAAGGATCATGACCCATTTTGTTGTACGACCTGTCAGGGTAGCTTTTGATAACAAGTACTTAAGTGGGTCAATCTTTGCTATCAACTGTACTTTGTGATTAAGCATATAATGGCATAGTTTTTTTGTACAAAAGACCATATCCAGACAAGCTCTCTCAATACATGTATAGTTGAGCTCATAAACCCCTAAAGTCTTGCTAATATAATATATGGCACATTCTTTTCCATTGTCATCTAATTGTGCTAGGAGAGCACCCAATGCTACTGTAGTTGCGGAGATGTAGAGAATTAAAGGTCTTCCTGACATAGGTGGGACCAACATTGGTGGATTAGCTAGATATACCTTGAGTTGTTCAAAAACCTTTTGACACAAGAAGTCCCAAATGAATTTAGTATCCTTTCTTAGTAGGTGAGAGAAAGGATGCACCTTGTTTGCTAGTTGTGACACAAATCTCAGGATGGATTGAAGTCTTCCTTGCAATCTCCTTAATTGTTTCAAAGTTTTAGGAGGTGGCATCTCCAAAATGGCTTTCAGCTTCTTAGGATCCAATTCTATTCCTCTACGAGACACAATGTAGCCTAAGAGCTTACCTAATTGCACACCAAAGACACATTTTTTGGGATTCAATCGAACCTTATACTTTTCCAGTCTGTCAAAGATTGTAGTGAGAATATCATTGTGTGATTCTCATGTCTTGGATTTTCCTAAGATATCATCCACATAATCTTCCATGATCACATGAAGGAGGTCATGAAATATTGTCGTCATGGCTCTTTGGTATGTAGCGCTTGCATTCTTGAGACCAAAGGGCAGGACCTGATAACAAAATATACCCCACAGGGTAGTGAATGCAGTTTTATGGTGGTCTTCCACTGTTATGTGAATGATTATATCCATAAAAACCATCCATGAGGGACAACATCTCATGCCCAATAGTCAAATCCACTATGATGTCAATGTTTGGAAGTGGAAAATCATCCTTAGGGTAGGCGAAATTAAGATCTCTGAAATCCGTACAAATCCGGATGCCCCCAGATTGTTTACCTACTGGTACAATGTTTGAGACCCATTCCAAATAGTCTATTGGTCTGATGAATTCTGTATCTAGAATCTTTTGCAATTCAACTTTAACCAGGAGTGCTACTTGTGGATGCATCTTGCGTAATTTTTGCTTGACATGTTTGATTTTAGGATCCACAGCAGGATGATGTACAACCAAGTTAGTGTCATGTCCAGGCATATCCTTATATGTCCATGCAAAGATAATGTAGGCTTTCTTAAGGAATGCAGTCATGGAATCTTGTTCTGTCTCAACTAGAGAGGTTGCAATGTAGGTGATCTTAGGATTGGTTTATGTGCCCAGATTAACTGAAAATGTTTCTTCTATGAGGATATAAGATTTCTCTGATGGTAATGACATGAAGGAAAAGTCAACTTCCCCCTCCTTTGGCACCTCAAAGAGGTTTTCACTAGAGGATGTGCCCTTTATTTTTTCTTTTTCTCCATCCAAAGGTGCCTCAAAAAGGTTTTCACCCAAGGATGTTTTATCATTTTATTTTATTTTCTTTTTCTTCATTTTTGTGACTAAGGGAGTTGACTTGGCTACCAAAGTAGGCTTGCTCGCTGTAGTGAATTTGATGTTCATTGTCTTGGAGACTTCGTAGTCTGAAAAGTGCTAGAACTGCCTCATCCAAATCGCATGTCTAAGGTAGGTGGTGAATCTTGTTGGTCCCAATCAATCAGTTCAGGATTGGTAAGGGGAAGTTCAGGTGAGGAAAGGTTAGATTGGTTGATATGGAGGACATAGGTATCGAGGTCATTTTCAATATATTGGAAAGGGACTTCAAAGAACTCTTCCTCGGTGTCTGAATTAGATTCAATCAAACAATAGTCATTGGCAAAGGTTTTCTTAGTTTCTATGGAACTCAGTCCTCATCCTTGGGGGTATCTAGTTGCTTTTATGAGATTTTTTCTTCTTATTTCATTTGCTCCAAGGCTAGTGCCGTGATATCCCATACTTTCAATAATGGGTGTGGCCTTTATATACTTCCCTTTAGGAATGTCTATAGGTTTGTCTTCTTCTTCATCAAAAAGCCAAGAAATTACGTTATGTTCCATATGCTCATCTAAGAGAGATCCCCAATGTTCAAATGTAGTCTATTCACATTTCATAGTTTCTTTATTTTCCTTAGGAAAAAGTTGTGAAGGTTTTCCATAAGACCTAGGAGAGAGAGGGAGCTGAACAATGCATAGGGCATTTTCAAACTTGTATTCCCCTAGGCCTTGATCAATGAACCTGACTTTCTTTTTGGGCTCAGTACTCTTTTCTTCAGTAACCCTTTCTTTTCCCTTGGCTTGCTTAGACAAATGTTCTTCAAAGGAAGTGTGTTGAACGAGAATATCTTGTGAAAGTGGGTGAACACATTCATTCAATGGGCAGTAGTTTGATTGTTTTCCTTCCAACCTTTTGCAATATTGGAAGGGTTCATGATCGCTAGGAATGGTTATTTCAGCTCTGTGATGTGGAAATTTCAAACATTGGTGAAATGTGGATGGGACACCTGATATAGCATGTATCCATGGCCTACCCAAAAGGATATTGTAGGGTAGATCCAAGTCAAGAACTTGACAAGTAGTTTCAATAAGGGTTGGGCCCACTTGTAAGGGGAGTGCAATGAGATCTTTACTCACCCTTTCTCTGTCATCATATGATTTTATTGTTATTCTCTTATTTACATCAATGAGGTCCTCAGAAAGACCAATATTGTGAATCATGCTTAAAGTACAAAGATTCAGACCAGATCCATTGTCTATAAGGACTCTTTTGATTTGGGTGTTATGGATGGTGACTTGGATATGCAGGGGTTTATTATGATGAGGGTTAGGACCTCAAAAATCTTTTTTAGTGAACACCAAGTGTTGTTGGGAAGCTAAATTTATGATCATTTCTTGGAATCGAGAGGCATTGATATTTTATGGGACATGAGACTCAATTAGGGCATTCTCAAGGACCTCCTTGTGGATGGGGGATATATGCAAAAGCTCTAGTATGGATATCTGCACATGGGTCTTCTTTAGTTGGGAAAGAAAGTCATAACATGACGCAGGTCATGTTGAGGTAGATGGTGCAATAGGTGGATCCACAATAGGTGGATTGACAGTAGCTTGTATAGTTACATGAGGGTGGCAGGTAGTAACATTGCAATTTGCACTCTTTAAAGTCAACATATTTACATGAGTGTCAGATTGTTCAATATGGCCACACAGTGAGTCAAAACCACATACATCATTTTCAGCTAATTTTCCACAAGTGCATTCATCCCTTGAGATTTTTTTTTGTTGAATAATCATAAGAAAAGCCCTTGGATGTGGATGCATTATTTTGATTATGTTCTAGAAAAGGTTTAGAATACATTTTTAACTAGGCGTTAGAAGTAGAGGCATTTTGTCCTTCTACTTCAATTTTACCATCATCGATCAAATCTTGCACAAAATGATGAAACTTCATGCATTTTTTAATCTCATGCCCTTTTATGCAATGATAATCACAATATTCATTATCCTTATACCAATTGGGTTTGGGTTGATTTTCATCGAAAGGCCTGGTGTTAGGATAAACCATCATCCCTTGGTTGACTAGACGTCAGAAGATCACATCAAGAGAATCTGCCAGCTGTGTAAATTATCATCGTGGCTGTTGTCGATTATTGTTGTTATTATTGCCATTATATTGTGAGAATAGAGAGCCACGATAACCAGATCCTTGATTTTGATTATGGTTATTTGAACTATTCTGATTGGTTTGGTTCTTCAAATTGGTTTGATTATTGTTGCGATTGTTCTGATCATTGTTGTTGCGATTTCCTTGGTTACTATTATTGGATGCTTGAAAATTTTGGACATGTTTAGCATCGGTCACTCCATCATTAACAACACCCTTGTTCTTAGACCAAAACTTGGGTTTATCACTAGTATTATTAGATGAATTAGGGGTGTAGTGTTTAATTGCTCCTTTCATCAAAATTACATCTTCAATAGACTTCCCCTTTTTAATGAGTGCCACAAAGGAATCTGGGGCAGCCATCTTCATCTGAAATGACATTTTTGTAACTAGATTCTTAGTAACGATATCAACTAGATGTGAATCTGGGATTTTCCAAGGCATGTGATTGACGAGATGTCACTACCTTTGGAGAAAATTGGCAAAGGTTTCTCCATTTCTTTGTTTCATGTTACACAAATCACTAAGGGATGCTTGATGTTCCATGTTATAAGAAAATTGTGTAACAAATTTTTCCTTGAGATCATGGAAGGTGGAGATGGAACCTGGAGGAAGGTTCAATAGCCACTCTAAGGCTGGTCCTCCAAGACTTCTAGTGAAAAGTCTTAGGAGAAGATGATCATTGTGGGAAACTTCTTGTGCCACTACATAGAATTCCTTGATATGTTGCACAAGGCATGAGTATCCCTTGTATTTGTCAAACTTTGGCATTTCAAAATTGGCAGGGAATGGTTGAAGAGTGATTGATTTGTCAAATGGATAAGGACATATTTCTGCAAAAGAAAATTCCTTCTTCCCACCTTTCTGCATAGCCATCGTCATGCCTTTGAGTTCATCAATTTGTTGAACTAATTCAAGAGGGTTAGTAGTGAGCGTATGGACTTGATGTGTTCCTCCTCCTCATGATACATTATGTCCTCCTGAAGGGGGAAGATTGGTGTTGTGTCTTCGATTGGTATTGTTTGTTTGTGCAAAATTTTGATTTTTTAGGACTCCACTAGGCTTTGAGAAAATAGAAGTAGAACGTCGTCCTGAGGACCCTGGTTGTGGTTCAGGTACATGGCCCACATTTGAACCAACGTTACTCACCCCATTGTTTGAGTTAGGCTTGTTTAGGAGTTGTCGGATTAACTCAAGCATATTAGGGGGAGGTTGAGTTGTGTTATCAAATGTTAATGGTGTGACTTTTCTTTTGTTCATTCGAATCAAGTTGTTCTCAAGCAAAGTTTCATCAAAATTATCAGGGAGGGTAACACCTCTTTGGAAAAGATTCATGAATATATTGGCACTGTTGGCTTGGATTAGGTCTTCCACTAAGCTTAAGTTGTTAGGATCCTCAAAGAATTCTTTAGCTCATGCATTGGCATTGACACTTTCAGGTATTACTGTGTCGGATTCCATGTGAGGTTCTTCTTCGTCATTAAAGTCTTCTTGATAGATAGTTTCTTGATCGTTATCCATGATGAGAGATTCTTCTCTTAGATTTGCTTTTGATTAGGTAAGTACCATGCACAAGTGACCTTAGCATGGTTGAATTGAAGAAGGGAGAATAGTTGATGAGGTATGGAAAGAAAAGGATTTGGTGAACTAGGAGCAACTTGGACTAATGATTAAGTCTTGATGATTGATTGGATTGATTGATTTGATTTAGGATTAAATTGATTGATGAGATTGGATTAAAGAGTAACTAAGCCTCAAGGATTGATTGGATTTAAAGGTTTGGAACAAAACTAGGTGTAACAAGGCCTTGTGATTATGCAAACATAGGATTGGTTTTGATTTAAATTCTTCTTGTGTTTGGGTGATAAACTGATGATCCCTAAACAAAATAGGACTACTAGAGAAAGACTCAGTTCTCAAAGTAGTAAGGGATTAATGTTTTCTTTGGAATTAAGTTCTATGAGACACTATTGGAATGATTCTTTCACCCTATGGCTTGATGAAGGTGTGAAAGATGGATTGATTTCATTTTGATTTAAAGTCCAAGATTCTGATTAATGCTCCTAATGTTTTGGGATGTGGATGATGAAAGGGATGTTAAAAGATGAGAAAGGGATGAATGACTTGAAGAAGATGGGGAAAGAAGGTCAAAGGTACTTAGTCATAGGATTCCCAAGTGACAAAGGCCATGTTCACTTTGTTCTTGGTAACAAAATTAGGAACCCAATTGTTGTAAATAATTTTATTTGATTTCTCAATAGCTTCTAGAAATTCTTGAATGGGTTTCAAATAAGATTGGTTGGCTTTAATCCTTTGATCGACGATTTTCTTCTCTCTATGGACTCGTGCAACTGGGAGTTTTGCTTTCTTATGTTTAACACTATTTGTCATGACTTGAGAACAATATCTTGATAGATCAAAGGATGTCCTTGGCAAGAACCGATTTCATACATACATCAAATGTATGGGTTACAAGCACATTTGTTGAAAACAATCCTGCAAGGGACAAAGCAACCTTACAGGATTCAAGTGTACGAATTTGTTTTTGCAATGAAAGTAACAAGCACACTCTTTATCCCTAAAAGGAAGTTGGATGAGATTGAAAACCTTTTCTCACTGACTTAGGAACACACCCAACAACTCTGTAGAATATGACCATCACCAAGCACACAATGGCTACATGATGTTGTATTATTAGAGTGTTAACATTGAAGGGGGCTCGATATGGTGAGTTTCTTGGGGAGATTACTATTCTCCTCGCATACAAATTATCAACCTTTCAGAGGTGAACTAGGTGGCTTCTAATTAATGGCATTTAGTAAGGATCTCCATTTGAACACACTCTTTGTGTCTGCGCAAGCGCAACTAGGACATATAGCCCCACAAAGCACCTTGACACAAGTAGTCACGTAAACATGATTGAGACCGCGAGGCCCTACTAGATTTTAGGTGAGAGTCGTGTATAATCTCAAATGTCATCTGGCTTCCAAGGTTTTAACCCCAAAAAGAAATTTTCATTAACGTGAGTTGAAGTGGTGGGCTTACACCTTGTTCTCATGTGGGTTGTTCCCGAGGGCTTTTTACCTCACTGGCAAGCCCATGTAAAGGATTGAAAGTAAATGCATGGATTGGCCCCAAGAAGGAGTCTGGATTTCTGATTTTCCCTCAAGGGGAAAGAAGCATAATCTCCTATCCAACGAGGTTTCTCCCAAACACACCAAACAAATGATTAATTCCAAATCTTTTCTTGAAGACAAAAATTCAAAAGGTTCTAGGTTTCTGATTTTCTCACTTGGAGAAAAGACCATAATCCCCTAGCTAATGAATCATTATCTATAGAAAAAGACTTCCTATTTAATGCTAGGTGCCTAAGAAATCATTAAGAAAACACAATGTTTGATTGAATCTCCTTGGCAACCTACAAAACAACTTTGATAAGTAGTTTAGTGTGTTTGGTCTTCTAACAACGTCTTGCAAAAAAATAAGTTAGTAGTCTTAGAGTAGTCAAATCTTGGTCAACGTTCTGCAAAATTACTATTAGAAGTCACAAAATGTCAGTATCTTCCAAAAACTCAAATCAAAAAACTCAAAGTGCAAGATACTATAGAAACATGCAGAAATCAGGCAGAGACATCCATTTACAGGCATAGATGCCTGTTTCCAGGTAGAGACGCCTGTGTACATGCAGAGACACCTGTCTATTAGATATGCACGTTTACAAGAAGAGACACCTGTTTGCACAAAACCAAAAGTTAAACACCAATGTTTGAAAGTTTTATCCTCTCACTAAGTCTTAAATGCATAGAAAGGTTTATAATGACAAAAATACAATGATTTTTAACCTTAATATGTCAAAAAAGATTACTTAATCAGCTTAAAAAACAACACAAAGGAAAACTCCCTCTTCTAGCAGAGACACCTATCTGCACAAAAATAAAGATTTCATTACTTTCATGTATTTTTCTTCATTTGCAGATACAGTTAGGTGTTTTACTAATGATCATTAGCCTTAATGTGATTTCCAAATAGAAGTTTTTGTTGATTAAAACAAACTAAAATGAGAGAAAAACTCTTTCTGGTAGAGACGTCTGTTTGGAGGCAGAGACGCTTGTGTGCAGAGATGGCTGTTTATAGGCAGAGACACCTGTGTGCAGAGACTCTTGTTTCCAGGCGGAGACACCTCTGGTCGTACGAAGACGCCTGTCTGGAAAATTCACAGGAAACCTTCACAAAATCAAGAGAAATAGTTAGTAAATGGGATTGTGGGTCCCACCAGGTGTGACAAAATGTATATGATGAAAATCCATCTGTTAAGAACAAGTTCAAACATGCAAACGTTAATGATAAAGAACATATTCAAATCTATTTTAACATGTTCATAAACTTGTAAAAAACATTAATTTTCACCACAACCTAAGATGAGTATGAAGCAAGTGCACCCAATACTTGCTTGATTTCAGCTCTTAGAGATATTTGTGGGTGTGCTCTCCCAACACAAGTATAGATCCCACTAAAAATACAAGTATAATGAAGATTGAAATGCTCAAGAAGAAGCTATAGAAGCAACTCTCAAGCACTCAATGCAAGAAGCCAAAGGAAGCTCAAGGAGGAGCTATGAAAAACAATCCTCAAGCTCTATGGAATGCAAGTATGCAAATGAAGCTAAAGTAAACTTAGTCTATAATCATGAAGGAAATCTATCAACTACCAAATTATTAGTAAAAAATCTATATGAAAGCAATTCTAAGCTTAAACTAGCATGATAACTCTAATGCAAAAATGAATGAATTTTTCTTGAGACAAGGGTCCTATTTATAGGATTTTGGAGGGCTGGGGTGAGGTGGCATCTATGTGGAATCCACATAGGTGCCACCAAGGAGACACATAAGCCTTGCAAAGTCCAAGACTCTCTCACACATGTGTGAGAAACTTGGGATGGGAAAGGTCAATGTGTACTTCAAATACATGTGTAAGTGTGTGTAAGAGATGTGTAAGTGAAAAAGTCCATTTTCACCATTTTAGAATGTGTAAGAAGTGTCATAAAATGTAAGAAGCCTTGTTTGTGCAAATTTTAGCAATTTTTGAAAAGGGTCATTTTTGGAAATTTGCTCACATATGTGTGAGCAAATAATTAGGACCAATGGATGTAGGAATCCAAAAATTAGCCTAATTAAACTTAGTTAATTAGTGAGTAAGCTTATTAAAAAGAAAGTGATGTGTGTAGGATAGCATCTAGGTTGGATTTAGGATTAAATAAAATAAAATTTAATTTAATCATGACTTAGTAGAAATAAAGAATGTGAGGGAATTAAATAAATTAAAAATTTATTTAAAAGGGGACTATGGAGGAACATGTATTAAATTAAATTTAATACATTATGGAAGGTAGTATTTAAATTTAATTCAAATGCTATAATTGGTGAATTTATTTAATTAAATAAATAGATGAATTTAATAAATATAATTAATTAACTATATAATGTTATTTGGGGTCATTAATTAAATTAAATTAAATTAATGTTAAAAGGATGAATTTAGGTGTCTACAGCTGGCCTTTTGTTTCAACATCCTTTTCTCTTCTTTGAGAAGTGTATACTTCACTTTTCTAGAATTCTTTTACGCACACACACTGAGATAAAGTGTCATTCTATCGCATGTATTAGTTCTTGCACATGTTCATGCTCTTTGTACTCACACTCCATTATAAATTGCTAGGGGGGTTTGATGTTTGTCTTTGTTTTCCATCTACTTTTGCCACGTGAGTGTTCCTCCAACAACATTAACCTCAGGTATCTCTATTTGTGTTTGTACTCTCTATGCACCTTCGATGTTCTCAGTTCTTCATCATGTAGTTCATATTGGATGTTCTTTTCAGTGTACCCATCATTACTTTCTTGTCAACATTATGGTTGGGTTTCTACTATTGGTTCTTTTGCTTCCTTGGTTTGATAGTGTGAGCTATGTATTCAGTATTTGTTCCTATGTACTAGGCAGATGGAGTGGCTGGGTACCTATGCATTCCAGTGAGATGGATCATTTACCATATGGACACTATTCTCTTTCCTATTTTTGGAAGCACTCTTCCATCTTTGATTGATTAGATCTTCAGACTTTGGTGTTTTTATGCCATCTGTATCTTCATGTTCAGGTGTTTTCCTTTGTTTGCCTCTTGATTCGAGTAGTGTCATTTGAAGGCACTCATGTAGATTACAATATTCTGTATCTTCGACTTCAATTATTTTCCTTTGTTTGCCTCCTGATTCGAGTAGTGTCATTTGAGGGCACTCATGCATATTACAGTCTTCTTTACCTGATCATATTCTATTTCAATGGAGGATCTTCATATCAACAGTTACTTCTTGACAGTGTTTGCAACTTCTTGCTTCAATGATGTTCTACATGTTCATCCTTGTTCCTATTTTCTAGAACATTCCCTAGTTTTGGAGGCTTCTTCAGTCCTTCAGATTAGTATTTGTCTCTTTTTGGAGTAGAGTTTTTCTCATGTGGTTTTATCTATTTCATCGCTTTATAGAGACTCTCTTTTGTACTTGGGTACCTGATCAGACCTTTTGTTGTCAGGACCCATTTACTTTTAGTTTGTTTTTTCTAGGTTTTTAGCTTCTCCCAAAGTTTATCTTAAGGGGGGTGTTAGAGTAATAAGTTATTTTCTTATTAATTAAATCATATTGATTTAATTATTAAGTCACTTATTATATCTTTCTACTTAAGCTAAACTTTAGGCATATAATAATTAATTTCTTTATTAATTATTATCATGCAACCTAGGTTTGTTCACCCTTTTAGGGTTTCAGATCTCCTTTATAAGGATTGATCTCCTTTGTATTCAACATACATTCATTTTATTGTGATTGCTGCAACTTTTTTTTTTGCACATCAAGGATGTCTCATCTCTCATGGATCAATGTGTTCAAGCCTCTTTAGCTTCTTGTTTCTCTCTTCTTTCTGTGACAGGCATTGGCATGCAGGTGTTCTTGGTAGCTGTGGGTTGTTTTCTCATCAACTCCAACACCTACCTCCTCGTGGATTGTGCCCATCTTTCATACCTTTCTATCCCATCTTTTTTGGAGAGTTTTATTTTTTTGGGACCAAAACATAATTAGAAGAACACCATGTAACTTCGCCATGCATTTGTTACTTTCTACATTGGCCGCTATTGTTTATCTGGTTTTTAAGGTAAAATCTTTACACTTCTATTGCATTTGTCGATTTCAACTACTTTTTTCGGTTGCATGGAAGTATATAAAGGTGTTCCTTTTATATTTTTCATTTTCATTTGTAGTTGTCTTCAAAAATTTCTCATTTTCCATGCATTCCTTCACAGAAGCTAGTCATTATTTTACATTCCTAGCTTCCTTTTTAGGTGTGGTGACTTCTTTTGTGGAGTGTGAGCATGGGGACTACAGAGGGGGCTTCAAACAAATGGGTTTTGATCTAGGTGAGGATTATTTACTCACTAAGGTCACCCATTAACAAGAAATGACTATAAAATTTGGGTTAATGCTTTTTTTTCTTCACTGTTTGTAATGTGCATTTTTGTTTGTCCGTGGAATTTTTATTATGTATGTGTGTTTATAAACACATTATATAGTGTTCATAAACACTTGAATGTCCAAAAGGGAACCTTACTCCTCTGCTCATCTATTGTAGTTAAATATGGGTTTCCCATTTTGCAAGTTTCATGCATGACATTTTGATTAACTACTTCTTAAATGAGGGTTTTCAATTTCTTGTATTTTGTTATTATGTAAACAATGACATTTGAAAACAGGATTTGTAATGGGGTTTTGCATGACCGGTAATAGGGTGTTGCTTACATGGTAATAGTTTATTTATGTTTCTTCGAACATTAAAGGTTTTTAAGATTTTGTTTCATCAAAACCCTTTCCGGGTTCTTGCTTCTATTAATAAATTTTTTTGATTAATAGGCAAATAACAGTTGAATATAACTCTTTTGGATTATTAAACCTCAATTTGTGTATTATTCAAATAATGGTTTATTAAACTTATACTTCAGTTTTGGGTCTATCAAAATGATGTATTTTGTTCTCAACAAATATTTATTTTGGTAAAGTATGTATTTGTATTATCAAATCCCTTGTCGATATACAATTTGTGTGTTACAGATTTGATTACGATAACCCTTGTGGGAATGCAAATTGTGTGTTAAGGATTTGATTCTCTTAAGGTGATGGAAATTATGGGTCTACAAATTTTGTTAAGGATTTGATTGCAATAACCCTAATGTATTTTATTTATTTGCTTTGATTCACAAGTCCCATTGCAAAATGTACCATTATATTTTAACATATTTTGGTTTTGGGTCTATGAAATAGATGTATTTTATAAAGTGTTTGTTTTGTGGTTGATTTTGTATTATTAAAACCATTGAGGGCCTACAAATTATCTTTTAAGGATTTGATTACAATAACTATAATGTATTATAAATGTCTTCTTTGATACACAAGTCCTATTGAAAAAGGTACCATTCAATTTTAACATATTTCAATTTTGGATCTGTGCAAAAGATGTATTTTCAAGAGTGTTTATTTCATGGTTGAGTTTGTATTATTAAAACCCTTGTGGGTCCATAAACTGTGTCTTCATAATTTGATTATAATAACCATAGCCCAGGTTGGTGTTCTGTTAAGGGTATGTGTATCATCGTAAAATGGAAGCACTTCCATTTAGGACTAGTTTAGCCCTTTGAGTAAGTGGTTTGGGGTCATGTCAAACACCTTGAATGGGTCTTTGACTTGGATTTGGCTTTTTCCCCTGTTCTACCCTATTTTTTGCTTCTTTCCTACCTATTTCTGTCATCTTTCTCTAAGATCTTGAGGTTATTGATCTTAGAGTCAAGGTCGACCTTCTTGGTCAAGGTCAACCTCGACCCTGACCTGAGGTCCAAATTTCAAATTTCAAATATTTTTGGATGTCAGGGTTAAGAAAGAATTATTTCTCACTTCCGGGTTGGCTGTTTCAGGCTGCAAAATGGTAACTCTCAAAAGGTATTTAATTTAGGTCCACTCCTAGGGGTATGAGCCTAATGGGAATTTATTTCTCATATGTCAGCCTCTCTAGAAGTTTGTGCCCTAGACTAGTATATAAGGAAGCCTTCTCCTCTCATTTCAAAACATCAAGAAGCAAGAAAGGAAGAAAGCAAGAGAGAAAGAAAAGGGAAGCAATCATTTATTTCCAAGCATTCAAGCATTCAAGATTCAATTCATTAAGGAGATCCATTGGTAGCCATTGAAGGATTCAAGCTCTATGGATCCCTCTTGTTGAAAATTTCTCCATCCATATCCATTCAAGTTTCTTCCTATTCCAAGATCCATTCAAGATTGGTATTGAAGATCTAAATGTAATTGATTTGGGATGTCCTACATCCTACATCCTACATCCTACAATTATACATCCATTTGGAGGATCCATACTTATGGATTCAAGGATTCGAATCCTCCACAAGGGTTTCAACATAGGCAAGGTGAATTGTTCTATTTACTTTGTTTATTACTACAATTTCAATTATATTTCAAGGTTAATTCCAAAACTGGAGTTTGACCAAGGCAAACCCCTCATCCAAATAAAAAAACTATTTTTCTCATAGGTGTAGGTGTGGAACAACAAATTATAGAGCAGATTCAGATACCCTTTTTGGCAAACTTTCAGGATCCACAAACAAAATTTCCATCAGAGCAGTGTAGGTCAAGGTCGACATAAAGGGGTCAAGGTCGACCTAACTCATAAAAGAAAAAGATTTCTAGGTTTTCTCCATCTCTGTGTTTATTTTCCAAATCCAGGTGCAGAATTTCCAGAAACTTGGTACAGACGCCAGGAAACAATAATTTCCAGATCTGCTATACTTTGAGGTTAGTATTTGTCTTCAATAAATTTCAATTAATATTTTAATACTCCCTTCCAAAATGGAATGTAAGGTTTTCCTCTTTCTTCTTATTACTAATCGATTGATTCATTTATGTGTTGACCATTTTCTTATTGTTAATCAATTTGGATCTTCCTTTGGGAATTTGGGGTTAAGAAAAGAATCTTACCTTCCCCAATTCTTCTATATGTAAAGGATACCATTTACATTTTCACATATCATTCACACTTATCAATCCATATTTTATTCTTTACAGTATGGAACTTTAATATTTATGTTAAGGGTTTACAAAGTGTGTCTTAATATTTCTCCACCATAAATAATATTGGAACTTGTCCCAATTGTTGTGCAACAACATAATGATTGGTAGTGGGTCTTAGGATGATAGATGATTGTGCTTTATGTGTGTTGTCAAGTTTTCTTAAACTACCACATCCACCCACATGGTCATTGGTATTTCAAGGCCTAATTGTATATCACATATTTGGAGGTGGTTTAGACACATAGTTGGCCCTTATGAGGGCTTCATTACGAGGTGGCTTTGAATAGTTATCTTGGACTACGATGCACATTTGATTTAGGATATCAATTCCATTTCTATAATTCTACACATTCATAGGTTTAATTTAATTATTCTTAGTCATATGAATGTTGTATGTAGGTTTCAAATTAATACATAATTGTCACTATGCCAAATAACTATGCCTAGTACCGTCAATGGTCACTTTCCAATCACCATTCAATTCATTAAGGGAGATGTTGAAATAGTTTAATTACAATTATAGGATATATAATAGTATTACAATTAGGGCACCTTAGTGGTATGGACTAGTGAAATTGAAGTAATTATTGTTTCTATGGTTGCGATTGTGTAGCAAGAATTATCAAATTTACAATATTGGTTGATTATCTGGATTAATGGATTTGGATCCTAGAAACTATTGTAATAGAATCCCTATTGGGAAAGGGGAATAACCTATAGAATTAATTCTATATGAGGATTATGTTATGGTTTGGTTTAAAAACACACATTGCCTGAATGCTCAAGATTATATTATTGAAGTCATTGGGAAAGAGCTTATTATGCGGAAAGGCAATGCATATATCTATTGCAACTTGTCTCTATCTTTCTATCACAATGCATGGAATTGTTGTAGTTAAGTAGTGACCTAAGATGAATTAGAAAGGCTTATGTTGATGATTGATTCCTTCCACATAATACTTTGGAGGAGGCCGTCAAGTTATATGTGTATACACCTAAAAATGGTCATCTAGACTATTAGCCCCTTTTACTAAATTATCAATTACTTACTCTTGATCAAATCCTAGCTCTATCATTTATTCAATTATTTTCTATGGGCTAACCATCTTATCCTAAGTCTTTATTTATTTAAAAGGAATATTTCCTCCCCTTTTAATAAATAAAAAGCCCCCACTTTTCCTCTTATCCTAAGTTGCACAAATAAAGCATTATTCTTATTTTATAAAAAGGGAAAAAGAACTTTTTGTCTCATATGGACACAAAAGTCAACTCTTATTTTCTCATTAGAGGATATTTGTGCACATGGATTGCTCCTCTTTTAAGCTCCATCGTTGATTAAATCTTTTGCCTCTTAATCTCCATGGTCCATTCCTTTTTCATTTCTTTTAAAAGGAGAGCTCTCTTCTTCATTCTAGATCCTCAACTTTTTATGCTAATGTTATGCTACAGGTTTTCTAGGTCATCTTGGAGCTTTTGAACATTTGGAGCATTCTTGGCTTTTGCATCTACATGTTATCATAGTTTCATTTCTTGCATTATCATGGCATTCTTATCTTAGATTTTCTTTATGCTTTAGATTAATTCATCTAGCTTAACTAGGAGGCTTTGTAATACTTGCATCTTTCATTTTCATAGCTTAGCTTGCATTTCCATTTCTAGCATAGCATAGCATTGCATTGCATTTCATTTGATTCTTGAGGATATTGGCATTCTTTCCCTTGTCTTCATTTGAATCTCCCATTGCATGGTTTACTAGCAAGGTTATTGGCTTAATAGCTCTAGCTGAGAGCATTCCTAAAAACCCTTGCACTCCATGCCTAGGGAGCTATGGATCAATTTTTGAGACCTCATTCTTGAGTGTTCTTGAATGTAATGATTCATAGAAGTGTGACACAATTATAGCACACATTTTTGGTGCCCACCATGGGGCAGAGTAGATAAACTTTGTCCTTTAGTTTCTTGCATTTTCATGATTTTTTTGATTAATTTGTGAAAAGTTTGCATTCTCTGGTTTTCTGTCTCAGAGTATCGCGTGACACTTCTCAGGTATATTGCGTGATATACCTTATAATACCAATGCAACACTTTGCGTCATAGAAGAATCGCACACACGTATTGAGGTTTATCACCTGGTGTCGTGTGAAGTATTGCCCACCTATTGTGCAGTATATCACCCAGACTGAGGTATATCGCCTGGCTACAGGAAACTGTGTCGCGTGATACTGGTGAAGTTTGAGATATATCACCTGTACCTAACAAAGAGCTATTTTTGAGCTATTTTTTTGTATCTTGCAAGTTTCAGGTTCTCTGCTAACTTTTTGAAAATTTTTGAAAATTCCAGCGTTTTCAAATCCGTGCCACTATGGAAAACGGGTGCCTATTTTTGAGAAGTTTTTGCAAATGGTATCAAAAATTGAAGTGTGATATATCATTGGAAAGGTCTTTCCGAGCCTAATCCAACCATGATGGTTTCATTTTCAGATTTTGTCATTTGATCAGTTATTTTTTGTAGATTATCTGATTTTTCATGTGCTAACCATTGTTAGATTTTGGATTTTCCTAACCCTTGTGGATCTAACAAGTTGTGGTTGTAGGTGCACTTGCTTGAGATATTTTTCCAAAAGAACGCATGTCAAAGAGGGCTACTAATGGTTTTGCAAGGCTGCCCTAAGCATAAAAACCAAATCAAGTGCTTGTTTAATTGCTTTATTTATTAAGTGCGGCATATACTAGTTGTTTCATTTCATAGGCACTTAATACCTTGTTGTAGGAATTTTGAGGTGGTAGGAGAGTATGCTCTTCACCCTTGTGGTGAAATAGAAATCTTGACCCATCTTGGGATTTTGAAAGCAAGGGGGTAGTTAAATCTTTGCTTGGTGTGTTTGGGTGAAGTTTTTGAGATAGGGGAGTATGCTCTTCACCCTTGTGGTGAATCAAAAATCTTGAACCTCAAGAATTGATCCACTTTTTGTTTAGATTTAGAATCCTTTAGCAGGCCTGCTCTTGAGCAATCAAGAGGAATGACCCAAGTGGGGACAAGCTTTTTGCCAGCTCTTCCAACCCATTATAATCTCAAGGCTATCGAGGACACAAAACTTTGGTAGACATAGTACTTATCTTCGCTTAATGTGAGTAACTTGTGGGATTGTGACCATGAGGAAAGCATTGAGCAAGAATGCTTAAGGTACTCTTGAGGCTGCAAGGTCCTAGTCCTTTATGAGGAGCAAGAGGGGTGCTATGAACGGAAGCCCTTACTACAAACCTTTAGATAGAGGCCACCTTATTTTAGCCGCTTAGCTTCTTGGTGCAAGGATTTATCCAAGAGGACTTACTCGAATCACCCCAAGACACTCACCATATGTGTTCCTTTGGTTGTGTTTTTGACACTTCCATGACAATGCCAATATCTCTTGTGGGCAACCACTTGGTGTGAGGCAAGGGAGCATCAAGTTGTGGGCCATGTTGCTAAGTAATGAGCCTTGTCCTTCTAGGTAGTAATTGCTTGAATTGTCTTCGATTGTGCTATACCAGTGCAAACATTCTCAACATACAAACAATCGGTAGTCTTCATAAGGTGCTTTTTCTATTTTGATATCACAAGTGCTTGTCTTGGCAAGGTTGCTTTTGCCCTTGTTTCAAGTGTTCTATGACATGTTTGATCCTATACTATTTGCAAACCTATCTTTTATCTATTGTTACTGCTTGTCAAATTGAGAAATTGCACTATCCAACCTTTGAACTTGATCAAAATGCTTCAAAACTAAGATTTTTATGTTCACTGGTCACAAAGTCGTACAATTCTACAATAGTATCGCATACTTTGCTGAGATATATCACGCGATAGTTTGCTTCTGCTGGACTATCGCCCTGCTAGCCTGGTGTCTATCGCCCAGCCTTACTGGAAACTATCGCCTGGTTTAAGGTGAAGTATCGCCCGATTGAGAAGTATCGCCCTGTCCACTTGGAAAGTATCACCCAGAATCTTTCTATTGTCCTGTCATTGCTACAATCTGGAGTTGCTAAACTTGTACTTTAACCTATCGTAGAGTGTCTTTTTTTGTTCTTACCAGAAACTGGTCTGTTATCTACATGCTTAGATTTGTTCTAGACTGAAACAAATGAGCTAAAACTATTGGATTTGAGCTTAACGAATGCTACTCTCGATCACTTGTCGCATCACGGTTACCTTTCTAGCTACTTGCTTATTGAGCTTCTTGCTCATTGCTCGGCTTTAGTCAATTGATTACTGTAAGTGCTTGAGCACTTTTGATGAGCCATCTCTCTATTGTTCTACTTTGACAAGTGATCTTTATTAGCTTTGCTTATCTCAAATCTGAGAAACTTTGTCTCATTCTATTAGTCAACCAACATCTCTTTTCATGCCGGTTACAACTCGTTCTCAATTTGAGCAGGAGAGTCATCCTCCGTTTAATTATACACAGTTACCTTCTCCAACTAGACGCTCACGAGTGCCCATTAGCAACAATAGTTCTAGTTCTAACCAATTTGAGGATTCTAAGGCTACCCCATGGTACAAAGGAGGTTTCCTCTTTTCCACATTCAAGACCCCCAAAAACAAGGACAATGTCTCACTTACTTTGACTGAACAAGAAAAATTTCAACACTTGCAAGAACATTTTGAGCATAAAGATAACCAAGCGCGCTTAGACAAAGAACACAATCAACAAAGGATGGATGCTGCTAGGTGCATGGCTTATAGAGGGACATTTCATGAGCAACCTGAGACTAGTAATCATGAGCATAGATCTCTTTTTATCAATGGCAACAATGGCAACAACATGCCACCAAGATCTCCTCCAAGACCCACTTTTGGTATGCCTTCTTCACCTCCTAGACCTCCTCCCTCTCAACATGAGGCAGAGGCTGATGATGAGATTTCTAGTGAGGATCTTATGAGATTTGAACAAGATGTGGTCTCCCAACGAATGATGCATAAGCTTTTAGAGCGTAATGGTGATCAATATTTTCAATATATGACTTCTAGAGGATACAAGCTTCCTCCCGGCTACGATGTTAGACAAATTGTCCAACAAAGAGTACCACTTGAATTGGAAGTCCTTCAAGAAGAATTGCATTGAACAAATCAACACCTTACCCAAATGGCAATAGAAAGAGAGCCTCCAAAGGTCTCTTTTGTAGAATCAATTTGTGCTCTTCCTTTTGATAGGAGTCTATACATGGTCCCGTTTCCTAGGGATATTGAGGTTCCCAAATATGACAAGTATGATGGAAATGGTGATCCCCATGACCATGTGCATCACTTTTACACTCTTAGCATGGACTTTCTTCATGAAGACACATTTCTTCTATGATTATTCCCTTGAAGTTTAAGAGGCCAAGCTTTGGAATGGTTTGCAAAATTGACACCACCGCTTAAGACTTTTGATGAGTTGGCTCAGCGATTTACCCAGCATTATTCTTACAACATCCAACAACCTGTCACCATGATAGATCTCAGTAATCTAAGACAACATCAAGGTGACCCATTTGCAACTTACTTACAATGTTGGAGGTCATTGTATTCTAGGTATCCTCGTCTGTGACCTGAAAGAGAAAAGATTGACATTTTTGTCAACACTCTTGTGCCTGTGCTATTTTATGATCTAAGGAAGCAACTATTCTCCTCCTTCCATGACATGGTTGAAAGTGCATATCAGATTGAGGATGTAGCTATAAGAAAAGGGGATATTTTTATTAATAAAGATGCTAAAGGCAATGACAAAGACAAGAACAAACCTTGGAATAAAAAAAAGTATGTTGTCAATGATGGGGTTGTAGATGACCCTAAAGCTAAAGAGCCTGCTTTCAATCTCTCTAATGCTATCTATGCAGCAAAAAAACAAGAAGCTACCAATGCTCACGGTGCTCCTAAACCTCAATATGTAGATAAGCCTAAGAAGTCATTTCGAAAGCGAGTCTATACCAAGTTGGCAGAACCTTATGATGTGATCCTTAAGACTTTGGTTGATAATGGATATCTTATGCTTCCTGATAAACCTGGTAACTGGGATCCGATAAATAGGCCTGATTGGTGGTGAGAGGATTCTTATTGTCATTATCACAGAAACAAGGGACATCTGACAGACAATTGTTTTAAGCTTAAGGATGATATTCAGGACCTTGTTGAGAATGGCACAATCTCTACTGATGGCTTAACTAAAAATTCTGATCACACAGCTTTCAAAGATCCTCTACCTAAGCATGATAAGGGGGAAACCTCTCAAGCACATAAGAAGAATCATGATGCAAAGATTAATTACACATATCCTTCTAATACGCCTGTGATCAACATGGTAGAGCCCGTTGAGAGTGTTTTAATGATGAGGTCTCAAGAGGATAATAAAGCCAATCATGGTAAGCCAAAGTTGGTCTTGCAAACATGTGGTAGTTCATCTTCTCGAAGTGAGACACTGAATGTTGTTACTAGGGGGCAAGCCAAGATTGTCCTTAAAACTACACAAGATCCCAAGCAAGATTTTCCTTCCAAACAAGTGGCTCCTTCAGCCACTCCTAGCTATGATCTTGTCCAACATTTGCAAAAGACACCAGCACAGATATCTATCCTTGAATTGCTTCGGTTATCCCCTTCGCATAGAGAGATTCTTGATGAGGCTCTACGTACAACACGTGTTCCCAATGACATTGATCCAGATCAATTTCAGGCTATGGTCAACCACATTTCATCTCCGCTATCTCTCTCCTTTTCTATAGAAGATGACATATCTATTGCTCACCCACATAATCTAGCTTTACACATTGAAGTTCTAGTCTACAATACCTGAGTCTGCCAAGTCCTGATAGACAATGGTGCAGGGTTAAATATTGTTTCTTTCAATGTCATACAACAGTTGGGTTTGTCAGAATTTGCTGTGGATTCTAAGAAGAAGATTACTATAAAAGCTTATGATGAAGTGGAAAGATCTTCCAAAGGTCTTGTCACGTTGCCTGTCTGAGTGGGTCCTATCACAAAAGATATTAGCTTCCAGGTATTGGACATCCCACTCGCATATAACATTCTTTTGGGTCATCCTTGGATTCATGACATGCAGGCTATTCCTTCCACTTATCATTAGTGCGTCAAATTTCCATACAATGGCACTGAAGTTGTGATTCCTGGAGACCATACTATTGCTATTAATGCTCTTGCTGCTACTGAAAAATTTGTCCCTCACAATGAACCTACTGTTGATCCTAGTACGTCTCTAGTTGCTGCTGAGAAATCACTTAAGATGATGAGCCTTGGTATGGGTTAATATACGCTGGGTTCCTTTGCTTCTATACCTGTTTCTCCTAGGTCATATGGGAAACCTTCTGATCAAATGAAGCCTTCCATTTCTGCTATGGTGATCTTTGATACTTTTGTTCCTTCATCCATTCCTTTAGAAGCAGAAAGAGAAGAACAAGCTATTCAAGAGTGGATCTATAGAGAGGATTCTAGAAATACTCCCATACTCAGTAATTCAGACACAAATACAGATGAGTCACCACTACACACTATGGCTCAAATGGGAGATGATCTTCCTTCTACTTCACTTCTTTGGGGAGAAGAATGTATATCTACTGATGATATGGCTGAGGCCTCTATGTCTAGAACCTATGTGCCTAAATAATCATTTCACTATGATAGACAACATCGCAACATTGCACGACTACTACAAAGACGTGATCTATCACATAATGACATGAGTATCTCTACTTCTTAGCATCTTAAGCCTTTTCCAGAAGATTCTTCCATGACAGATATGGATGTTGATGTGGTTCATACCTCTCGTAACCCAACTGACATAGTTGATGAGTCTCATGTCAGGTCTGATGAGTTTGTTCCCCGTATTGCCTTAGTCAACTATGTTGGTCCTTTTATGACAATCTAGATCTAGCTACTTTTGGAGCTTACCCTATAGGCTTGACCTCTCTTGTCACCAGAGATGACATCCCTCACATAAATGCTATTGAACCAGTCGCTTCATTTCATCTCGCATCAATACCTATTACTTCTTCCACCAGTGGACTAGCAACAAAAAGGACTGAATCAACAATCAAGTATCACAGTTATCAAGTCAAAAGAAAAGAGCAATGGTCAGATGGCAAAAACCACATTGTGGCGGTATCTGAACCTAAGAAAAGTAAAAATAAAAATTTGCTCAAAAATAATGATTATCAAATACAAGATGACAAGCTGATTCTCTACAAAAAAAATGGTGCACTACTTGAAGCATGATCTCATATCTGTTACACTTCAACCCATTCCTAGAGCTGAGAACAAAGTTGCTAATGCCTTGGTTACTTCGACATCCATCTTACAAATGAAAAGGCATAAATCTCGCTTCAAGTTCCTAGTGGATGAATTACGCTATCCTACTTACAAATCCTACAATCCTACCATCTTTTCATATCTTCCACCTCATATTCCTCCTGCAAATCCACCACGCCATTCTTTCCACCATCCCTTACACTTTTCCTTTGTCTCTGGTGACTTGTATAGGAAGGGTCTAGACGGAACTCTCCTTAGGTGTCTAGAAATAGAGGAGTTAGAAAAAGCTAGCTGAAATCCACGATGGCATATGTGGATCACATTCTAACAATCCTCCGCTAGCTCATACATTGCTTAGGGTTGGTTATTATTGGTCGAACTGGTTGAGACCTCCTGTCATCACAGTTGCAACATTTGGGCCTGAGGCCTATCAGTTCTCTACATCAGAGGAAGTAGATTCTTGATGCCCGTTTCTATCTGGGGCATTCTTTGTACATACTTTATTGATCTTGAAAAAATTACAAAAAAATTCATATATGATGCTGAAAAAATACAAAAAAAAAAAAATACAAAAAAATACAAAAAAAAAAATTGAAAAAATTGAAAAAGTGCCTTGGTGAAAACCTGGAAACAGGTGCCTTGGTAGCAAAAATACAATTTTTTAAAAAAAAAGTCCTGAAAAAATTGTAATAAATCTATCAAGTGGTGAAAACTTGGAAACAGGCGCTGCTTGAGACCCTCTACATCTATGTCTATCAGTCTTGCGTGGCGCTCATTCGCTCCACTTCTCGCTTTGCCTCTCCTAGCCTGGAATTGACTCTTGTCTTAGTCTAGGGGGAATACGTTGTTTTAAGCTTATATTGGGTCTCTTTGTGCATTTGGGTTTCTTGGGCAACTGGTTCAAACAGTGTTTTTCAACACTACCCTAGCATCGAATGTTTCTCAACACTTATCAGATGTCCTACCTGCAGTCTAGATGATGCAATATTTCTCACTGGCAAATGCGATACTCAAAGTTTGACTCTATGACCTACACACACACACTTGCTGAGATTTGTTGACTTTATTTTTCTTTGTGTGTTGTCTATGATGATTTCTTTGATGAGTGTTTTCTCCCTGAGAAGTTTTCAATGATGCATAGCTAGAAGACTGAGGGTATGAGAACATGTTTTATTTCTTTATCTGCTTGTGGGTATATTTTGTTTATCCTAACTGTCATGAGCATTTATGCTGGTCTTACTTGACACTATGGATTGACAAGGTATTATCCTTGACTTTTTTTTGCAAGTGCATGCTTATAGTCATCTTGACTTTCTTGTGTCTCGATGCGAGCATAATCTTGCTATATCAAACTTAGGTAATCTCACTGCACTAGTCATCTTGACCTGTATGTCTTTGATGCCTAGGTGGGATTTCCACATTTCTATCTGATATAGATCATATTCAGATCCACATAGTTATGCTAGTGTGTATTGTATGATCTTGCGATGCTACCAATAATGCTCGATGATGAATATTAGATGTCTATTAGCATTGTGACCTTGCAAGTAAATCACTTTTCATGTAGCTTGCATTTTTAAGTTCATGTTAGTTTAGTTTTGCATCTTACATATGGAGCGAGCTCTCCTTTCATCTTTCATGGACTTGTTAATCAACTGTGTTCACCTTTCACTTCTTCCCGATCATGTCTTTCGCTTCTGGTCTTTCATATCCCATCATTTTCCTTTCATTTTAGGATCGAAACCAAAATCTGAGTTCACATTGATCGTCCCAATGATCTTTTTCCTTCTTCCATGCAGTTGGCTAACCTTTTGAGGCCTGATCCTTTGATCTTCACTGGGGCATTCTTCACCTCTTCATCTCTATCTCTTTCAAACTTCTAGTCTTTCATTCACTTTCAACCCCAAGTTCAACTCCTCTCTCCATGGTGTTTACAGGTTGAGGGACCGATAGGTTCGTGCCCCGTGTCCCATGTGTGGGGCATATCTTCACTGCTTGATGGTTATTCTATTCTCTTTCTTCGATTATGATTTCTAGTGATTTGATCATGTTGCTCTTGCTTCTGCATTCCCTCTGATTTCACTTTTGATCCCGAGGGGGCAGACACATCATATCTTATTGGCTATCTCTTTCCTAAATGTTCAGTACTGTCGCTACTAGGCTGACCATGTAGGATTTGCTATTTTTCTGCACTTCATTCTTTGGAGTCAGAATGCTATTGCTTGCCTTCTTGGCTATCTCTTGCTTTCTTGGCTAATCTGAGTTGCTTTGTGATCCCAAATCGATCTCACATTTCAACTTCATTCTTTGACTACATGTGTTCCTAGATCGATCACACATTAGTCAAAGAGGGGCAAATGTATATACCTAAAAATGGTCATCTAGACTATTAGCCCCTTTTACTAAATCATCAATTACTTACTCTTGATCAAATCCTAGCTCTATCATTTATTCAATTATTTTCTATGGGCTAAACATCTTATCCTAAGTCTTTATTTATTTAAAAAGAATATTTCCTCCCCTTTTAATAAATAAAAATCCCCCACTTTTCCTCTTATCCTAAGTTGCACAAATAAAGCATTATTCTTATTTTATAAAAAGGGAAAAAACACTTTTTGTCTCATATGGACACAAAAGTCAACTCTTATTTTCTCATTGGAGGATATTTGTGCACATGGATTGCTCCTCTTTTAAGCTCCACCATTGATTAAATATTTTGCCTCTTAATCTCCATGGTCCATTCCTTTTTCATTTCTTTTAAAAGGAGAGCTCTCTTCTTCATTCTAGATCCTCAACTTTTTATGCTAATGTTATGCTGCAGGTTTTCTAGGTCATCTTAGAGCTTTTGAAGATTTGGAGCATTCTTGGCTTTTGCATCTACATGTTATCATAGTTTCACTTCTTGCATTATCATGGCATTCTTATCTTAGATTTCCTTTATGCTTTAGATTAATTCATCTAGCTTAACTAGGAGGCTTTGTAATACTTGCATCTTTCATTTTCATAGCTTAGCTTGCATTTCCATTTCTAGCATAGCATTGCATTTCATTTGATTTTTGAGGATATTGGCATTCTTTCCCTTGTCTTCATTTGAATCTCCCATTGCATGGTTTACTAGCAAGGTTATTGGCTTAATAGCTCTAGCTGAGAGCATTCTTAAAAACCCTTGCACTCCATGCCTAGGGAGCTATGGATCAATTTTTGAGACCTCATTCTTGACTGTTCTTGAATGTAATGATTCATAGAAGTGTGACACAATTATAGCACACAATATGACCTATATAGTGGTGAGGAATATGTGACAAGAATTGTCCCCCAGTCAATGCTGAAGGAAAACAAAGAGATGAGAATCATATTGAAATAATTTATGCACGATATAGTAAATCATGAGGATAGAGTCCAAAATGAAATTTAGAAGCATGGGTCGAGAGTACCATTGCACTTTCATGAAGATTTAAAGAAAATTTCAAATGAAATTGCATTGTTGTTGTATCATTTGAGTAATCTTCATCCCTTACATAAAGAATGCAGAGCTAACATATACATGGGGGAAGATGTATCGATGGGAAAAAATTATCTACCATGATTTGACTTGTTTTAGTTAACAATATTGGTTGTGGAATTGCAATGTCCCCATTTCTCAGATATTTTATAATTCATACCATAAAACACTGGTTCGAGCTTACTTTCATAAGAGCATTATATCATAAGTGTAAACTTACCTACGAACATGGAATTTGTTATGATATTCAATCTCCCAATCATGACAATAATTTTGAAAATAAATCAAGTTTTCATTGTGTAGTGTGTGATAACTGGTATAAGGATTCTATGTAATGTTGTTGCAAGATTACCTACGAATATGGAATTTATTATGATATTCAACTTGCCAATCGTGACAATAATTTTGAAAATAAATCAAGTCTTCATTGTTTAGTGTGTGATAACTGGTATACAGATTCTATGTAGTGTTGTTGTGAGATTTCTTTTATTTTTGGGACTTCTATTTGCTCTATAATTCCTTTCCTTTTTTTATCTCCTTAGGTAATACTAATAGATACTAAATGAAGTTGACAATACTATGTTGTAAGATGTTCATGGTCTGGCTTACATATTATTTTACTATGTACATATTTTTCCAACACCCTTTGCTATTGGATGCCACTCAATGCCTTTCTATTTTATTGGAATTTGATTACAATTATAGTGTTCATGGTCACTTTTCTTTTTCAAATCATTTATTTTTAGGTGTTTTTAATATCACTCAATTAAATTTAAGTGATAAATAGGTAATTTACAGATAGGGTTACAATTATAGGAGAAATAGTTGATTTACATTTTAACATGCACTGTCACCTTGTGTTGTTTCATTTGTCATTGGTCATTTTCAAAGAAAGAATTGAAAGCACCCTATAAATAGGGATGTACAATTTTTTGGGAACAGAAAGGCTACAAGCCACAACTTGGTATACAAACAAGATTATACATTGTTGTTTGTCTCATTTTTTATGTAATTGTGATTCCATAGCCTATTTGTAGCATTGTAGAATTGCTTCATGATGTTTTCCAATTTATTGATGTTCTTGTTAATCAAATTTTGCTCATGATTTCAATAGAGTTACTGATACTTTCCTTGTTCCTTTTGTTTTGCAGGTGATATTACCAAACCTAGAATTTAGATGTGCATATCCAAAAACCTTGCATTTAGTAAGGCATCTTTTTGAGTAGGATTTAGTTGTCCTTGATTAGTGTGGGATTGAGAAGCTCACATCTCTTCCAGATATCCATGTGAACCATGTACTATTGACTACACTTGTTGAGAGATTCTATAGACATTCCACCTACCGATGGGTGAGATCAAGGTCACCCCAGAGGACATGTAAAAGATACTTCACCTTCCCTTCATGGGAAATCTTGTCTACTATGATCAAGATCCATCACATGGGATCATGACACTGAGGCAAATATTTGTTGATGACACCATCCTAGACATGCATATCACTTGGGACTACATGGTTTTCCAGTATGGTTAGGAGTATCCTTTGGTGTGTGCACTAGAAGGTTTGATTGGATGTGTCACAACACCTAATAGGAGTCAGTAGGGATTCCAATGTGGATGGGGTAGAATATTGTTAGATATTATCACCACACCACATTGATTTGTCTGGGGCATATGTCTGTTGTTCCATATGTATAAAGAGCTCCACGTGATTGTATATCACAAGGGTAGGAGCATGGAAACATGATTGATATTTTTACAGATCTGGGCCTGGGAGCACATCCCTATTGCACATCTAGTGACACAGGAATCCCGAGCACCAGGGATTCCTTATATCTATCGTTATATAGGTTACATCCATCGGCCCAATCTGCACATAAATTCATATTAGAGGAGGTATCTTGATGATATGACAACTATTATTTGGAGTCTGTATATAGGTATCGAGAGATGGTAAGGTGTTTTTAGGGAGTACTCATGTATGTTTACCAGTAGACCATTGATCAACAAGTGTGCTCCTGTCATAAAGCATTTTTGTATTAGTGATGTCTGGAGGTAGTTTGAAATACAATGAGATACCTCCATCGAGTTCACCGCATATACACATTTTATAGATGAGGAGGGTGATTAGGAGTCAAGACTGGTGTATGTTGTCATAGTGCAAGAGTTGAGAGTCATTCAGGGTGCACAGTGAGAGTACTTGTCAAATATTTTGGATGTCGGGGTGACAAGAGGGTATAGGAAACATATGACTGATCACCCTTTCCCTTGATTTATATATCCAAATGAGAGGGTGCCTTAAATTGATGAGGATGATCTTGTTATAGTACCACAGGCTAGAGGTGTAGGGAGGGGAGTAGGTAGGGATGCAGGATAGAGAGACTAATATCAGGGAGATCCAGGAGCTAGCAGTATTAGGACCCTAGTCACAGGACAATAGAGTCCAAGAGGTGAGATGGGGACCTTAGATCAGTGGGAGTAGTAGTGGCCATATAGGGGGATGTACCAAAGGAGGAGGAGGGAGGGACTAGTTAGGATTAGGGTAAACTGGGGACACCTCTTTCATAATAATAGACAAGGTAAGGCAGTTGATGAGGAGGATATGATGGTCGAGAGAGAGAGAGACCTATAGAGGCACAAGCTATAGAGGCACCACAAGATCCAATTCAAATATTTAGGGGTCACATCAGACAACTACAAACATAACTAGCAATACCATAGACACCAAGATTAATAGTAGAGGCTTAGCTTGTAGATAGAGATAGACAGATCCATGAGCTAGAGTCAGGTAGAGATTGGAAGATATAGGAGTTTCTGATGGATCAAGATTAGGCTCAACATGCTTCTACTTACTAGGGATCCTAGGCAACATATTATTACATGTTGTACTTTGGAGTTGAGCCTGCAGGAGCTAGGGAACCTTCTTATTCATAGTTTTCTACTATGTTAGAGGGTGCCATACATGCACCTCCTCTCAGAGCTGATGCTCCACCTCCTCCACCCCAAGATGGTGAAGAGGGAAGAAGAGAGTCTTTAGTTCCCTTCTCTCTATCCCCATTCTCTGATATATTGTGCTTATTGTTGTATCTACATCGATGATGCACCATTTTTTATCCTTATACAACATAGTTATATCAAGCCATTAGATATATTAATTTTGATATATATCGAGGATATTTCTCTTATTGTCTCTCAATTCTTAGTATCTATTTCTTATGTTCACATACTTCCTATAGCTGAATGTTTCTCATGTATCTCCTTCCCTTGTTAATGTAGATGATTCTCTATTTATTTTTTTAGTTCTTATATCATGTATGCTCTAAATATATCTCTATATCATGTTGTTCCATTCTTAATATCATGCTCTAATACTCATGCATTAATGAAGTGAAAACTTAGCACTCCAAGAGTCCATATGATAAATGATGAAATGTTGCCAACCTTGATTTGTATATACTAGTCCCAAGTCAATAAGAGATGATTTGCAGTTGACCATGTCAGCGAGGAGAAAAGGAAGGATAACTAAAAGGAAACCAAAATGCACAACTATATGCATCCCTAGAATGAAATAAAACCTATGATGTGATTCAATTCACTTTTCCTTTAGCCATTTATTTATCGCCATTTGAGTGTTAGGGGCATTGAGGTCAATACAACCTTCATTGGTGCCAGGGTGACCATGGAGATATGAGTATGGCCTTCATTAGATAAGATGTAAGAAATCAATGTAAGCATCGAGGCATTAGGGCCCAGATGTGTTGGAAATTTGGCTGAGTAGGATATCATGGTGTTGTCATTATGGAAACATATATTCAGTGTTAGGACAACATGATCTAAGGAGGAAGTTCTTGATGAAAACTTAAGAAAATTGTCTAAGTATAATAAAATTTATCTATCTACACAGAGACTATTTTGGTTAGAAAAGTTCACAAAAGTATTTTTAGTGCATGCGCACTTAAAAAAAGATTATGTAAGGTATTTTAAAGCTACTTCTAAGAGCGCAAGACTGTACGACATGTACGGAAAGAGATATTAATGTTTTACAAAAATAGTGTTGAGCCGACCAGAACATGGAAGTGATTAGTAAGTGATTATTTTGATTATCAAAATAATGACTTAACTAATTAGAGACAACATCCTAGATGTTAACCCTAAGGCATCAAGAGTTAATATTATGTTTTGATAACATGGAAGCCGACTGGTAAGTTATAATTGAGATAGTTGATATAAAGGAAAGTTTTATGAAATGCGAAGATATAGATATGAAGCTTATGAAAAGATTTTTTAATGATGTATTGATGTTGCATTATGTGGAATATGATATAAGATCAGATCAGTATGAACCAATAGAAATTTTTTGTGAAGAGCCTACAAGCTAGATCAGAATATTGAAGATATTCAACAATAGTGAAAGGTTTTTGTATTATATCTTTTGTACTAAAGAATATCATTGTATATTGCATTTTTGGGTAGTGGGCTCATCTTGCATACATTCCTATTTTGTAATACCAACTCCTAACAGGGTTGAAGCTTCTAACAATGCCTAAGTCCTCTAACAAGGACCGAGATACTATACAGATGTAATGACTCCTAACAAGATCAATATCTTTAACCATATAATTTTGATTAGTGGATCATTTGTGGGTATCATCCTCACTGGGGTTTTCCCTTGGTTAGGGTTTCCTAAAGAACAATCATGGTGTTATGAGTTCCTTTATTTTATGGTTGTGTTTATTGTTTGGTTTATTCAGTAAAAGTTTGTGAAATACTGATTCACCCACCCTCTTAGTATTTCCTATTTCTAACAATTGATATCAGGGTGCAATTACTCAGAGAAGGCCTAATAGCTTGAGTAAGGTCTCTATGGATATGGATCAATTGCAGAAAAACCTAGATGAAGCTCTTGAGAAAATTGATATTCTTACTGAAGAAAGAGATACTCTAAAGAACAAATATGAAAGTGTGAAAGACTACATTGAGAAATTAAAATACAAGATAGAAGATCTTAAATCAAAGAAAGATCCTACAAATCAGATCAAGGATAGTGATGAAGTTTCAAAACTGAAAAAGGAAAATGAGATTCTAAAGCATGAACTAAAGATTGTAGATCTAAATTTGAGCTTGAAAGATGAAAGCAAAATTGAATCATATCTAAAGTTTGATAATGCAAATCTAAAGACTAAACTTACCAAAGTAACATCTGAGTTTGAGAATACAAAATTGTAGTATGCTGAACTTGAGAAATACAATACAATTGTGAAAGGAGAACTAACTCAATCCAAACAACATCTTGAGAAATTGTATTCCAACAATGAAAAGATTGATGAACAGATCTCTTATTAGAAACCTTCTTATGATAAAATTGGCCTTGGATATTTTGAAGAAAATTTCTCAAAGAAGACAGAAGAATGTAATGAACCAAATCTGAAAATTGAACAACCTGAGAACAAAGAAGAAGAAAAATAAAATAAAGTTGAGTCTAACCAATATGAAAATATACCTAAATAACCAAGCAAGATGGATCACCTAAAGAAATGCGAAATGAATTCAAATGTAGATGTTTTACATGCAATTCATTTGGACACATGAAAAGAGATTAATGTACAGGTAAGCAATCCAAACCTATCTTTGGTTATTATTATAATTGTCATGGTTTTGGTCATAGAGCTATTGATTGTAAGAAACCTAGATCTAATAATAAAGATAATAGTAGAATGTTTAGAAATACTAACCCTACAGATAAAAGACCTATTGGAGCAGCAACCAATATATAAAATGGAGTTGTGTATTATAGATGCAACAACTTTAGACATATTGCCAAAAATTGTAGATCACAAATCAGTCAGTCAAGACTGAGGTATGGAAACAATGTCATAGTTTGTCAGATTTGTATTTACATGGGACATACATTAAGATATTGCAGAATGAAAAACACAAGGAATCCTAATCTCAGATAATAGTAGAATGTTTAGAAATACTAACCCTACAGATAAAAGACCTATTGGAGTAGCAACCAATATATAAAATGGAGTTGTGTGTTATAGATGCAACAACTTTAGACATATTGCCAAAAATTGTAGATCACAAATCAGTCAGTCAAGACTGAGGTATGGAAACAATGTCATAGTTTGTCAGATTTGTATTTACATGGGACATACATTAAGATATTGCAGAATGAAAAACACAAGGAATCCTAATCTCAAAAGGAATGAAAACTACACCATAATAAATATGGATATAAAAAATAGTTAAAAGGGAAATAGCAGTAACATGGAAGAAGTTATATTTTTCAAAGCTACAGATCAAGAAAGTGCATCCACATTATCAGGAAGTTAGTCAGGTGAAGCATCAGAAAGTAAGTTGGAATCATTTCTGAACTCATCTTAAACTGATTAAGCATAAAATTTCATGAATTATGCATAAGATTAAGAACCAGAATAGCATACAATTTAGCAAAAATTGAATCAAGCCTTGTGAAGTTAATATGTGATAGAAAGTGATGAAAGGAACCTATGGTTAAAAGCGCATGGAATTATGAGCATGTATGAGATCACATGAAGTGAAAGAAGTCTTGCAGGTAACTGGGAAGAACTTTTTGGCATGAATACACTTATGCAATTAATGTGATGACAATGTCTTGAAGGATTTGATAGATAAAAGTGGTTTATTGGATTCATATGATCATTTATGAGTTTACAAGAGTCATAGAGAACTAGTCAGTGCAAATTAAAAATAGTTTGAGAGACTTGGAGATAGATTTTCACCAGATCTATGTGAAAGCCCTAAATCATAATTACAAGGTATTTTACTAAGTTTTTATTGTTAAAGCAGTTATTTTTTAGTGCAATCGTTGATGTATCCCTAGTTCACAACATTGAGAAAGTTAACAAGGAAATTGAGGAAGCAATAATAAATGTAATGATTTCAGTACTGGGAGAAGCCTTAAGTGAATTTGAATAGGACATTCAAATAACTAAAGAAGCAATAGAAATGAAAGAAACCACAGTTCCACTACCCACCATTCTTATTGATGATGAATCCATGCATGTAGAAGGCACTAGCATCACCATTGACAGAGAAGAAGATCATTTTGAATATCAGGGAGAGGATGTTGGCAATTTGGGAGTAATGGTGAATGAGAAAGAAAATGAGGAATAAAATAAGAAAGAAGATGAGGAAGATAATGCAGAAGAAGAAAAGGGAGAAGAAAAGCAAGAAGAATCAAAAGAAATAAAGGAGACACAAATAAAAGCTACCAAACAAGCAGTGCAAGAGGAACAAGGCAAATGAAAAGAGGTTAACCCTACAAAGAGCATACCTCGACACATTCAAATAGTCTACCCATAGAAGGTCACAACAGAAAGTTCATCAAAATCACCCATTGAGTCAGTATTAGAAAATTTTGGAGCCAAAGTTGATGATGATGATCAAATAGAGTTGATTTCATCTCTGAATAAGAAAATTGGAAAGAACAAAAAAGTAAACAGCCTAGAAGGATCACTTCTTTAGGTAACAAATAAACTTCAAAATGTTATATCTACTCAATTTAGTGAAGTTGATCTGCAAGTTAAATTGTAATGTGGAAAATATGGATGGGGTTTATAACAATGCACATAAAAGAGACCCTAAACCAATATTTACCACAAACATGAAATTCTAATGATAAGGAATATAAATCTTGAAATTCTTGCAAAGAATAATGAAATTAGATAAAATGAAATACATACCTCATAACATAGTAGATCTAAAAATACCTATTTTCTAGTGTCTGTACTAAGTTTTTGGAAATTATGCACTAGATTTGGGACAGGAACACAGAGATAGAGAAAACCCAGAAATATTTTCCTTTTTTGAGTCAGGTTGACCTTGACCCAAATGAAGGTCAGCCTTGACCCTTTTATGTCGACCTTGACCTGCACTGCTCTGACATAAATTCTGTTCACGGATCCCAGAAGTTTACCAAAAAGGGTATCCAGATCTGTTCTGCAATTCCTGAAACAATGATTGTAGATATCTAAAAATGGTATTTTGGGGTGGCTATATAGGGTTTTGCCTTAGTCACACCCCCATTTTGGTGATATCCACCTCCATGAATAGCCAAATGTAATAGAATGTGTGTGTGTCTGTGGCTCATAGGAAGAGCTTTGAATGTGCAATGCTAAGGTCTAATCCTCTAGATTGAAACCCTAGCATGAATTGAAATGAGAGAGAAATGAATAGATTTGAATATGATAAAGAAAGCATACCAAGCCCACAAGGCTAAAGTACTCCTACCAAACTCACAATCTGTAGTTGCTACCCCATGATTGTATCTTTTGAATGCTTAAATATTGAAAATGGTAGATCAAGGAAGAAGGAATCTTTCTTGCTCCAAATGAATGTCCACAATAGCTTGTCCACAAAATGCTTGCTTGGATCAAGGAATCATCAATATCTTGTTCTTCTATATCATCCTCTTGCAATCTTGCATCATCATCTCCTCATAACATCTTGCTTGCTACTTGATGTGTGATATTGTCACTTGATGAAAATGAAGGCAAAAGAGAGTGCTTATATAGAGATTTCAAGGCAAGGCTCCTCGATAAATGTAAGGGCCCCTAATTTAAATTTCACCTTGAATTATGGTCCAATCACAATAGCCAACTAAGGAGGGAAAATAATAAATGAATTTTAAATAAAAACCCTTTTGCATTCGGATCTAGAGGCCTATTTTTAATTTTGGGCCCCGCTATGATCTAAATTTGGAAGCGGGGACCAAAACCCAAAAAAGGTCAAGGTAAACCTTGACCCTAACCTAGGTTAGGTTCGACCTCGACCCTGACCCAAGGTTTCTGGCTAGTCAACATAGAAAAAAAGAAGTTTATGGGTCGGCCAGAGACTTGGAATGATGGGAAAACATGACAGGGTGCTAGAAAAGGGCACAAAGGTCTAGAAGAGATGTGATGAAGGCTAGGAGGACCAATACCTAGGTCCTATCAAGAAAATAGAGCCATAAAGAAGTAAATCAAGGAGAATCCTCGGGATCCTAACCCCAATTTCACCTAGAAATGAAGAATCAAGTGCAAATGCATCCTAAATGCAAATCTGTCATGAAAATGCACTAAATGAGGTTGCTAAACCTACGAAGATGGAAGTGATTCCATTTTAAGATGATACATTTATCCCCCACTTTATCTTAGATATGACACAATGTGAATATGCAAGCTAAAGTAAGAAAATATCATAGTAAATAAAAAGGATATAACCAAGTCCTCAATGTAGAGATCCTGCAAAAAACCATTAGTACCCACAACATGTAGCACAAAAGGTTAATGAAAATCCATAAATTTCCTAAGACTTACTAAAATGAAATTGAGAAGTGCACAGATCCCCTTAGGCCCTCCTATTTCAACTTTGTACTTCTGAAGGGTGAAACATGGTGATAAGGATAGCATTATACACTGGATATTTGTTGAAAAATCCTTTTCCTAAATCAATTAGAAGGATTCCTATCCTTCCTTAACTAATTTAAGGATCTAGGTATCTAAATCACAATTCCAACACCACTGATGGCACTGAAAACAGAGTTACCAAACTCAAGATATGATGAAAAGAGTGAATGTCTATCTAAATGCATATGAAGGGAAATTCAAATTTAACATAAATAAACCCTAACAAATCCTAACAAAAACCCTAATTTTTATCTATAAATAAGGAAAGAGAGCACATACTTACTCATTCTTACCATTTATAGATTCTAGGAAAGAAAGAAGAATGCCGAGCATAGAAGAACTTCGAGCGACATGTATGGAGCTCTTGAGACAGTGCTTGGCTACCGAAAAACTGCTTCCTGAGGTAAGTTTGTTGTTGTTGATTTTTGTAATCTCAAATTTCTATTTTTATAGGCAAGGTCGACCCTAACCAAATTATGTCAACCTTGACACTTTAAGGTCAACATGAACTGGGAAGTTCTACACCTATTTTGGAGTGAGGTCAACCTCGACCCAAAAAGGTTGACCTTGACCTAGGAAGGTTGACCTTGACCTAGTCAAGTTGGATTTATAGTTTTGTAAATCTATACCTCTGATATGATATTGATTTGTGCTTACAGGAGCTGGTTCATCTCCAAGAGTACCCCTTTGGAGGGCCACTACTGATTATCAGAGAGAGACTGTCCAAGCTGAGGAGGGATGAGATACAATTATTGAGAGATAGGATTGTACTGGATAATAGTCTTACTACAGATGAGACTCCACCGAGCCATGTTATTGGCTCTTATAGAGAGGTGGGATGAGGACACATGTTCCTTTCATCTTCCCTCAGGAGAGATCACAGTGACACTGGAGGATGTGTATAGGATCCTATGACTTCTATTTCAAGGTGAGTCTATTAGACCGAGACTACAACAGGGTCCTGAGGATATCCACACAGATGCAAAGTATTTCTTAGGATGGGTTCCATAGATGTGAACTCAAGAAGACTAGATCACTCTATTAGCCACACCAGCAAGACTAACATCCTTGGTATGAAGGGTTATGTTGTGTATAACTTCCTTGGTTGTAGTACCCAACATAAAGGGTGCAGTCTTTTCAGCACCTTTCACCCATCTTGTACACACACCAGTACAAAAACAACAATATATGACCAAATAAACTACCAAAAAATGTAGATAAATGACCAAATTTGGTCACGTGACCAGTGGTAGTTTATTGTCGGTCATTTATCTCATGACCAAATTTATGACTAAACTATTTTAGTCATTTATTTGGTCATTGATTTGGTCATTTGGTAGTTTATTTGGTAATTTATTTGGTCATTTGGTAGTTTATTTGGTCATTTATTTGGTTGTTTATTTAGTCATTTATTTGGTCATTTATTTGGTCATTAATTTAGTCATATATTTAGTCATTAATTTAGTCATATATTTAGTCATATTAGGGCACGATGGCATCAAACCATCATCCTCCTACTTGTAAAGTAGGTGCTCTTCCATTGAGCTAGTACCCTTTAAAGAATAATCATAACATGTATACTAGTACTTTCCACTAAACACGATTTCAAGTTTTTCCATCTATAGTTCAAGGGTAGCAAAGCTTAAGGGGAGGATGACTAGTGATACTTTAAACTCAATGGTGAAGTTATTCAATGTGCCAGTCCCAGTGACATCTAACCTCAATGCCATCTTCTGAGTATATTACAGTTATGTAACACAACACAATAGAGTACAACTCATTTGGATCATCTAGAGTTGGACAAAGAGCTCTAACATTATCCATATGACTCAAACATTGAACCTTTATCCTATGTCACATCCTAAACTTGTGCCAAGTACTAAACTTCTAAATATGTTTTGATGAGTCATGGCAATGACAACTTAAGAGTAATAGGTCAAGGTCCACCATGAGGTATTGTGGATAGTGTTGGGATAATGAAGTTGCAAATAATCAAGCCACCTAAGAGATTTGAATCTCTAATTGTCAACTGTATAAATTTCCTTGATTTTCTTTCTAAATTTGCAATATAAACTAGGGATTGTTTTATGAGCTATTATATAGTCGAGGTTTTCATGCCCTTTATTAACTATTGTTTGTCATATTTCACTTGATTTTTATCCTCATGTTTCTTTTTATGAACGTGTATAATTTGTGATTTGTTTCATGTGCATGAATATCATTCTGATTGATGTTAGTAGCCTTATGCAAATTTGCAAGCAAATCATAGATACGATTGGCTTTGTACTAGTTGGTCTTTCCTTTTTCAGAAGAAAGAAGAGTAGAATAATATAGATTGATGATTTTCACTTACAACTTGTGTTCAGATTCCTTGCTTTGCCTTTGAGAAGTTTCCAGGCTCACAACCAATTCTTAAAACACAAATGAAATCTATGGGAGAAGCTATGGATTTGGGCCACACATTCCAGGAATCATTGTAGAAAGCTCTTCGGTCATTGGAAACTAGTCATTCTGGATGGGGTTGTGAGTAGCTGAAGGAGATGATTGGGATTGGGATCAACTTAAATATAGTCTAAGAGTTCCTAGTCCAGAGAGGATCTATGTACTCTATGCGGCCATGAAAAGGGGTATGAGTGTTAAAGAAATTCATTCCCTGTGCTATGTGGACAAATGGTTCCTATCATAGTTTCGGGAGCTTCTAGATTTTGAAGAGTTGCTCTCTAACACAAAATTACCAGAACTTAGTAAACTTGACTTTTATGAAGTAAAGAGGAGGGGTTTTAGTGATAAGCAGATAGCATATGTAACTAATTCATCTAAAAAAGATGTTTGATTCCACCGCTTGTCTTTGGGTGTATGTCCAACCTATAAAAGAGTGGATACTTGTGCAGCTGAGTTTGAGGCTAATACACCATATATGTACTCATCCTATCATGATGAATTTGAAGTAGTGCCAAGCATAAAGAAGAAGGTCTTGATTCTTGGAGGAGGACCCAATCGTATTGGTCAAGGCATTGAATTTGATTATTATTATTGTCATGCATCATATGCACTACAAGTTTGTATGGTATTATCAGCCCTCAAAGTATTCTTTAAGAAGACTATTGTTTAGTGTTCACACAAAAGTGACAATGAAGATTATGTTTCTAACCTATTTGTGACCCATCATCCTTTCATGCCTTTGCAGGATGCAGGATATGAAACCTTTATGTTGAATTCAAACCTTGAGATTGTTTCTACAAATTATGATACCAGTGATAGGCTATACTTTGAACCACTAACGATAGAGGATGTCTTGAATGTTATTGATTTAGAAAGGCCCAATGGTATAATTGTACATTTTGGTGGACAAACTCCATTTAAACTTGCTCTGCCCATATAACATTACCTTGATGAATTTAAGCCCATATCTACTAATGGGGAAGGGCCTATGCGTATTTGGGGGACATCTCCTGATTCAATAGATGCTGTTGAAGATAGGGAAAGGTTTTTTGAAGTGTTGAATCAACTAAAAATCAAGAAACCTCAAGGAGGTTTAGCTAAAAGTGATGAAGATACTTTGGTAATAGTAGAAAACATTGGATACCTTGTGGTTGTCAGACCATCTTATGTTTTAGGTGGTCGTGCAATGGAAATTATCTACAAAGATGATAAATTGAAGCAATATTTGGAAACTACTGTTCAAGTAGACCCAAAAAGGCCAGTACTTATTGAAAAGTATCTCATAGATGCTTGTGAAGTTGATATAGATTCTTTGTCATATTTTGAAGTTAATGTGGTTGTTGGTGGTATCATGGAGCACATCGAACAAGCTGGGATACACTCTAGAGATTCGGCCTATTCTCTTCCAACAAAAATAGTCTCACCTGCATGCTTATCAACCATTAGATCATGGACATATGAGCTGGAAAAGCAACTTCAGGTTTGTGGATTAATGAATTGTCAATATGCAATAACTCCTACTGGTGAAGTGTATCTCCTTGAAGCAAATCCTAGGGCATCCTGAATATTCCCTTTTGTGAGCAAGTCTATTGGTCATCCTTTAGCAAATTATGCTACCCTTGTAATGTTAGGAAAGACTCTACAGGACATTGGTTTTACACAGGAAATTATTACACGTCATGTGTTTGTCAAAGAAGTAGTAATTCGATTTGAAAAGTTTCAAGGCTGTGATGTAGTGCTTGGCCCTGAAATGAGAAGTACATGAGAAGTAACTTTATCTATTTAGTTTATCTTGGTTTGGATGGGTTGAAGTAACTTATCTCCTCGTATGTTGAGGTTTGTTATGTCTATCTCCTCCTCCTTACCAATTTCTATGAGCTTTGCCTCACAATCATCCTAATCAACCACGCGTGCTCCTTGGTCATGCATTGGATTGATTTGAAATGGATAAGTTAAGCTAGTGAGATCAACTAACATAGCTATAAAGTGGTTCTCATGGAGCTCTGGGTCTCTAGCATTTGGCACAAAGAACAACTTAATCAATTAAGCATATATGGAGTAAATCATATTCACGTTGATGAATTACGTGGTCAAATACCCCCAGTGATTACTGAGGAGTTTGGTGTTGGAGTATACACTTTCTCTGGTGCTGTATCAGCCACACGGAGGCCTGAGTATGGTTTCCATTTGAGTATATTGCCAAATCATTATGTTTGTGTATCAAATGGCACTGTTATTGAATGAATAGTAGACCTTGGAATTTAATGTGCAAATTATGAAAGATTGATTCAAGCAACATTTATAGGATATTGGTCAGATGTTCAAAATTCATATATTCAAAATAAATCCATGTCTAGACAAAACCCTTTCATGGAGATTTATGATTTATGAGATGAAAATTAGTGAAGCTTAATTGCAATTGAAATCAAAAACATTTATGAGAAAATAAATGACAGAGCTTAACTGAAGATAGTTGATCTTAAAAGTGTATTTTTTAATTTAAAAAAACTATTTTTTTCTAGGGTTTACATTACATATACCGAGGGTTTGTCCTTGACACTGTGAATATGTTTCACACATACCTTGGACAAACCTACAATCATGGTGACAAACCTTGCATGTGACCAGGAGGGACCAAATCTGGGACCCATACTTGGTCTAGTTTTATATGGGTGTGTTCACATAAATGGGCAAAACTGGTGATGTAGCTTACAAGCTATGTTGCTCACGTTGGTTTCAGAAGGGGATTTGGTTTACTAAATCAATAATGCTAAATAAACAAAGTCTCATTTCCTCAGCTGATACCATGGAAAAAAATTCATAACAATTTCACTTGGTCATCAACTATGAAGGGAAACCAAAAACACTATTGAAGATTGTATGAAGTTTGAACTATAACTCATCCTCTGGCTCACTCTGTGGTTATCATTACCATTTCATATATTGGGATTCAGACTTGCACTTCTTAGAATGTTAATGATCCAAAATTTGGAAAAAGCTTACATAGGCCTAAGTTCTAAGTTGAATATGTTAATGGGGAGGAGGTCCCTTTCGTGACCTCCAACATCTTATGGAACAAAAAGAGAGAGAAAATGTTTGAAACAATTGTATGATTTGGTTCCACATTGATAATATCTCTATACTATTTGAGACACCCTCAGGAGACCACTGTTGCTCCTATTTTTAGTAGGGATTTTTTGACAGTGGACATTGGCTACTATTGACCATATCTACCCAGACATATATTTAGCACACCATATGAAGGAGATGCTGATTTTTTTTCTTGAAAAATCCTTCATATGATATGCTAGAATATATCATTGGATAGCCTTCAATACTTCTATGGTTGTAGAGGCTGAAATTTTGTAATTTTCAGTTCCCACAAGGGTTTTTCACGGGCCAAATGGCAATAGTTTGTACAGTGCTATCTTTAAATGCAGAATTAACTAGTAAAATATAGTCATTTCATGGCTTGGACTATGTATTATCAACTGGAGATTGGATTTCATCCCATGTTGAAAAAATGGATAATATTAACATCTGAACCCAAATTACATTATTCCATTTATGGGTTACCAGAACACTGAACTACCAAAGTTATAGGTAAATTAGCAAGGAGTTAATCACTAAGGTTGTTTGGGAGATCAAAGCATAAAGTTATGCAATTTTAAAAACATACTAAGGGAGTTCCACATTAAGTTTTACATCCACCAAATTTGTGTTTGACCTAGTAATTTTATAGGTCACCACTATTTTGTTGCCAACTAATTTTTTATGAGAAAACTTACAGAAAATGCATTTCGAGCAGGACCACTAAGAAGTAGTTGTGTGTGTCGAACAAGGCTGCCTAAGGCAGCAGGCCTTGGCAACCCTCTGGAAAATGATGGCATCCCTAAAGTAGCTGTCTGGTTCTCTGATCTTGTACTTGAGGTAAAAGAATGGGGCTGACTCTCATATCTTGTAAAAGTGAAAGAAAAATATAAGCCATCAAGTAACTAAACATATTAATTAAGTTTTATGGTTGTTTATCATCAGACTACTTTATAGAACTAGATAAAATCTAATAGTGAACATGAATCATTTTGACCATCATGTGAAAAATCCTGCACCATACGGTTTAAGTATTGGGATAATGTTGTTAATGCATCAGGAATAACCTGAAAATAATAGAAAGCACAAAACACAAATAGACAACATAAGCACAAGATGCATTTATTATGAGAACACATACCATAAAAATGAACAATTGTTGAAATATAAAACCAATGAAATTAATAACTTTAAATACAACCAAAACAAACACTATTCATGCTCACCATATGTTGGGAAGTAAGATGTAATTGGGGTGTGGATGGCATGTTCAAACTATGAGGCGCAAATTGAACATTGGGAACTCCCTGAACTATGAGCTGACTACCCCTTTATTTTAGGAAGTCAATCTATTTATTTAACCATATGCATATATCTTAACAAAATTTCTAACTCAATACAAATTGTCCTTGGTTTTAAGTAAACGAAACTGATTCAATGTGGACTAACTTATAGTGATTGTTGGTTCATTATAATTTTGTTCCAAATCCTTCCATCTAAAAAGTGTCAACTTTTGAAATTTTTATCTCAATCCTTTGTAACATATAAGCGAATTACCCCATGGACAATGACAATCACTTGCAACAATGCTATGTTCCATCAAGTTTTGGAATGGGGGATTTTGGAGATGAAGGCTTTATTGATAAAAAATTGGGAATAGTAGTACAAATATAATATATTACTTCAAAAATTAATCAAAAAAAACTACATTATAAATTGCAATTGAAATAGAAACATTCATTGACATCATTTACAAGAAGCTTAGAAGTTACTTAGGTGCTCTTATCTTATAATTATGCACCAAGTAAACTAAGGTTCGTTTAGATGCTGAACATATTTTAATTAAGCTTATTAATATTTAATTTTGGAAAAATATAAATCCTCAAAAGTCAAACCTATTTGAAGTATTGAAGTATGGTTTAATTGTTGCCTATTTCTATTATTTGTGTTCATCATTGTTTGATCTATGCTATTATAATTGTTGTAAATTTGTCATACTTCTAGTTCTCTCTGTGACTGTCAAAGAACACGGTGCTGAATATAAGTCAGTATTGAGGAATATGACATGGCAGCATAAGGGAAATTTAAGTCCTTGATCATGCAGAAGTTTTGAGTGTCAAGGAAGTGATAATGCATTATGAGAGTGTAAGATCCTAGGTTTGTCCTTTGTTAAAAATTTCTAACTTCTTGGTTTTATAAATTTACCAAATATTTAACAAGAAGTTCACAATCATAAATTTTCCAGAGTTTATTTGTTTGGAATGACTTTGAGAATTAACGTTCAAAACAATATGCATGCATAAATAATTCATGCATAACATGTTTTCAAAAGATTGGAAACATTATAATGAGCATTGTCATTCATTGGGCAAGTTTAACATCAGCAATCAACATATGACTATATGTTGCTCTAAGCACATACAATATAAATATTTGAAAACTGACCTCAAGTGAATGGTGTAACCCAACTGTATTAGCAACAATATTAATCTTATTTGTTTAGACTCCAAAAGGCCAGCTCTAATGCCTACCTAATGGCTCCAAAGTCCACTCCAGGTCTGGAAAAGGTTTTCCTCACAATCCAGATAACTGGCTCTGCTCTTCCAACACCTATTAACTCAATCTTGCCACCAACATCCCACATTAATCACTCATCAATACGAAAATTATTGCCCTGCAGTTAAAACATGTTAACTAAGGTCATCACAATATTTTTTTCTCTTTATTCTTAATATTTTACACCCTTACATTTAGTTTACTAAAAAAAATATTTAATTGTCCAATTTATCATTTCTAATTATCACACTTTTATATTGATTTACGTCTATTATAAGGATAAATTAGAAGCTATAACATTTCTTTGTATCAAAGAGGGAAAAGAATAATAATTCATAGCATTTATTTAAACCAAACAAACCAATATACCTTACAATTATGTGATAGAAGTGAGCATAAAAAAATTAGGATACTCTGTCAATTAAACTTTAGATCCCTTCTGGATCCTTAATTTCAATATACAAGCCTTAAACTCGATGGGATGAGACCCAAATCAAGCCTTTATACCAAGTGTATGGCCTTAAATTCAAATGAAGAGGCCTTAAATCCAATGAATCCATTCAATCCAAGCCCAATGATATTATAATTAGAAATTTTAAACAAGCCTCATGGATCTAATTGAATAAGAGAGGGTTAATAGTGTCTAAATTTTGAACCAGTAGGGAGATATTAAATTTCATTTGTTTTGAACTCAATTTCATGAGAAAATATCAGCCTAAGAAGAATAAATGATTTGGAGAGCGAAATTATTTAAGTTTGGGAGTTTTTCAATACCCAAACACAATAAAATCATTTCAAAAAGCAAGATTACAAGTTGTTGCATGGAGTTCAACCCACAAGGAGGTTGAAAGAAGATAATTTTCATCAATTTTATGACAAATGCATGCAGGGAATAGCTGATTGCAAAGATGATCAGATATAACCAAATAAACTTCAGTCATTCTAAGCATATTTCTGACTTATAACAAGTGCAGATTGAATTCCTTCAACAAGGTAGTTAAATTAGCAAGACATTGAGAAAGATGTCCAAGTACAGACAAATCTAGATTTACCTATGCATCAAAAGTCTTAAAAGATATCAAGGCAGGTCTAGATCTTTCTGTCAGAAATCTAAATTGCAAATACAACTGAGTTAGAAAGTGGAAACCTAGGCATGATCATTGCTAGATCTGAGCTCTGAATTCTAAAAATTTGATTAAAAAATAGAAAGGTATGCAATTTTAATCAGATTTTCAGGGTTGTAGGGCTTTTTATTGAAAGGGTTCAAGGTTGATAATGCTTTGATCAATGATTGTTAGCTAAGGTTTACATTTTGTTAGGGTAAGTTATGGTTAGATTTTGAAAGTGCGATCTTGCAGTGATTCCATGGTGAATTATTCATGATTTTATTAGTGTCGTGGTTTCTTGATACTAACATTTAGATAATTGAGACATATTTGACAAAATCTTGTTTTCCTTTTTTTTCAGGGATAAACTAAGCTCAAGGAAATGAAAATAGGATTCCAAGTATCATTTGGTTACAAGTCATTCACCATGTCAATCATGCCCAAAAGATGGAGGTTTACAGGATCAAGAAGATACAAATCCAAGCCCAAGTCCAAGTTCAAGCTATCAAAGTGAAATCTGAAAGGTGAATACAACATCATGACTAAGTCTACAAGCCAAAGAAATAATCTTGGGCACAGTTGAATTTCCTCCAGAAGTGGTTGGTTTGAGCTATTGGAGGTTGTGTTCAAATTGATATTGTTGCATATTAACTTCTATATGTTGGCCATACATATTAAGGGTTTTTAATAAGAGTATGCTGGTTGTACAAATCTAGTAGGGAGCTGTACAAGCTAGTAATCATCCATAGGTGCATCCTACTAGTATAAAACAACTTCCAGGGGGCATGCAGGTGATGTAAATCAAGTTGGCGAGCTTCCAAGATTCTCTTAAGAATATTCCAAATGCTTTAAGGTCTTTCAAAGGTACCCTTAACCAAGATCAAAACTAGGATCCAACCTACTCAATTAGGCCAACCAAGGGTCTATTCAAAATCTCTCACCATTACTTGACTTCACACTATTTGAGTGCTCAAGCTTCTACTCTTCCACTTGAACTCACAAAGTAAGTTCATTCACCAATCTACTACTAGTCTTTTCAAAATCACCTTAGATTAAAGATCTCACCAATTTTTGTCAACTAAGCCTCTCAAACACTCTAAGGTTCCTTAACAAACCAACCCCTTCAAATGCTGACTAAACCTATTATCAACTCCAATCACTTGACTGCCATCATTCATGCCTTGACTGAACAAAACCCAGTATTCCAATCATGAACAAAACTATTATAGCATGCCTTTCTTAGGATTAGACACACATTTAAATAAGACTCCCAATGACCAACTTACCATAGACTTCTAAATCCCATTTACCATAACAAAATTAATATCAAAACAAGAACTTACCGGTTCTCTATATAGACCTGTACTCAGAAGGAAATAACTTTTTACCCCGATATTATTTCTACAATCACTCTAGTTAGAGCCTTCAAAATTAGGCTAGTACAAACATATATAAAATGCAGCCAAATCCAACAGTTGGCTTGTGAGATATTGCCCCCGCATGGAGACCCTTTTTTCCTGAGACAGTTGTACCCATCCGAGATACCAGGTTACCATTCCTCTACTCTAAAACTTGACAAAAAAAAACACCAGCACTTCATAACATGAATGAAATTCAAGAAAGACTAATGTAATTTACTCTCTTAACAAATATAGCAATGTTTCAACCATTGAAAATCATAGGAACAATGACTGTGCCTATAGGCAGATTTTCTTTTATCGCCAAAAAGACCAATCTTTTTGTAGTCAAACTGTATTAACAAAACCACACACTTCTTGGATCGAGAGTTACATCTTCTAAAATGACTCTCCTCTTCCACATAACCAATAACCTACCTTAACTACCCTCCAAACCGAATGGGATCAGTTACAACCAATTGTCCCATAATTTGGTAATTACAAACAAAATGTAGAAGTAATTAAAAAAACACTTCAACAAACTCAACTTCTATCCTTTAAACCTTTACAAAGATTAATCATCCCATTCCCCATTACTTGGTGACCCTTGTAGGGTTCTTTTATCTCTTTGCCTTATTATGGCAATATTTGACCGTAGTAATTTGCATAGGCACTAATGGCCCAAATTAAAAAATTTAGAGACCTTGTAGGTCTTTGTAGTCCTTAGGTTCTTTATTTAGTCAAGGTTAATTAGGTGACCATCTTGCCTTCATGAGGTGCTCTGCACCAACAGATATGAGGCTAGTAGCAAGAATGTCGTACATGTCTGCAATTATCTAAAGGAGTTGTACATGTAGGGAATAGGGCTCTACATGATTAGAGATCATCTAGGGAGTGGCATCAAGGGTTTGTCATTACTGTTAATGCACTTAGTGGAAAATTTGTAATAGGAGCAGCAATTTTGTATGCATATTACATTAGATGCTTGGTAGTCATTGAGAACTCATTGATATGATCTACTGTTAAATGTACTTTAGTATTATTGGGTTTAGAAATAAGAATATATATATTCAAGTTTGTTCTAAATATTGCTATTGTAAGTTGCATTTTAGATATTTCTGTACTATGTCAATCTCATCTATTTTCTATACTACAAACTCAGAAATAACAAAAAAATCAGAAATAAATCATTTGGTGACATGGGCTGCCCATTAAATGTGCATTTAAGTATTCAATTTGAATATCAATAATGTGACTTTTTACTTGGTATGCTTTTATATTTGATGCTTATGAAGACAAGTGTTGAAACTATAGTCATTAATGTCAAAGGGATTTGCTCTTGTCAGTAATGTCAAACAAGCATGGACAAGATTGTTAAAGTATCATCAATGTCAAAGGAAAGCTTATGTATATCTTGTTAAGGGAAAATGCCACTAATAATGAAATAAGTTACAAAGACCAGAAAATAATCAAGAGGTGGTATCTGAAGTCAATGGAGACATATATGGAACAATGATGATAACTTTAGGATCAACTTTCTAATATAAATATTAAGAAAGGTTAATTGCCACTAAATCAGTGATTTATAATGTCTAAAATAAATAAATTGTGATCTGTAGTGATCTTGAAATAGTTACAACAATCTTCATTCATGATCAAGAAAGAAATTTATGATCAGTTCATAGTGAATATTGAACAGTAATATAAAATGGTGGCCTATCAAGAATAAAGTTGAATTCATTAATATGTGAACAACTATTATATTAAAGAAGATTTTGATGATGTCTTAATGTAACATGGCCGACTAAACTAGAAGTGACTTCATTATCAGGTGGTGGCATGACTAACTTTATAGACAAGATACAGTAATTAATGAACAAGGTGTGGTTTGACTCCAAGACAAACAACAATCAAACCTGGCCGACTTTATTCAATGAAATTAAAGTATCAAATGGCCAACTCCTGCTAAGTGAGTTTCCTTACAAAGGATGGGGACTTCATCATATATCTTAATAAATAATATGGTTGACTTCATAAGGAATAGTAATTAATGAACAACCGCTTCATCCATTATTGAGTAATTTGGGATATTCATTACAAGTGATTCATGTTTGGGAAACAACAAATTAGTTTGAAGAACATGACTCATTTGAGGGAGAGGAACAAGTTAATTATAAGTCAACGACCTGACTAAAAAGCAATTCATTAATATTAAATACAGCCATTACCATTGGGCAATTACATGCATATAATTGATCAAGTAAAGAAGCCTCATGCACATTCCAAAGACAACAAATAAAGTCTTCAAAGGAGTGTTGAAAATTTATAAGAGTTTTGACTACATTTAAGGCATTTGCTATTCAAGATATCAATTACCCCTTATTAAAGAAAATTTATATTAGATGCAACAATTAAGGATTCATAAAATAAGGTAAGGGAAGTATTGTAAAGGAAGCTATCAAGTTTGTTAACAAATGCAATGTTTGTATCTGATAACGGAGTGATTAAATAAAAGCATAAGGCAACAATTGAGCTTGACAACTTTTTTTCATAGGCAGTGATCAAGGTTGTTAAGAAACATTAATAGAAAAACTAAAGACAACAATAAAGCATAGCGTGTGTATATAAACAAAAGACATGTCTATTGGGAAGGAACGCCTACTCCCATTGAATCACAACCTTTTTTTCATAGGCAGTGATCAAGGTCATTAAGAAACATTAATATAAAAGAAAAAGACAACAATAAAGCATAGAGTGTGTATATAAACAAAAGAAATGCCTATTGAGAAGGAATGCCTACTCCCATTGAATCACAACCCTTTCTTAAGTGGCATAAAGATATTAAAGAAGAGTAAGAAATGTAGTTGGAAAAGAAGAGCATGGAGAAAAGTAGGGTAATAAAAATATATCAATTAATAAGTTATGCGGTGAATGTTAAAAGACAATCTAGCTTATGCACCAAAGATCATTGAAGAGAAGATTATTATAGATTTAATAGGAAGTTAGGAAGAAATTGAGAAGTGCAGATTTGATGAAGAAGATTTTTCCAGACCTGTAAAGACTTCATGTATGTAATCTACATGAAAGGAAGATAAATTTGATCATATATAAAGAATAAGGATTAAGAGGATTATTGGTAAATTTTTGGGAAAGTCATACGTAAGTAGTGTGTTCAAAGATAGAACAAGCAAAGACATCAATTCTTAAAGAGAAGATTTGTGAGAAGAATGATTGTGACTTTGTGGCAGATATATTGTTGCCATAATAGCAATTTGAAGAAGAGAGTTTGTGGAAGGAAAGCTTATCCATCATCCATTGTGGGATCAACATTGATAAGGTGGAAATTTGAATGAGGTATTGGTGAATCTAAGAGAATGGAGGGTTTTCCTAGGATAATTCTTTGTGTCTAATTGTGCATTATTTTGTTTTGCATGTTTATCTTCATTTCTGATTTGAAAACCAACAATTCTAGGATCCCAATTTAAAATCTGTTGTAGCTGATTTGATAGCTAGTATATCTAAAGCTGAAAATGATAGTTAATCTGAGACAAATGAATAAATACAGAGTTACAATACTATAAAGTTGAAGCCAAGGTAATGCATAAAATCACTGTAGTGCTATATAAGTGAAGCTTGAAATGGCTAGAAACTACAAGTTGAAACTTCTGAAACAATATTATTGGAAATATAAGAAAACAACTAAAAGAGCAGAAAAGCATTTGCTTTTGTAAGGGGTTGTGAATGCAAACTCAAACCAAATCTAAGGCAATATAGAAACTGCCTTGATCTAAAGAGAGTCTTCAAGCCTGTGCAAAAGAGCTTTCTTCCAAAATCATGCACTCATCTACTACCTAGGTTATATTTATGTTATTTTTCAGTTTAAGCTCTTTTTCCTTTTGCATGTGAGATAATTTCTTATGGGCCCATAAAATGGCCCATATGGATCCTACAGAAATTGATCTCAATGATCTCACCTAGCAGAAATCCTAATGGACCCCACTAACTATAATGCACAATTTTAAATATCATGAACAATGTTGAATAGGATTCATAACAGTTGCAAAGCTTTTCAAGAGAAAGAGAAGGAAGGTAAGTAAGAACATGATAAAGAATAGGACACATGTAAATACAAACTTACCTTAGATGTGATTTCATCTAAAGCTAGATATGCAGTAGTCTCTAATTATGTGGTGCGAGCATCCAAAAAACTACAAATAGCCTCTAAAGCCACCTCAAGAGCACAAAATTTGAAGGGTGACTCTACAATACAGAATTAGAAACATCATAGAAATAAGAATGCAAAATAACATAGCATAGAGCAGCATCAATCAAAACATTGCAAGGCAAATCCAACAAAGAGATGCTTTTATGTATTTGATGTTTCTGTAGTGCATTATTATGCAATATCTTTTTTTTCTTGGAATTAGCTTGGGGTTCAACACAGTAGATACATGACTATGATGGTAATAAACAATGACCCTAGGCTCAATACAGTTTTCTACAAAATAGAAAAGTTAAAGAAATAGTACTCATGCCCATTGTCTTCCCCAGCATCTGCGCATTCCTATTGTGCATTTGATTGTTGTCTTCCATCTCCTAGAAGGTCTTCCCCATGAGCGTTGCTTAACTTGGGCAAACGCCTGCACATCTCTTCTAATATTGGAATGACGTACTCATCCCAAGGGTTTTGTAGAAGGACCTGTTTGCACCAATCATCATATGAACCAGTCATCCTTTTTACAACGTAAAACTTACATAATGCAACAAATGATCCAGTTTTGATTTATGTTGGGAACAACTTTAGTAGATAAAGAGAAAGCAACTCAATAACCAAATCTTAACTAAAATTAAAACTACCACCACCATAGCAGGTGATGGAGCTGACTAAAGAAATGAATGACTAAATAGGTCAAAAGGACTAGCATAAGCTAGTATAGTCATCACAATCATAACTCTAGCAACTGGAATAATGAAATAGGAAAAAGATATGAGGATAAAAAGGGACAAGCTCTACAAGCCACCTTAAAACTATACAACATAGCATAAGCCGAAAAGGGGCAAATCTATGACTGATGCAGGAGCATCCTGGGTGTAAGAGCAATCTTGCATCACCCAAAAAAATATTTCTATTTTTGTATTCAATAAGGGCTATCTTGTGCAGAGCTGCTATTTATGGAAACTTGCTATTTTTAGTAAGTTGGTCTTACGATCTCAGAATGTTCTGATTTTACATGTGGAGGTTCATCTCAGTCATATCAGCCTGCCAGCAAAGTTTCATGGCTAGATTAGGTCTAGTTTTGAAGATATTGAAGATTTTCGGTATTGGCAGTAGGGTACAGAAACTTTGGACTCAGTTTTGAAGGCTTTAGAGGCCCCGGATGAGGTCAAAAATTTGGGTGATAGGCGCTTGTGCCAATCAAGCCTATAGAGTGCTTCGTGGCATTTTTGAAATGGGGTTATAATAGTCAATCGGGTCAACTGGTGATGACTTATGGTCTTTGGAATTCGGGCCACCTGAAATGGCGGAAAATAATTTTCCTTCAAAATTTTTGTTCGGGTTTCAAAAGTTATTTTGAGCCGAATTTGATGTAATAAATTGAAAAATAAAATAATTCTAAGTTTGGTCGGCCCTTAGGGCTAAATTTCTGGAACCTTCTCGGGCGGTGGAAAATGCCTATATAAAGAAGGCCGGTAGTGTTGTCTAGGGTAGTTCTGGTAGTAGATCTAAGTATTGATTCGAGGCTTTGTCCTACAGAATATTGTAAGGGAATGCCCATGTGGCTTTGCATATTCTAATTCTGAAAGTTTGTAATTCCACACTTGTGGAGATAATAAGAAGCCAATTTTCTATTCTTGCATATTGTTGTTGTTGTTTCTCTGTTTCTGTTATGTGTTTGTGGTATTAAGGGGAGCACCCTTCATCAAGTGGTATTAGAGCGGTTGGTCCTTCATCAATGACATACCTCTTCTACAGTGATAATTCCCTTGATATGTTGCATGCCAAGTAAAAATCAATACATCCATGTCAAATTAAATACACCCACATCAAAATTTGATTTAACTACACCTAATTCATTTAACCCACTTCAAATTCAATCCAAAAACAACTAAATAAATCAAAAAGAAATGTATAGATAATTATAATTGACCACACGTACAACACAAACTCAATAAGATAAAGGTGGAAACCTCCAAATTGAGAACAATTGCCCTTCCATGATCAAGAATAGTAGAGGGGTATGATAGAAGAGGATCAAGAATGCACACATCTAGTATTTTGGTCTCCCCATTGTAGTCCAAAAGAGCCCAGCTTTGAACTTTTCCCGAATGGCTCAAAGAGATGGCATTTCATGGACAACAGCTATGGGACTTGTTTGCATGGATTCTTGAATGTTACACAAGATGTGCAGAGGACCACTAGTGGAGGAGAAAGATCAGTCCATTGCCTGTGAACCATAGAATAGGAAAAAACCCAATCATGATAAACTAGACCGATACCAAATTCAACAACCTACAAACCCAAAATGTAAATGGAAACAAATCCAAGCCATAGATCCAAGGAAAACCTATAGAAAATAAATACATAGCTCCAAAACAAAATATAGGAGAGAAAATAAATGTTTTTATGTTCTCCTTCATATACACAAAAAAATAAAGAAGATGAAGTGTTTCTTGTATGTTTTTGGCAGAAACTAAGCTTATCAATGAATTCATACCTGTAATGGATAATGATTGTTCAACAATATTCACTGTGTGACCTTCAATGCCTCCAAAACCCTCATGGTGGCATACCCTTGGGGTCAGAGCTCCAACACATAGCAAATAACAAAGATGAAAATAAAGTGATTTTAGGTTCAAATCAACCATTTGAAAGAGACATTTTTTATGCCTTCCTTCAATTATTGCCCTCTCGCCAAATACCCTTTTAGTATGCCATTCATAAACTTCGTATAAACTTTGCATTGTATAAAACAATATTAATAAATGATAAGTTTATAAGTCATTTTTATTAATAATTGAATAATATAATTTAGGGGATGACTTTTAAAAGCAAAAAAAGATATGTTATTATATTTCATAATGATATTATTAAGTAATTTATTATTTATTATATTAATAAATATTGTTATAATAATAATATCATTAAGCGATTTGTAATTATCATTTAATGAATATTATTATTATAATTAATATTTGTTAAAAAAATGAACTATAAATTAGTGAAAAATGAAATAATGTTTCTTTTCATTGTCTATAAGGCATTGAAAATGCCTCATTTACTATGATTGTTAATTAATTAAAAATGTTATATTTATTTTATTTCAATTTTTAATTAAATACTAAGTGTTTAATTGTCAACAATTACATCAAAGTAAAATTTCTCATGTTGAATTTTGTATCATGGGGTATTGTATATAACACATGTTTCATTTATTGTGAAATTGTAGTTTGTACCACGTTGATCTCTTTTGTGAAATATGATTAGTGGAAGATCTTTAACTAAATGTGGTAATTTTTTGGCCACATTTTCAACATTATAAGGAAAGCTTATTGTGTGCCCTCGGTATTTGAATTAGCCACTAGTAGCATGTGTGACTTGCAAAATTTGATTGATACGTGTGATTAACATTTCTTCTACTTGAGTATTGTTTTCCAATTCTATTGGTTGTGGACTAGGATCCATATTATTTTCATAGGAGAATCAATCATTTCCTCTGTCTAATCTACGCCTATTGCAAACACACTTAAATGGTGTCTAGCCATCAAAATACAACTAGATTGTTTAAATCATATTTTATTAGTAAAATTGAGCAATATAATTTCTCCTTGATACGTCATTTGACATGTGATAACATAGCAGGGAGATAAAACTTACTTCAAATCATAGTTACTTCAAATCATAGTTAAAAATAATAATAAGTAATAAAAGTTAAAGAATGTAAATATTATTTTTTTTATAAAATATGTGAAGGTCTTAAGACTGCACTGAGAGGCATTAATGCCTTCCATGCACTAGGTAGTTTTGGTGCACCAAGTCACGGGGGGAATCGCCCGCTTAGGTAGGGGTGTCATGAGGGGGGTTTAAGCTCTATGGATTATGATAAAATTTGAAAGAAAAAACAATAGAGTAATAGTCATTTATTTAGTCATTTTTAGTTGTTTGGCCAATTTTGAAGTTGTGATTTTACCCTATGACCAAATTAGTCATTTATATTCGTGAATTGCAAAAACTTAGTAGAATTTGATCATTTCTAGTCACGCAACTAAAACATTTAGTCACGTAGTCATTTATTTTCCAAAATCTATTGTAAATTCTAATTGCAAAACGCTTAGATGAATTTTAAATATAGTTACCATTTAGAGATATTGGCAAATAGTGGTTGGAATAATGTTCACACAATAAGTCTATTGGCGAACACACATTATTGGTGAAATGCAACTTCTAAGAATATAAGTATATGATATTATCAAATGTTAATGTGTAAAGGAGTATTAATCATTCATTTAGTCATTTTTATTAGGGTAACTAATTATTCAGTTATTTATTTAGTCATTTTAGTTGTGATTTTACCCGATGACCAAATTGGTCATTTATTTAGTCATTTGTATTTGTAGAACATGATCAGTTTTAGTCACGTGACTAAAAAATGGTAGAACATGATCAATTTTAGTCACATGACTAAAAATTTTAGTCACTTGATCATTTATTTCCCAAATTCTACTAGTGGTAGGATGGAGAGTGATAGGACTATCTTCTTGTGGGGCCACAACATGCTAGCCCATCTATACCCCAAGCTATGTGACATAGTTAAGGATTGTGGATCCAATGAAGGACAATCCAACCTTGTAGTCTATCAACAACACAACGAAAATAACACAACAAGATATACTCAAATTAGATTTTTTATTAACATGCCCAGCTGTAAAGCCTTCCAGGTTAGGGCCAATCACAAACAATAGTAATTCTGAAAGATCAACAATATCCAATCCAACTCCAGCTACTCTAGTTCTAAGACAAATAAGCAACTGATGGAAACCCTAAGGCAGATTTAAACTTGTTCTTGCAAGCCACCAAGAAATCTCCTTGTGTCCAAACATGAAAACCACTAGCTCTACTATTACAAACTATCAAAAATCAATCTAATATGCTAGATCTCACAGGATCCAAGATCTTTTCCACAACTTCACTTTCATCTATCACTCTAGACTCATGTCCTAAACAACTACCCAAACACTCCTTAAATACTAATCTTCAGCCACAAGTCGGCTCTCAAATAGCCTTACAATTATTTAATTCTCCATGTCGGCCTCTAGATGTACATAGGAAAATGCAACAAAAGCTACCAACAATAAATGCACCAAGTCGACCAACCAAATCACCAAGAACTCCAGTTGGTAAACCAAAACTACCGAGTGCTAGAGAAAAAATTGAGCACTAGTGAAACAACCAACCAATCCAAGCAACACTGAGAAACATGGGCATTATCAAGCACCAGTTCCACTAAGCACAATAAGTCTTACTGAGCTTCCCTCAATAACCGATACCATCGGTTAAAGCTGCAATTGAGTACCATAGAACCAAGACAACACACCACCATGCAGATTCACTGAGTACCCTAGAATTTCCTTGCATTAGACACCCTAGGTTCGAAAAGATGTTCATATGTGAGAAGAACATCTTCCAGGATTCAGCACGTAAACCCTGAATCAGTTCTTCACATACATATCCTCCAACTTTTCAGCTTGCATACTCTTCCACTTCAGCTTCCTCTATCTCTTCAAGTCTTTCCTTGATAACACACAGGTCTAGTCTCCAAAGTGATCATCCATACCTTCAGGATCTACCAAATCAACTTGGCTACTAATACTGAGGCTTCTCCTACCGAGTGTTGTATCCAGCAAAGGCATCAGGGAAAACTTCATGTCATCCTTCTTAACAATAAACACATTATTCACACAATCATACATAGCTCTGCAGTCATATTTCCAAGGTCTACCAAGCAATATATGGCAACTATTCATCTTCACAATGTCACATAACACAAGATCCTTATACTAGCCAATCTAAACATCAACAAAGCATTGTTGATGCAGGAGCATCTCGGGTCCTTGGCAATCCTGTGTCACCAAATTTGTTTGTATTGCTCGGTTCCTACTTTGATTGAGTTGGCTCGGTAGTTGGTTAGTTCCCTTTGGTTACTGAGTGTGGTCTATTATCTCCTGGGTGGTCGGTTGTTTCACTGGCACTTAGCGATGCTTGTCTGTTGCTTGATCGTCCTTGCTTACTGAGTAGTTTATTTTGAGTTTCTGTTGAGGCCAACTTGTGCATTTATTATGGGTCATAGATTTAATGCTGGTATCCATCATTGGGAAGTGTGTGGTCCCAGATCTGATCATTCCTTCCATTGATTGTGGATCCAAAGGCCAACTCAGTTCGGTAGCCTCTTGTATAAGTATAGATGTTTTGTTAGAGTTTTAGGAGTCAGTTTTAGGTAGAAGATAGAAGATAGTAGAATAAAGATTGTGGGTAGATCCTCACATGTTTGAGGACTTCTATAATTCATTGTAAAAGCTAGTTGTAACTGGGAAGGCCTTACAGTCTGACATGTATGAATCAATTTGACTAAAGATAATATATCAATGATCCTTCTTTCTCTCTCTCACTGTGTTGTTATTTCTTACATGTGTTGTTGAGCAAGGTGGATAAGGTAGGTTGTGCCATTGTTTTGGCCCCTTTAATCCTCCTTTGTGTCAATTTTTCTCTTACTTCCAGAGCATGAACATTTTTCAACTAGCCAATCCTATAAGGACAAGGATGTTTCATTCTTTCCAAACCAAGTTTTTGAACCATGTCCTCAGCAACAAGGTTATCAATACTACCACTGTCAACAATAACATCACAAAGTTTACCTCTAGACTTGCACTGAGTCCTGAACAAGTTACTCCTCTAACAAGGTTCCTCCTTTGTACTGAGTAATGTTCGTCAAACTAGAAAGTTCTTAGATTCAGGTTCATTCTCAACATTTTCATTCACCACAAAAATTCGTCGGTCACCAGGCTTCTTCTCTGTACACTTAAAAGAATAGTGTCCTTCTTCACCACAGTTATAACAAGTACCCTTCAATCCTCCTTTGCGTCAGGTGGTATCAGAGCGAGGTGAGATCTGGATCTAGTTTTGCAGATCTAGGTTTGTAGGTTCCTTCTTGTGAAGCCCTAGTTGAATTGTTGTCGAGTGGCAGATTGTGATCTGACCTAAAATTGTAGATGGTTTTCAAGATGGTTTGTGTGAGGCAAGAAGTGGATCTAGGATTGGTAGGCATGTTGAGACAACTTGCTGCTAGATTAGACGTTGTTGCAAAAGCCCAGAGAAGAGGTAGACATCTTGAAGATGTTAGTGATGATGAAGTTGAAGTGGAACAAGGTGAAGCAGAACCTACACCTATGATGGATCAGGGTGAGGAAAGCTTCTCGAAGGCTTTGACAAGTTTGAAGTCAACACCACATTTCAATCCTCCTAAATATAGTGGGAAATCAGATTCTGATGAATTGATAGACTGGATCACTAAAATGGAAAAGTATTTTGAGTATGAAAATGTATCTAAGGAGAAGAAGGTGAAAATTGCAGGCACAAAGTTGAAAGGTCATGCATCCTTGTGGTGGGAGCATCTACAATTGGATCAGAAAAAGAAAGGAAAAGACAAAATCAAGGTATGGAATAAGATGGTAAATAAATTGAAAGGAAATTTCTTACCTTGTGATTATCAGATTAACCTAGTTAGGAAAATGCAAAGTCTAAGGCAAAAAGATAGCTTGGTAAAAGAGTATACTGAGGAATTCTATAGATTAGATATCAGATTTGGACATGATGAGGATGATGTGGAAAGAATTGCTAGATACCTAAATGGCTTGAGAGTTTCCATCCAAGAGGAAATCAGTTTGGTCAAATTGGAGAACATTGAAGAGGCTTATCAATTTGCATTGAAAGCTGAGGAGAAATTAAACAAGAGACATGAGCAGAGACAAAGAGGTCAATGTAGTAGATTCCCTAGAGGAAGAGGTAGATCTTATGGTGAAAACAATAGATCTAAACTTGAAAAGACAAATCTGGATAAAGGCAAGACTGAGTGGAAAGGTGAAAGTTCATCTAGAGGCAGAGGCAGTAACTACCCAGGTGGTTATAGAAGAGGTAATTTTTGAGGAACTTGTTATAATTGTGGAGAAGAAGGACATAGATCTTTTCAATGTACACATGCTAGTAAAAAGGCTGGTAGTAGTGGAAATGCTTTGGTGTAAGAAGAGTCACCGAATGAACTTGAGAAGGAAAATAACCTGATGGTAAGAAGAGCATTGTGGAATGAACAAAAAAAGGAAGATCCAGTAAGGAAAAGTTTGTTCAAGACCAGATGTAGAGTTTCTAACAAAGTTTGGAAGGTAATCATTGACAGTGGTAGCTCATAGAATCTGGCATCCAAAGAGATGGTCACAAAATTGTAGCTGGAAAGGTTGAAATGTATGAATCCCTATCAAATTTCATGGATCAAAGATGAGCATACACTCTTGGTAAGTGAACAATGTTATGTGAATTTGAAAATTGGAAAGTACTATGATAAGGTGTTGTGTGATATCACGCCTATGGATTGTTGTCATATTTTGTTGGGTAGACCTTGGCAATATGATAGACATGTGATATATGAAGGGAGATTGCATAAGTATACTATTGTGGTTGATGGAAGAAAACAAATCCTGTTACCTTTGATGGAAGAACCTATTAGTAATGTTTGCACATCTATGCAAGTTTTCTTAATGGAAGGAAGAAAGTTTGTTAAGGATTTAAATAAGAATGATGTATGTTTTGCTGTGATTCCTAACAAACCGAGTAAGAAAACAAAGGATAGTGTCCCTGAGGAGATTGATAAATTACTCACCGAGTATAGTGATATCATTTTTGATAATGTACTTGATGATTTTCCACCAAAAAGAAGTATTGATCATTGCATGGATCTAATCCCTTGAGCTAGTTCACCGAATAAGGCACCTCATCGGTTGACACCTACCAAGAATCATGAATTGAACTGACAAATTCAAGAATTGTTGGAGAAAGGTTTCATCAGAGAAAGTTTGAGTCCTTGAGAAGTACCTATGGTATTGGCACCTAAGAAGAATGGAGAATGGTGAATGTGTACTGATTCCAGAGCAATCAATAAGATAACAATGAAGTATAGGTTTCCTATACCGAGAATGGATGACATAATGGACAGTTTGACTGGAGAAAAGTATTTCACAAAGATTGATTTGAAAAGTGGGTATCATCAGATCAGAATCAAAGAAGGTGATGAATGGAAGACTACTTTCAAGACAAAAGAAGGTTTGTATGAGTGGTTGGTTATGCCTTTTGGTTTAACTAATGCACTGAGTACTTTTATGAGGTTAATGAATGAAGTTTTGAAGAAATTCTTGGGTAAGTTTGTGATTGTATATCTTGATGATATTTTGATATTCAGTAAGACCAGAGAAGAACATTTGTTGCATGTTAGACAAGTTTTGTAGAGATTGAGAGAAGAAAAGTTGCTGATAAATCTGAAAAAGTGTTCATTCATGAAAGAGGAGATTGTGTATTTGAGATTTGTAATTTCAGCTGATGGTTTGAAGATGGATCCAGAAAAGGTTGAAGCTATTCTGAATTGGCTTACACCTATGAATGCTAGTGAGGTAAGATCATTTCATGGTTTGGAAAGTTTTTACCAAAAGTTCATAAGGAATTTTAGTTCAATTTGTAATGCTCTGACTGAGACTATGAGAGGAGATAAAAGAGAATTCAAGTGGACACATGGAGCTGATAAAAGTTTTGAGACCTTGAAGCACAAGGTTGTAGAATTGCCTAATTTCAATAAGGTATTTCAAGTAGAATGTGATGCAAGTGGAAGTGCAATTGGAGCTATGTTGAGTCAAGAAGGTAAACCTATTGCTTTCTTTAGTGAAAAGTTGAATGATGCTAGAAGGAAATATTTTGTGTATGATCAAGAATTCTATGCTATTGTTCAAGCACTGAAGAAATGGAGACATTATTTGATACCGAGTGAATTTGTGTTGTATACTGATCATAAGGCTTTAAAATACTTGGGTAGTAAGAATAAGTTGAATCAGAGACATATGAAATGGGCTGAGTATTTGCAGAGTTATACATTTGTGATCAAACATAAAAGTGGAGTCACTAACTGAGTTGTTGATGCATTGAGTAGAAGAAGATCTTTGATGACCAAGATGAAAATTGAAGTTATTGGTTTTGATGATATGAGAGATTTGTATGAAACTGATCCTAATTTTTCTGAGCTATGGAGAAAGTGCAGAGCACCTATTCAAGATTAACCGAGTACAAAATGGGAAGAGTATTTCATTCAAGAAGATATGTTGTTTAAAGGTATTCAGTTGCGTATACCGAGAGGACAAATGAGAACTATATTGATAAAGGAGAAACATAGTAGTGGTTTGGCTGGACATTTTGGTATTGATAAAACATTGAATTTTCTTAAGGAGAAGTACTTTTGACCATAGTTGTATAAAGATGTTCAAAAATTTGTGAAAAGTTGTGGAATTTGTCAAGTTGCAAAAGGAGTAAGTTAGTATATTGAATTGTATACACCAATTATTGTACCTGAGGAACCTTGGATTGACATCAGTATGGATTTTGTTCTTGGATTACTGAAGACAGTAAGAGGTAATGATTCTATATTTGTTGTGGTAGATAGATTTTCTAAGATGGCACATTTTATACCTTGTAGAAAGACATCAGATGCAGTACATATAGAAGATCTTTTCTTTAAGGAAATTGTTAGAGTAAAGTATTTAATTATGTTAATTAATATTTACTCCCTTCTTAAGATGTCAACTCTTTTGCTTTAGTTGTTTATATTTAAACACACATGCACGAGTTGTTTTAAACTCATGCACTAGTTGTTTTAAATATAAACTTGCATGCATTATTAATGTAATAGTTAAACTAATTATTACATGCACTAGGGTTTTCCTTTCAAGGCTTCTGATCTCCTTTATAAGGATGATCCATTGTACATTTATTTCATTCATTATTTGAGGATATTTCGTTCTTCATATTTTTGAGTCAAACCCTTGCCCTCTTCTTGTCTCTACTTCCTTGTAATAGGTTTTTGTATGCAGGTGATCTTCGAGTTTTGTGGATTTGTGTTGCTCAAATCTTATAGAAATTTTTAGATTGCATGGATTACCAAGGAGTATTATTTATGACCGAGACAATAAATTTTTTGGATACTTTTGGAAGACCCTTTGGAGAAAGTTTGGCACTAAGTTGAAATATAGTTCTACATTTCACCCACAAATCGATGGATAGATAGAGGTTGTAAACAAAAGTTTGGGAAATATTTTGAGATGTTTAGTTGGAGATACACCTAGTAATTTGGATTATGTGTTGGCATAAGTAGAGTTTGCATACAATAATTCAATGAATAAGAGTACTGGAAAAACACCATTTGAGATTGTGAATGGCATACAGCCGAGAGGTATGTTTGATTTGAGAGACATTGCTGATGAAAGTAAGATAAGTGCTGAATGAATAAAATTTGCTGAGTACATGAAGACATTGCATGAAGATGTGAAATCAAGCTAGAAGAGAGTAATCAGAAATACAAAAATGGAGCTGATAGATCAAGGAGACATAAGACTTTTGATGTTGGTGATGAAGTGATGGTTCATTTGAAGAAAGGTCAATTTCCTATTGGAACGTATGGGAAGCTGAAGATGAAGAAGTTTGGACCTTGCAAGATTTTGAAGAAATTTGATAGTGGAAATGCATATGAGATTGAGTTACCTGATGACATGGACATATCACCAATTTTCAACATTGCTGATTTGTATGAGTATCATGAACCTGATGAAAACATGATAGTATCGATGGAGTATCCCAAGAAGAAGAATAAAGAAGTTGAGTAGATTTTGGAGCAAAGAGTTAGCAAAAGAACAAGAGGTAAACAGTATATGGAATATCTGGTAAAGTGGAAGAATAGACTGGTTAAAGATAGTTCATGGATTTCACAGTCTGAGTTGGATGTAGCTTAGATCATACCTACTGAATGATTCAAAGAATCTTTTCTAAATAACCCCAAGTGTCTGATGCAGGAGCATCTCAGATCCTTGGCAATCCTATGTCACCAAAAAAGATTTTGACTTTGTCTGTATTGCTCGGTTCCTACTTTGACCGAGTTGGCTTGGTAGTTGGTTGATTTCCTTTGGTTACCAAGTGTGGTCAGTTATCTCTTAGGTGGTTGGTTGTTTCACTGGCACTCGACGATGCTTGTTTGTTGCTCGGTCATCCTTTCTTACCGGATAGTTTATTTTGAATTTCTATTAAGGCCAACTTGTGCGTTGATTATGGGTCACAGATTTAATGTTGGTATCCATCATTGGGAAGCATGTGGTCCTAGATCTAACCATTCCTTCCATTGATTGTGGATCTGAAGGCTGGCTCAATTTGGTAGCCTGTTGTATAAGTATAGATGTTTTGTTAGAGTTTTAGGAGTCAGTTTTAGGTAGAAGATAGAAGATAGTAGAATCAAGATTATGGGAAGATACTCACATGTTTGAGGAATTCTATAATTTATTGTAATAGCTAGCCATAACTGGGAAGGCCTTATAGCGTGACATGTATGAATCAATTTGAATGAAGATAATATATTAATGATCCTACTTTCTCTCTCTCACTGTATTGTTATTGCTTTTGTGTGTTGTTGAGCAAGGTGGATCAGGTAGGGTGTGCCATTGTTCTAGCCCCTTCAATCCTCCTTTGCATCAATTGTTCTATTACTTCTAGAGCATGAACATTTTTCAACCAACCAATCCTATAAGGACAAGGATGTTTCATTCTTTCCAAACCAAGTTTTTGAACCATGTCCTTAGCAAAAAGGTTATCAGTACTACCACTGTTAACAATAACATCACAAAGTTTACCTCTAGACTTGCACCAAGTCCTGAACAAGTTACTCCTTTGACAAGGTTCCTCCATTATATTGAGCAATGTTCGTTGAACCAACAAGTTCTCCGATTCAGGTTCATTCTCAACATTTTCATTCACCACAAAAATTCATCAGTCACCAAGCTTCTTCTATGTACACTCAAAAGAATGATGTTCTTCTTCACCATAGTTATAACAAGTACCCTTAAAGATAACTTTACATGTCTTCTTGTTCGGTTCTACAGGTTTTTGTTCATCTTTTGTAGTCAGTTTATCCTTCACCGAGTGATCAATCTTTTCCTTCCCTTAGGGATTACTATGTTGTTTCCTCTCCAACTTATCTTCTTCCTTCAGAGCATACTGATAAGCATCTTCAATAGAATCAATCTTTAGCATACCAAGCTCATCCTAAATATTGAATCTATAACCATTCACATACCGAGCTACCTTTTCCTTACCAAGTTCTTTGTGTCCAGACCGAATAGTAAGCTTGTAAAACTCCTCAGTATAATCTTCAATAGTCAAATCCTTCTACTTCAGATTCTACAACTTCTTAAACAAGTCAAGCTCATAATCACTAGGGATGAACTTAGCTTTCAATTTAGTCACCATCAACCTCCACCGATTGATCTTCATTTCACCTTCATCTTCTCTATCTCTTTGTAATTCTTCTCACCAAAGACCAGCATGTCCTTTCAACTTAGTCTATGCCAATCTCACCTGAAGAGGATCTTCAATTTCTTCAAGCTCAAAGAAATCTTCTAAGTCACCAATCCAGTCAATCAAGTTCTTAGGTTTCAAAGTACCAGAGAAAGTAGAAACTTCCATTCGGTAACTATTACTGAACCAAGCTCTAGATCTATGCAACTGTTGAGTTTTGTCTTCACCAGATCTGTCTCTCTGGTCATCACCACTAGATCCAACAGCTTCAAACTCTTTAGTAGCTTCCTCATAACCATCCTCAGTACCAACATTCCAAGGTACACCAGTCATAGCTCTCATGATCTTAGCGACCATGTTGTTCTTCATTAACTCCATCTTAGATCTAAAATTAGATTTCACCTTCTCTGTAATCCTAGATCCCATAGTATCATAGAGATTTGCAATCACCCTAGGGTCCAATCTTCTTAGAGGCATCCTTAAAGATAAGAAAACTCTCTGCAACAAAACCCTACACCAACCACCTTGTGAAAAGCTCCAAGTTGTATGCAAGTTAGATCAGCCTACCACCTTGCATGAACAACCAGGCCAATATTCCACAAGTTCAGTGCCACAGATCTACAACTCAAATCATAGGATCTCTTCACCAACCAGATCAAATTTGCAAGAATAGCCTTGCTAGGTCAACCTTCGATAAACAAGATCAACTTAGCTTTGATACCACCTGATGCAGTCAAGGATGGTGGATCCAATGAAGGACAGTCCAACCTTGCATCCAATAAACAACACCGCAGAAATAACATAAAAAGATATACTCAAATCAGATTTTCTATTAACATGCCTAGCTCTAAGGCCTTTTGAGTTAGGGCCAATCATAAACAATGGTAATTCTACAAGATCAACAAGATCCAATCCAACTCCAACTAGTCCAGTTCTAAGACAAATCAACAACTGATGGAAACTCTAAGGCAAATCTGAACTTGTGCTCACAAGCCACCAAGCAATCTCCTTGTCTCTAAGCATGCAAACCACTAGCTCTGCTATTAAAAACTATTAGAAATCAATCTGATCTACTAGATCTTGTAGGATCCAAGATCTTTTCCACAACTTCACTTTCATCTATCACTCTAGACTCCTGTCCTAAACAACTACCCAAACACTCCTTAAATACTAATCTTCAGCCACAAGTCGGCTGGAAGAAACAATTAACTCCTACAAAAAATTATTAAATGCAATGCAAGTCAGCTCTCAAATAGCCTTACAATTATTTAATTCTCCATGTTAGCCTTGTTAGGGATTTTTCTTGTAGGGTCAAACTTGGTAAAATTATAGGCTAGATTCTCAATTAAAAGGGGCTCCAAGTTTGCAAGAAAAGCCTAATTAATGATGATTGGATAAGATTGTTAGGAATAAGGTGTCTCAACCTTGGATAATTCCTATTCTTATTATTTGTTTTGTAAAATGTATTTCTTGCAAATAATGTTGATGTGTCAACATCTTGAATTGTGTGTAAGGAGATCATGGTTAAAACGGTTATGACGGATTCCTATGACACGTAAGAGCTATGTCAGGAAGATTCAATGATAGGTGAAGACATGTGGAAATTGATAAAGTTGAGTACTTTACACTCTTCCCCAATCATGGGGTTCGGGGCATCGCCCTAAAAAATTTTTTGGGGTTCCTATTTTCTCGGAGAATGGTAAAACCCTAATACGGTTATCTTTGGGAGTAGCCCTAAAAAGTGAAGTGCATGATATAAGCTTTTTTAGGGTTGCAAAGAGCTATGATGCAAGTGTATTGTTGGAATGTTTTATGCTGCCGTGATTTGTCTTCAAGGGTTTAGAAATTTTCTGAAAGAACTTGCATTGCAAGTGTATTGTAAGCTGTAATAGTTTTGATCAATACATTGTGCAGGTTTTGGAGTGCTGGGGTTTTTATTAAAAGGTTTCCCCAGGGTATATCATTGTGTCATTCTCTATTTTTCTGTATGTATGGTATGTGGTAGCAATATCTTTGTTAAATTAGTTAACGAATCTGAAATTGTAAGGATTTAAAAGAATTTTGCACAATACTCTCCTATAGAGATTAGTGTAGGAAGTTGTTTCCGCACCTGAGTTTCCTTACAAAGATCACCCTTCTGCTTCGAGCTCCATAGGAGTTAGGTGGGTATTGCCTATGAATAGGTTACTATATTTCAAGTAAACTTTTGATTAGTGGATTAGGTCTTCACTGTCATGCTATTATGTTACTCAAATCTACTTCAATGAAAGATGATTTTGTAAGCAGCTGAGAACAACCTGTTATAGAATGTGACAAATGAAAATACTAATGTGACAACATGAACAATGGCATAAGGATATGAATCCATCTTCTTTTTATGATTACAACTCAAGGAAGGTTAACCTCTGATTCTCTCTCCAAGGAATCAACAATCTGAACTATATCACCTAGATACAGTCCTTTCACAATATGCATGAACTTAAAAAAAACATAAAAGAATTGGTAATGATTATTTTGTGCTTTATGATAGAAAGATGGCTGTATAAAAAACATCTAGCCGGTGCCTATTCCATTGGGAAAAAGAGTCTGAATATAAATACACAGGAAGATTTCAAAGAAACATAGTAGGATGCCTTACAAACTACCTGCAATCTAGATAGGATGCGTTACAAACTATCCTGTCAATCTTATGATGTTATCATCAAATCCTAACACATATGTCTACTCTCTGAAACTATTTATAAAATTTAATCCTCTCCTTGAGAGAAACTCACAAATAATTAGATAGACTACTTGGTAGCTGGTATATTTTCAAATGCCTCACAAATTAAAACATACAAGAGCAGAACATAGAGCAAAGAGATAGTAACAAGGTAAGATAGAAATTGTAGTGTATTCCATTGAGAATAAGTCTGTCTCAATACATACAAAGCTTGAAATTTCTAGAATTTAGACACAGGACTGGGAAATTTTCTCTATAGCAAGATATTCAATATTCACCATTTAGGAGTCTGCTCACAATAGAGCAACCACAAGAACTGGAACCAAAAAGGAACAGAAACCCTTACAACTAAGAATAGAAGAGAATAAAAAGAAGAAGAAACCCTAAAATCAATACTTGATTGACACCTACCCACTCTGCAATCTGATCTCATTTGTCCTCTCTCACCTCTGAATATCTAATCTTCTCGAGTGTATCAAAATCTAATCTCTATATTTCCTGCATAAAATCTTCTCATCTACTGGAAATCTGATTTCTTTGTCCTTTACTCCTCCCTGAAATATGATTTAATCCTCTGTACCCTCTTTTCATCTATTGAAAATATGATTCATTCCCTCTACCGGATATGCCAAAATCAATCAAGTTTAGAATAAACACGTCTCCCCAAAATTTGATCATGGATGAAAAAGCCTTTATTTCTCTCAGCAACTTGATCTGATTTGATTCTAACTACCATGATTGCATCCGTCATCTTCTAGTGTTTCTAAAAATATATTATACTGCCATATTCTGATAAAAAATGAATCTCCCAGACATTTTCCTATGAGCAACTCTGTCATTGAAAATTTTTGAAATTATCTCTAATGTTTCAACTATGTTATGCCTTTTAAATATTTTCAAACTTTTAAAATCTACACATGCCACCAGAACTTGCCACTTGTCACCATTTCATTGGATGCTCGGACAAACTCACCTTTAACCCCAGTCCATCTGGAGATCTGGAGACTACATTAATCTCAAAGTCTCTGAAGCATTTCCTTGACCATGGTTTCCTTTACAGACTTAGAGAATGCCTTTTAGTCTCTAGGTCTCTAAATCACCATCTGGAGACTTGGAGACTAAGTCTCTAAGTCTCTAAACCATTTGGAGACTTGGAGACTAAGTCTCTAAGTCTCTGAATGAATTCTTTCCTTTGTGAGACTTCTTGATTTGGAGACTTGAAGACTAAGTCTCTAAGTCTCTTAATCATTTCCTTTCTTTATGATTTCCTTATGAGATTTGGAGAATGTCTTTAGTCTCTAGGTCTTTGAATAAACATCTAGAGACTTGGAGACTAAGTCTCTAAGTCTCTAAATCATTTGGAGACTTGGAGACTTCTTCATTTAGAGACTTGGAAACTGCTCGATCATGAGACTTGGAGACCTCTTCATTTAGAGACTTGGAGAATAAGTCTTTAAGTCTCATAATCATTTGGAGACTTGGAGACTCTCTTGATCTAGAGACTTGGAGACTAAGTTTCTAAGTCTCATAATCATTTGGAGACTTGGAGACCTCCTCATCTAGAGACTTGGAGACCTCTTGACAAGTGTCCCTTTCTAAAAAATTTCTTCTGGGCGTTGGCATGGAAACCAAGGTGGATGCACAAGCTTAGGCAAGCATAGCTTCTAGCACTTTGATTTATTTCATATGTTTGGAGCATTCCATATAAATATTTCAAATTTTGAAATTGGGAGCAATGTGGGATAAATGTTATGAAATTTTTATGGGCATTTTTGACAATGTTGCACTCAGTCGCCTGTATCTCACAAACCAGGATGAATTTTGAAAATCTTTGTAGTGAGAATTTAGATAACTACATTTGCGACAACATATCCTAAAATGAGATTGATCCAATGGTTCAATAAAAAGTTATGCCCCCCATAATATGACTATGTTTTTCTTTTCTGCAAATCTGCATTTGCACAAAATCCATTCTGTGGGATCGCATGGTTTTTGGTTCTAAACTTTGAAGAAGATTCTCCCTCCTATGTCAACCTGGGCCTCTCTATTTGTCTTCCACATTTGCATTAATTTTCCAACCATTCAACCAGACATACACTTGCCTTTAGAAAATTTTGAATTGGTCACTCCAAATTTGAGCCAAATTTGAGAGTACCAACAGTGGCTCTGACTGTGGACGTGTGCCCCATGCGGGCATGTAGAGAACTTTAGAATCTCATGGTAGAAGCAGACCACCTTGAAACTTCAAATCAAACTTTATCTCTTTCTCTTTTCACCTTTCCATCCTAACATCTCTTCTCAAAAAATGGGAACCTTTACTGAAAGCAAACACACAACTGAAAGCAAAGCAACTATACATACAAGGAAATTATTTACAAAAGGCCCAAAGCCCCAAAACTTAATTCAGCTCTTACCTCTGTCATACATTTGATTTTCATCTCCACAAATTAAAGATACATTGAAACTCTTGCTTCCATGTGTATGATTGAACATAATGCCACTTTCCTTCAACATATCAAACAAAAGATAATCAGTGAATTCACTATCACTTTGCAAAATAGAGTCATTGAAATACTATGAATGTTGATCATTATGTGATATCAAAACATGACACCCTTGACCATTTCTGACAAGCTAAAAAAGAAAACATTCTGGCTCTCTCTCAAAGCTGAAAACATCATTCTAATCATCAGTTTGCACCATGGGAAAAGCTTCTTTTATATCAGTTTGCAAACTACAATAGAATGCCTCTAAACAAAAATTTGACTACAAAGAATTAGGGACATCATCTGAATCTTCTTCAATACCTTCCTACAAATTATTAGCATGATACAAATCTAGAGCTTGTTGGTGGGTGGGAGGGAAAATATCAAAGCATTCATTGTAATCATATGAACCTTGAGCAAATGAAAGACCTTCCTTTAATGGTTTGATGGAAGACTCAGAATCAGAACAAGATTCAAAATTCACACTACTATCCCAGTCAGGCCTCATCATTATGTCTAGGGTCTCCACATCCATTGAAACTGAAACAACACTAATTACCTCAAAATTTGACATATCATTCTCAATTTGATTGTGGTCTAGTGATATGGGAGTGCAAGAAAAATTAGAAATACAAGTATCAAAACTCGAACTCTCTGATGTATTTTCTTTGTCAAACTGGATATGTGTGAAGTGTTGAGTTTCAAATCTTTCTTTCCTTGAAACTCTGAGATACTCATAAGATAACAAATCTGAAATTTGTTCACTATGAAGTGAACAACTATCCTCATTCATGCTCATCTCTGATACACTTTCACAATAAAAAACTTCATGATCATTTTCCACACCCCTAGTAATGTCATTATTATCAAAACTTATATCCATAAGGCATGAAGATTGAGGATCATTTTCTAATACATACCTCTGAAAATCTGAAATTTCCTCACTACTTGGAAAGGATTGACATTCTGATTTATCCCAATTATCTTCTTCTTGCTTGATGCTGCAAATTTCTTCCTCATTAGAATCATGAAGTGGGACCTCTCGGAGCATATCATCTTGTGTAAAGAAATCACTACAATCACTCATATCCACATCATAGTTATCATCCTGCTGTCACACAAAACATTTTCATTATTTTTCTATTCACAAAGTTCATTATCAACATTATCATCAGCAAAGCATTCAACACAATTGGACTTATCATCATAATCACCAAAACCAGATTCATCAACATAACTAGTTTCACTATTGTTATCACTTTCAACATCAGTATATTCTAGATTTTTAGATTCAACATCACTGTATTCAGCCACAGGCAGATCGTTGGAAGAAATATTTTCTACATGTTCCATCCATTGCATAGTTTGCTGAATACATTCTACCCTCTGAGAGATTGGTAAACTAAGTGTATGAGTAAAACAAAGTTTAACAAATAAATTTACCCATACAAAATCCTGAGGACAAAAAGGAATATCAAACTCCTTGATCTTATCAGTAAACCTTATGTAGAAATCATATTGTGACTCACCCTCCTCTCTGCTCATGCTTTCTTGTAAATGTAACACCACCTTTTCTTGCAAACTTTGTGTTAACATTTTTGTTTCTTCTTGAAGAACTTCAAGCTTTGGTATAGGATCCTTTGATTCAAATATGTCTTGTTCATTATTATGTTCCATATCATCATATTGGTTAGAATCACCATACCTTCTAATAAAACAATCCTCTAATGCTTCCATAGATCCTATTGAGCCATGAGGTAGTTCTCTAAACCAGTCCCTTGCAATCTCAACCAGAGATATTGCAAAGAGTTTCATCAATACATCCTCATGTGTGATATTGTGATCATCTATCAGGTTAGCAAACTTTTGTAAATGACGTTCAGCTGATTGCTCACCAAAACCAATGAATTTTGGTAAACAATCTCTAACCACTTCTGGGATATGATTTGGGTATCCAGGGATACCTTCAAAATTTATTGCCCCAAACAACCTATTCTTAAATAGTTGTGACATCTTTAACAAGCAAAGATTACAAACTGCCTCTCTCTTTCCTAATACATATTTCACTTCAAATCTTGCAGGAATGCAACTAAAATATTTGAAACATGCAAACCTCTTTTCACACCTTATTTCCTTTTTCCTTAGTGCTTTGATCACTTGATAAGGAAAGCATTTAAAACTTTTTAAATACCTGGATGTATTGGAGTAGCTACAAAAATATTTGATCTGAAGTCACCTCTAAATCAGTCTTCAACTTTGCAGAGCCGCCACCTCTTTGTAGAGGAAAAGATTTTCCATAAACAAAGATCTCTTTCTCCACTAACACATCAACTTTAATAGGGTACACATGTTGTTTATCAGGACTGAAAATATGTCATTATGCACTGATCAAACAAAGAACTTCAGAGTCGCCACTCACAACTTGGTGAGATGATTTGAAAATTCTAAAAATTGACTCTTACACACTTCAATGGAGACCAATGGATAAATGAATAAGTCGGCTAGGAGTCTAGCTCTACTCGTACCCGTGTTATTCTATCTTCACTTTAACATATCTCTAGCAGAGTCACCAATTTGTTAGGGATTTTTCTTGTAGGGTAAAACTTGGCAAAATTATAAGCTAGATTCTCAGTTAAAAGGGGCTCCGAGTTTGCAAGAAAAGCCTAATTAATGAGGATTGGATAAGATCCCCCTTCTACTTTGAGCTCCACAGGACTCAGGCTGGTATTGCCTATAAATAGGTTACTATATTTCAAGTAAGCTTTTGATTAGTGGATTAGGTCTTCACTATCATTCTATTATGTTACTCAAATCAAATTCAATGAAAGATGATTCTGTAAACAGCTGAGAACAACCTGTTATAGAATGTGACAAATGAAACTACTAATGTAACAACATGAAAAATGGCATAAGGATATGAATCCTTCTTCTTTTTATGAGTACAACACAAGGAAGGTTAACCTCTGATTCTCTCTCTAAGGAATCAACAATCTGAACTATATCACCTGGATACAATCCTTTCACAATATGCATGAACTTTAAAAAAAACATAAAAGAACTGGTAATGATTATTTTGTGCTTTATGATAGAAAGATGACTGTATAACAAACATCCAGCCAGTGCCTATTCCATTGGGCAAAAGAGTCTAAATATAAATGCATAGGAAGATTTCAAAGAAACACAGTAGGATGCCTTACAAACTACCTGCAATCTAGATAGGATGCCTTACAAACTATCTTGTCAATCTTATGATGTTATCATCAAATCCTAACACATATGTCTACTCTATGAAAATATTTATAAAATTTAATCCTCTCCTTGAGAGAAACTCACAAATAATTAGATAGACTACCTGGTAGCTGGTATATTTTCAAATGCCTCACAAATTAAAACATACAAGGGTAGAACACAGAGAAAAGAGACAGTAACAAGGTAAGATACAAATTGCAGTGTATTCCATTGAGAATAAGCCTATCTCAATACATACAAAGCTTGAAATTTCTAGAATTTAGACACAGGACTGGGAAATTTGCTCTATAGCAAGATAGTCAATATTCACCATTTAGGGGTCTGCTCACAATAGAGTAACCACAAGAACTGGAACCAAAAAGGAACAGGAACCCTAAACCATTACAACTGAGAAGAGAAGAGAATAAAAAGAAGAAGAAGAAACCCTAAAATCAATGCTTGATCAACACCTACCCACTCTGCAATCTAATCTCATTTGTCCTCTCTCACCTCTGAATATCTGATCTTCTTGGGTGTATCAAAATTTGATCTCTATCTTTTCCTACATAAACTCTTCTCATCTACTGGAAATCTGATTTCTTTGTCCTTTACTCCTCCCTGAAATATGATTTAATCCTCTGTACCCTCTTTTCATCTATTGAAAATTTGATTCATTCCCTTTGTCAGATATGCCAAAATCAATCAAGTTTAGAATAAAAAAGTCTCCAAAATTTGATCACGGATGAAAAAGCCTTTACTACTCTTAGCAACTTGATCTAATCTGATTCTAACTACCATCATTGCATCCATCATCTTCTGGCATTTTCAGAAACATATTATATTGCCATATTCTGATAAAAAATGAATCTCCTAGGCATTTTCCCGTGAGCAGCTCTGTCATTGAAAATTTTTGAAATTATCTCTAATGTTTCAACTATGTGATGCCTTTTAAATATTTTCAAACCTTTAAAATCTGCACATGCCACTAGAACTTGCCACTTGTCACCATTTCATTGGATGCTCAGACAAACTCACCTTTAACCCCAATCCATCTAGAGATCTGAAGACTACATTAATCTCAAAGTCTCTGAAGCATTTCCTTGACCATGATTTCGTTTAGAGACTTAGAGATTGCCTTTTAGTCTCTAGGTCTTTGAATCACCATCTGGAGACTTGGAGATTAAGTCTCTAAGTTTCTAAACCATTTGGAGACTTGGAGACTAAGTCTCTAAGTCTCTGAATGAATTCTTTCCTTTGTGAGACTTCTTGATCTGGAGACTTGGAAACTAAATCTCTAAGTCTTTGAATCATTTCATTTCTTTATGATTTCCTTATGAGATTTGGAGAATGCCTTTAGTCTCTAGGTCTTTGAATGAACATCTGGAGACTTGGAGACTAAGTCTCTAAGTCTCTGAATCATTTGGAGACTTGGAGACTTCTTCATCTAGAGACTTGGAGACTGCTCGATCATGAGACTTGGAGACCTCTTCATTTAGAGACTTGGAGACTAAGTCTTTAAGTATCATAATCATTTGGAGACTTGGAGACTCTCTTCATCTAGAGACTTGGAGACTAAGTCTCTAAGTCTCATAATCATTTGGAGACAGCTTGGAGATCTCCTCATCTAGAGACTTGGAGACCTCTTGACAAGTGTCCCTTTCTGCAAAATTTCTTCTGGGCCCGCTGGGATGGAAACCAAGGTGGAAACAAAAGCTTGGGAAAGCACAACTTCCAGCACTTTGATTTATTTCATATGTTTGGAGCATTCCATATAAACATTTCAAATTTTGAAATTGGGAGCAATGTGGGATAAATGTTATGAAATTTTTATGGGCAGGTTTGACAGTGCTGCACTCAGTCACCTGTATCTCATGAACCAGGATGAATTTTGAAACTCACTCTGGTGAGAATTTAGATAACTACATTTGTGACAACATATCTGAAAATGAGCTTGATCCAATGGTTCAATAAAAAGTTATGCCCCCCGCAATATGATTGTGTTTTTCTTTTCTACAAATCCGTGTTTGCACAAAATCCATTATGTGGGATCCCATGGTATTTGGTTCTGAACTTTGAAGAAGATTCTCCCTCCTATGTCAACCTGGGCCTCTCTATTTGTCTTCCACATTTGCATTAATTTTCCAACCATTCAACCAAAAATACACTTGCCTTTAGAAAATTTTGAATTGGTCACTCCAAATTTGAGCCAAATTTGAGAGTAACAACAGGCCTCTAGATCTACGTAGGAGAATGCAACAAAAGCTACCAACAATAAATGAACCAATTTGGCTAGCCAAATCACCATTAACTCTAGTCGATAAACTAGAACTACTAAGTGCTAGAGAAACAACTGAGTGCCAGTGAAACAACTGACCAATCCAAGCAACACCGAGCAACACAGGCATTACCAAGCACTAGTTCCACTAAGCACAAGAAGTCTTATCGATCTTCCCTCAATAACTGAGACCATCAGTTAAAGTTGCAACCATTTACCACATAACCAAAACAACACACCACCATGAAAATTCACTGAGTACCCTAGAATAACCCTGCATCACTATGTCAGTTGGTGAGATATCAACGAGAGAGTCTCACGGTATGCACACTTTTACAGATTTGGTTGTTTGAGCACTTCAAATGTACATGATCACATGGTGTTCATGTGATGGTAGATACTAGCACACTAAGAGCCTTTGCTTATCCACTGAGAGATGTCTGGCAACACAGAGATATCCTCTATTAGAGGGTATGTCTAGACCATGTTCCAAGCATATATCTGATATGGAGACTATACTATCACATGACATAGTGGTCAGATACATGATATCAGATGAGGCACTCATAGTAGCACGAACTGCTAGAGGGTCATCAGAGTCACATAGTGATGTCATACTACTATGATCGAGTGATGAGACAATTTGGTCTTATACAAGGGGTCCATAGAGTAGTACCTTGGTATGCACATCTAACGAGGTATTATCAGAGACCTGACACTATATGTTGACCATTAGTATCATACATTGTAGATAGTGATACATATGAGATAGAGGATATAGAGGTAGCCCCAGATGTGGCCTATTCAGGCATCAGTAGAGACTACATCAGATACTAGAGTTTGAAGGGAACCGACCCCATTTTCCCTGATGACTATCCCACAGGTGATCCAGGCCTTTTAGAGAGGACACACCAAGATGGTATCATACCAAAAGAGGAGGAGGATCATAGAGATGAGGAGGAGCCCACATCCATGGGAGATCCCATGGAGGAGGAGAGAGAAGAGGAGATAGTAGATGAGATGCCCCATTTGATAGTACTAGTGCAGATGTGCGTGTTGTTCACACATCACCACTGAGATCATGATGACCTCCATGCACCCATATAGAGACACCGCCTTCAAGATCTAGACAAAATGAGTGTGGATAGAGTAGTCACTCCATGCCCCCACCATCCAGACCCTTCAGTGATGCCCAGGAGGGAGATCTAGGTATAAAACATGCATTTGATTTTAATATTTAACTTAATTTGTGAAGAAAAAGTACTAAAAGATAAATATGTTTCAATTTTTTAGCTAGCGTGGTGGAGTGGAGGAGCTTTGTATCTAAGGTCCTGAAGGATACATGTATGTCCTACCGACTACCAGCTAGTGAGCAAGAGTTTCCCATTGGTCACAAAGATCCGGGTAGGCATGCCGATATCTTTGTGTGTGTCTAATGAGAGATGAGCTTGTGTAGAGAGAGAGAGAGAAGAGAGGCTGATGGATGACCTACAGAAATCACATTAGTGCATGTATGAGATTAGCATATTAAGGAGCCACTCGAAGACTACCAAATAGAGATCTGCATCTTCTCATCATAGATCAGAGAGATTTGGAAGCCGTCGACCATTAAAGCATAGAGATAGACAGAGTGATAGATAGGGCCTTGTGCCACATATGTATCAAACTCAAAAAGAATTTATAAATGAAAAACTCTCATTTCTAGTTAGTACTGTGTTTGATTACTATATTTTCACCAATAACATAAAACTTAACAGAAAGAAAAAATATGTATAAATGTATTCAAATGTAATTTGCTAAAATCAAATAACCTATAAAACAAACATAACTATTTTATAAGGAATACATAAATACACAAGGAAAGAAATATGAACTAGGGATAATAACATTTGAGATGCATAATATCATTAGGTTCCTTAAAAGGTAAACCATCTATATCAACAATTTTGTAAGTACCCGAACCAAAGTCCTCAATTACAACAAAAGGTCCAAGCCAATTAGGGCTAAACTTTCCTTTTTCACCAGGTAAAGCATTCACATTTCTTTGATTCTCATATAATACTAAATCACCCATTGAAAATTATTGTTCAATTACCTTATGATTATACTGCTTCTGAAGTGATTTATGATAAACATTTATATGTTCCAAAGCATTTATTCGTTGTTCATCAACATTTCTAATTCTTGTAATCGTTGTTCTCAAAATGTATCTTTGTCAATTATCCCATGAAATGAAACACATAAAGAAGGTATTTCCAATTCCAAAGGCATAATAGCATCAATACCATAGACAATATTATAAGGAGAAGTACCCATGGTAGTACGAACACTAGTCCTATAAGCCCATAAAGAATAGGTAAGTTGGGTATGCCAATCATTCACATGCTTATTAACTATTTTCCTCAAAATTTATTCAATGACTTTATTTGATGCTTCAACTTGACCATTAGATTGAGGATAATAAGGAGTCAAAAATCTATGTTGAATTTGATATTTCTCCAGGAATTTCATGACTTCTTTATTCTTAAAAGAGGTACCATTATCCAAAACTATTGTAAAAGGAATACCAAATCATTTTATAATATTGTTAAGGATGAAATAAAAAATAACATCTGCAGTAGTTGAACAGAGAAGGATAGCTTCCACCCACTTCATGAAGTAATCTGTAGCTGTTAGGATGTACATATGTCCTTAAGAAGAAGATGGTGAGATTTTTCCAATAAGATCAAAACCCCAAATACTAAAAGGCCGTGGACCAACTTGATTATGAAGCTCACAAGCATGAACATGAATCAAATTACTATGTTGCTGACATTGAGGACATTTCTTAACAAACATGAAAGAATCGCGTTCCATTGTTTGCCAATAATATCCCATCCTAAGAAGTTTATTAACTAAATATTTTCCACCAAAATGTCCCCCATAAGAACTAGAATGAGCTTCTGCCAAAGCTACTGGAATTTTGGTTCTACCAAGACATCTTAATAGTAAACCCTCATAAGAGCATTTGTAAAGCATATCTCATAATATTATATAACATGCTGCAAGCTTCCTAATATGATTACGCATGTTCCTTGTTGCTGATTCGAGAAAAGTACCATCTTTCAAAAAATGAAAGATATAAGAATACCATTCATCCAAATGCAAATTGAAACAATCAGAGGTAACCTTATTGGAAATTGTAGGGTTTTTAAGAGTATGTATAGTGAATTGAAAGTTTTTAGCATTATTCTCAAGACAAACCAAAGAAGTTGTGTTTTCGATGGTGTTCACATGTCGATTATCTTTCCTAGGTAAAGTTTGAATCGTATAAGAAGAGAATTGTGAAATAACATCAAGAGCCAAATCTCTATATTGTGTCATTTTATCATTCTTAGTCTGATAGTCTCCTTTAATCTATTCCACAATTAATTGTGAATCTCCATAAATTTCCAACTTTTTAATGTTAAGGTATGAAGCTACTCGTAAGCCAACTATAAGAGCTTCATACTCCACAATATTGTTGGTACAAGGAAAAGTTAATTTATATGATAGATGGATCAACCTTTTTGTAGGAGGGATCAAGATAATACCAACACCAGAGCCTGTCTTACATCTAGATCCATCAAAATATAACTCCCAAACATCATCCTGTTTAATAGCTAGAATGTTTTCATTGAGGAATTATATTGAAGTAACACATGTATCGAAATGAGGACAAGGAGATTCAACCAAATAATCTATTAAAGCTTGTCCTTTAATTGACTTTTGAGAAATGAAATTAAGATCAAATTTCGTAAGTAACATCACCCACTTTTCTAGATGGCCAGAGAGATTAGTTTTTGAGAAAATATGTTTTAAAGGATCAAATTTAACAATCACATTGACCTCAACATTTAAGAGATAATGCATGAGTTTCTGACAAGTATAAACTACAACTAAACATTGTCTTTCTAAATTTGTATATCTTGTTTCATAATCAAGTAAAGTCTGACTAATGTAGTACACAGGTCTTTCCTTACCTTCACTATCATGTTGAGCTGACAACACACTCACCGCATTCAGATTGGATGAAGTATATAGATAAAAGGGTTTATCAAATTGGGTAGGTTTCAAAATAGGAGGATTGGCGAGATACTCCTTAAATTGCTCAAAGGATTGTTTACATTCCTCATTCGAAGAGAAAGTGGTCTCCTTTCTAAGCAAGGAAGTAAAAGGAATAGTTCTATCAAGTAAGTTGGAAATGAAGTGATGAATAGCTTGAATTTTTCCTTGTAAACTTTGTAACTGAGAAATGTTCTTAGGAGGAGGCATATTAACAATAGCTTCAATCTTTTTAGTATCTACCTCTATGCCTCGCTTAGAGATTATAAACCCTAACAATTTACCGGAATCAACTCCAAAGACACATTTCTTAGGATTCAATCTCATATTGTAACTTCTAATCCTTTCAAATATCTATCATAAAATACTAACATGATCTTCTCTTTGTATAGATTTTGCCAAGATATCACCCACATGATCCTCAAGAATATTATGAATGTAATCATGAAAAATCAAATTCATAGCTCGTTGATAAGTTGCTCTCACATTTTTTAATCCAAAAGGCATCATGACCCAACAAAATGTTCACCAAGGTGTTATAAATGTGATCTTAAATTGATCTTCAAGAGGAATAAAAATTTGATTATATCCAGAAAAGCCATCCATAAAAGATAATAAAACATGGCCCGCTGTTGAATCCACAATCATATCAATATTAGGTAACGGGAACTCTTTTAAGGATGCTTTATTTAAATCTCTAAAGTTAGTACACATCCTTATCTTATTTTCTCCTTTTGAAATAGGCACAATATTTGAAATCCAATCTGAGTAATCAATAGAGCGGATGAATCCATCATCCAATAATCTTTCAATTTCAGCCTTAAATAATAAAGCAATTCCTAGATTCATCTTTCGGATTTTCTACTTTACAGGTTTAACATTTGGTTTGAGAACAATATTATGAGTAACAATATTAGAATCTATACCTAGCATATCTAAATATGTCCAAGAAAAAATATCCTTAAATTCAAGTAAAAGGGAAACCAACTGATCACATTCATCTTGATTCAAACATTTCCCAATTTTTATCATCTTCTCAGAGTCATTTTCATCCATTTGAAACTCAATAGTCTCAGTTATTAGCAAATTACTTTGTATCAGAGAATCCATTGGTAAAGGAGAAATATTTTATTCATCATGTTCTCCAAAATAAGCTTTTGTATTTAGAAAATAAGGCTTTTGTCATTTATGATGAAACGTAGGTAAATCCTCATAAACTCCTAAAAAATCCTCTAAGGCTTCATCTTCAGGAAAAACATCCAAGATAGGTTTTTGATCCATGTCAAGGAGGAGCAGGTTAACCAACTTCAAATGTCCACCATAGATATGATTAACATTGAGAGGAAAAGAAGATGGTTGTTTATAAGGATCAAACCCTAATCCATATGTATAATCATAAATTTCATTGTTCAAAGGTACTTGTTTACCTTGTTCATATTTACCAAATCCTTTCCCATTAAATCCTAATTTCCTGAGAAAATGATAACCAAAACCATAGCTATCGGTCATATCAGATGGAGTCCAAGGAGCGGCATATGTCACAATCTCATAACAATCAGGTTTTATTGTTTCAATTGTTTCTTCAATCAAGGCGGCAACAAAGTTACTTTTTAATTCCTCAAAAAGCAGGGAAGGAGTAAAAACTTGTTTTTCAAACTCACTTTGTTGTTTCATGAATTCCAAATCAGAAACTTTATATTCTCCAATAAAAGAAGGATTAAAGTCTAATGTTCCCCAATCATCCTCAGTCAAAGAAGAAGATGGAGCTTTAGTTTGTTTAGTCTCAGGTGGCCTTTCAGGCTCTTTACTTGGTTGGAGAGGTTCAGATGTTCCGCATTTAAGCAAGGATTTGGTGCATCATCTGCATGTAGCATATACATCAAATTGTTATAAATGAACCTAACCTTGCGATGAAGAGTAGAAGGACTTGTATGCATATTATGTAACCAAGGTCTACCTAAAAGAAGATTATAATTGAGAGGTTCAGGCATAATATGAATAGGCGTATTAAGAATAACCAGACCAACTTTAATAGGTAAGATAATAATGACCAAAGTTCTCTTTGCAATATTATCAAATCCACAAATAGGGACATTATCATGTTGAATAGTTATAAGATCAGCCTTAATTGCCTTACACATATCCATGCTACAAAAATTAAGCTCAAATCCATTGTTAATTAATGTTCTACAAATGATGTTATGATTAATAGAAACAACCATAAGAGCATCATATAGATTATGCACCTCAACAGAAGGTAAATCATCATCAGTAAACATAATAGGAGGTACAAAAGGCATAGTATGCATGCACTCCAAAAAGGAATTAATGTTCTCTTGGTTAGGAGGTGAAGCAGTAAGGGTAGATAAATCCTTTTGCAATGCCTCATGATATGTCAAGGAAGTTTGAAGCAATTCCCATAAAGATATCTTAGTAGGAGTAGCATGTAATTGTTCTACTAAGTCATACTAAAGGAAGATGGCAACCTAGGAACTTGAGGAAGCATAGGTTGGGAAGGAGGTAAAGAAACTAGAATAGTAGGCTAAGGGTTGTTCCATGTGCGATAAGTATGTGAAATGGAATTTGTGTTATCAAATAAATCTAAAGGATCTCTAGGTTTACCCTTAATCATTGTTTGAGGACATCCTTTTACCGTCAACAAAGGCTTAGGATATAAAATTATAGGTGTATCAATGTTGCAAATAGTGGAACATGAAGGTAACCATGCACACACCCTATGGTAAAGGTCAATTGAAGAGGTTGTGGAGGAGGATGAAATAGGAATAGGATCAATGGAGATCTCATTCAGATAATTTTCATCTTCACTTCCATGTACCTCATTAGGGGATCTATCCTCTTTTGTAATAAAAGCCTCATCAAAGTATTCAAAACAAAAATCATATATGTTGAACACAAAGTAAAACTACAAGCATGAAAAATGTAAATATTTGTGTATTTTTAAAGAAATCTTGTAATTTATTTATTTATTTTTGAAATATAAATCCAAGAGCATAAAATAAATCTACTTTTATATGCATGTAAGATCTAATAAAAAATACAAATCTAACACCAAAAAGAAAGAGTTGTCATAAATGGGTTCACCAAAATGTAATGTGGAAAATATGGATGGGGTTTAGAAAAATGCACATAAAAGAGACCCTAAACTAATGTTTACCACAAACATGAAATTCTAATGATAAGGAATATAAATCTGGAAATTATTGCAAAGAATAATGAAATTAGATAAAATTAAATACATACCTCATAACATAGTAGATCTGAAAATACCTTTTTTCTGGTGTTTGTACTGAGTTTTTGGAAATTCTACAATCAGATCTGGGATAGGAACACAGAGACAGAGAAAACCCATAAATCTTTTCCTTTTCTAAGTTAGGTTGACCTTGACCCAAATGAAGGTCAACCTTGACCCCTTTATGTCAACCTTGACCTGTACTGCTCCAACGGAAATTTTGTTCATGGATCCCAGAAGTTTGCTGAAAAGGGTATCTAGATCTACTTTGCAACTCCCAAAACAATGACTGTAGATATCTAAAAATGGTGTTTTGGGGTGGCTATATAGGGTTTTGTCTTAGTGAAACCCCCGTTTTGGTGATCTCCACCTCCATGAATAGTCAGATGTAATAGAATGTGTGTGTGTGTGTGGCTCATAGGAAGAGCTTTGAATGTGCAATGCTAAGATCTAATCCTCTAGATTGAAACCCTAGCATGGATTGAAATGAGAGACAAATGCATAGATTTGAATATGATAAAGAAATCATACCAAGCCCACAAGGCTAAAGTACTCCTACTAAACTCACAATCTGTAGTTGCTACCCCATGATTGTATCTTTTGAATGCTTGAATATAAATGGTAGATCAAGGAAGAAGGAATCTTTCTTGCTCCAAATGAATGTCAACAATAGCTTGTCCACAAAATGCTTTCTTGCATCAAGGCATCATCAATATCTTGTTCTTCTATATCATCCTCTTGCAATCTTGCATCATCATCTCCTCATAACATCGTGCTTGCTACTTGATGTGTGATATTGTCACTTGATGAAAATGAAGGAAAAAGAGAGTGCTTATATAGAGATTTCAAGGCAAGGCTCCTTGGGCAATGTAAGGCCCCTAATGGAAATTTCACCTCGAATTATGGTCCAATCACAATGGCCAACTTAGGAGGGAAAATAATAAATGAATTTTAAATAAAACCCTCCCACATTCGGATCAGGAGGCCCATTTTTAATTTTGGGCTCCGCTATGATCTAAATTTGGAAGCGGGGACCAAAACCTAAAAAAGGTCAAGGTAGACCTCAACCCTGATCCAAGGTTTATGGCCAGTCAACATAGGAAGCAAGGAAGTTTCTAGGTCGACCAGAGACTTGGAATGATGGGAAAATATGACAGAGTACCAAAAAAGGGCACAGAGGCCTGGAAGAGATGTGAAGAAGGCTAGGAGGACCAATACCTGGGTCCTACCAAGAAAATAGATCCATAAAGAAGTAAATCAAGGAGAATCCTTGGGATCCTAACCCTAATTTCACCTAGAAACAAAGAATCAAGTGCAAATGCATCCTAAATGCAAATCTATCATGAAAATTCACTAAATGAGGGTGCTAAACCTACCAAGATGGAAGTGCTTCCATTTTAAGATGATACATAAAGCAAGAGAGGTAATAAAAGCTTTTGATAGTGAATTTACTACCTTATTTGACATTGCATCAGTAAAAGCACAAACACTTCATGATGTATAGTGTATTGTCTTAAAATGGAAGCACTTCCATGATAAGAGCATTTAGCCCTCTAAATAAGTGGTCTAGGGTCATGCCAAGCACCTTGATTGGGTCTTTGCATGGATCTGGTTGTTTCCCCCCTGTTCTACTTCTCTCCCCTATTTCCAGCCTCTTTCTGATAGACTTTCTCTAAGAAATTGGAGACTTTGACTTTCTGGGTCAAGGATGACCTAGACCCTAACCTAGGTCAAGGTTGACCTTGAATTTGTCCTAGGGCAAGGTCAACCTTGTCCCTGACCCCAGGTCACAATTTTAGTTTCTAGAAGTTTCAGGATGTCAAGCTTTGGAAAGTTTTAATATAGGTCCATTTCTAGGGGTTAAGGTCAATTGGGATTTAATTCTCCAATGTCAGCCTTATCTAGGAGTTTGTGCCCTAGATCACTATAAAAGGAGGCCTTCCTCTTTCTTTTTTACATCCACAATCAAGCGATCTCTTTTCATAATCTCTCAAGTGCAATCAAGTGATCAAGCAAGCAAGAAGGAGAAGGAAAGAAAGAAAGCATTCATTCATCTTCAAGCATTCAATTATTCATCAAGGAGATCCATTGTTAGCCATTAGAGGATTCAATCTCTATGGAGCCCTCTTGTTGAAGATTTCTCTATCCACATTCATCCATGCCTCTTCCTATGCAAAGATCCATTCAAGATTTGTGTTGAAGATCTAATGCCATTGATTTGAGACATCCTACATACAATTCTACATTAATTTGGAGCATCCCTACTTGTGGATTCAAGGATTCGAATCCTCCACAAGGACTTCAACATAAGCAAGTTGAATAGTTCCATTTACTTTGTTTATGCATATTGCAATTTCAATTACATTTCAAGGTTGATTCCAAACTGGGGTTTGACCAAGGAAAACCCCCCATCCAAACAACAAAAACTATTTTTCTTGTAGCTATAGGTACAAGACAATGAATTGAAGTTCAGATCTGGATACCCTTTTTGGCGAACTTCCAAGATTCACAAATAGAATTTTTGTCGGAGCTATTTCAGGTTAGGGATGACCTTCAGTGGGGGTTAAGATTATGCCCCAAGGTAAGATTGTGCCCCGCTATCTAGGTCAAAGTTGACCTGACCTCAGAAGGACAAAAATTTTCTGGGTTTTCTCTGTCTCGACATTTCCAGTCTGGAGCAAGTTGCAAAATTTCCTGAAACTGTGCACAAACATCAGAAATCAACATTTTCCAAATTTTCCCTATTTTGAGGTTAGTATTTTCTTTCTATTCATTTAATATTTCAAGTACACATTTTCTATAGTAGATTATAGGGTTTCCTCCTTTCTTGATGTTCTCCATTGTTTGATTCATTTGTGCATTGATCACTTCTTTGTGATTAATCCATTTGGATCTTTCCTTTTGGGAATTTGGATTAAGGATAGGTCCTATATTCCCCCTTTCATATCATATTATCTTATCTACCACTATTCAACCCTATTCACATATCTAATACCATTCATTTCTATGATCCTTTCTATTCACTTCCATCCATACACTCATATTTATTCTATTCATATAGTTATTTCAATCCTCTTGACAAAACATTAAGAATGATTTAGACAACCTTGATGTTTGCATTAAGGAGTTGAGGAAATAATTGGAGAGAGGAAGAGCATTGTATAGTCAGTGTGCCTTGCCACACAATCATATCTCAGATATTTTAGAGAAGCTAAAGAATAAAGAAGTAGAACTAAAAGTCACAGTGAATGAGCTACAAAATCCTAGCATGAAGATCACTTATACTGAGAAGAAAGTTAGAAAAATACATGATGAGATAAGACTATTAGAGTATGAAAAGGAGAGGAAGTTGAAAAGGTTTGCATTAATCAAAGAACACTTAACTTTGAAGATTAGCAATGTGAAAAATCAACTGGAAGAATGTCTTTCCTCAAAGACATCTTATGGTAAATTTGCCTATCCAAATCTTAGAGCAGTTGAGATAGCATCCTATGGGCTATGTGCATTACTTAGTGTATCAGATTCTGTTAAGAAGACATGGGATAAGGAGATTGAAAATTTGAAGGTGAACTTTACAGATTACATCTCAAGCCTTCCAACATTACAAAATTGAAGACAAGATGGTATATCAAAAATTTTGACCTGTATATATACATATTTTGTCACCTTTGTCATTGTTGTCAAAGGGGGAGTAATATAGTATGAGAAAATTGCTTGTATGTATAAGGTATAGATATATGCATAATAGTATGTAGTATAATAAACAGGGGAGTATCCCTATGGAGGAATAAGTAGACATGTATGATCCACAGACTTTTTCAAATCTTGTAATAGCCATGTAACTCAATGTTGCAAAATGTTGCAAGTTGTTTCTTTTTTTTGAAATTTTATTGTAAGTTTTTGGGACTTAGCCAATTTTCCCATATGTTGCCACCAATGACAAAGGGAGAGATTTTTATAAATTTTTTTGAGTAGGATATCATGGTGTTGTCATTATGGCAACATATATTTAGTGTTAGGACAACATGATCTAAGGAGGAAGTTCTGGATGAGAACTTAAGAAAATTGTCTAAGTATAACAAAGTTTATCTGTCTACATAGAGACTATTTTGGTTAGTGAAGTTCATAGAAGTATTTTTAGTGCATGAGGACTTTAATACAAATTATGTAAGGTATATTGAATCTACTTGTAAGAGCACAAGATTTTACAACATGCATGGACAAAGATATTAATGTTTTACATAAACAGTGTTGAGCCGATCAGAACAGGGCAACGACTAGTAAGTGATTATTTTGAGTTAAGGGATTATTATTTTTATCAAAATAATGACTTAACTAATTAGGGATTACATCCTAGATGTTAACCCTAAGGAAAAAAGAGTTAATATTATGTTTTGATAACATGGAAGCCGACTGGTAAGCTATAATTGAGATAGTTGATATAAAGGAAGGTTTTATGAAATACGAAGATATAGATATTAAGCTTATGCGAAGATTTTGTAATGATGTATTGATGTTGAATTATGTGAAATCTAATATAATATCATATTAGTATGAACTGATAGCAAGTTTTTGTGAAGATCCTACAAGCTAGATCAAAATGTTGAAGATATTCAACAATAGTGAAAGGTTTTTGTATTCTATCTTTTGTACTAAAGATTATCATTTTATATTTCATTTTTGGGTAGTGGGCTCATCTTGCATACATTCATGTTTTGTAATACCAACTCCTAACAGGGTTGAGGCTTCTAACAAGGCCTAAGTCCTCTAACAAGGATCAAGATACTATACTAATGTAATAGACTCCTAACAGGGTCAATATCTTTAACCATATACTTTTGATTAGTGGATCATTTGTGGGTATCATCCCCACCCAGGTTTTCCCTTGGTTAGGGTTTCCTCAAGAAAAATCATGGTGTTATGAGTTCCTTTATTTTATGGTTGTGTTTATTGTTTGGTTTATTCAATTTAGTTCCATATGAAAGTTACAAGAGCTAATTACATACATCCATAAGCGAGAAAAAGTAAAATTTTGTGAAATACTGATTCACCCTCCCTCTCAGTATTTCCTTTTTCTAACAAGATGACCTCAACATTGTTCCCAATTAATGTTGTGAGATAACACCTGTACTAAGGCACAAGATGTCAGGATAATCATGAGTATTGATCTACATAGCACACAAAGCAATAGATGAGAAGATAATCCTAACCTCACCTAATCATCCAAATAAAATGGGTTGATGTATGTGTGACGTTCCAATAGTGATGGAGGATCTTACTATAGACACCCATTTTATTAGACAGTTTAGGATTATGGAAACCACACTAACAAGAATAAATCAAACAAAATTGTAATGCCCCCAGTCAAAAATATCTAGGTTTTTTTAGACAATAAGAGAAAATTAATGATAACATACAACACAAAAGAAAATAGTTCAACATATTTTAGTCATTTTCATTTTTCTAGGTTTGTGTCTTGTGATGGGTGTTAAGGAAAAATGTTGTGCTTGTGTGTCAAAGTGTGTTTGTGTGATGTGAGAGTGAAATATCTGATATGTGTTGAGAAACATAGTGATGTCCAAATGGGTGGTGTTGAGAAACACTGTGATGAGGGTGTTGAGAAACACTAGTGTGTGTCAGTGGAAAACTATCCATCGAGAAGGACTGGTATATTGAATTAGGTTAAGATCAAATGACCAATAAAGTGGTGAAGTGCTGCAAAGTCATGTTGATAGTGCAAGGTTTCCCCCAGGCTAATACGGTAATTTATCCCCAATTTGATAAGGCAAGTTGTCCCCAAGTGACAGAAAAAGACCAAGGATGGAGACTAATACAAACTCCAATCCCTGGTGATGCAAAGGGATGAGGGAAAGAACATGAAAGTGATGAGGATGGAGATGAGGAAAGAAAGAGAGTTCAAACATGTGTTGATAGATAGAGCATTAATTACAAGTGATGCATGTTTACTAGGTTTTCACCACTTAGAATTATTTCTTTTTTTGCAACCAAGGCGCCTGTTTCCAAGTTTTCACCAAGGCACTTTTTTTTCCTTCTATTTTTTAGATTTTTTTAATTTTTGTTTTTTTTCATAATTTTTTAATACTTTTAAAAGATTTTTTAAAGACATTATATGATTTTTTAAAGGATTTTCTCAAGATCATTAATTGTTGTACAAGAACTTCTCCTTTTGAGAATGTCTAGCTATAGAACTTTTTCAGATGGAGAGCATTGATTTCTTCCCAGATAGTATTACCTTTTGGAGTGGACAATTCAGAAGATCTAGAGCCAAATGCTACAATGATCATAAAGGGACCCAGCCAATTAGGTTCAAATTTTCTCTTCTGTTCTCGATGTTGTTGATTCTTAGGATTCTCCACAAGGATGAGGTCTCCAACCTTAAATTCTTGATGTTGTACTTTCTTGTTGTAACCTCTACACATTAATTATTGATAGAACCTTAGATGCTTAAATGATTCCTTTCTTCATTCATCTAGTAACTCAAGCTCTTGAAGATAGGAGATTTTATAATCTTCATCAGTGATGAGTCCTTGCAATGAGACTCTAAGAGATGGGATTTTGACTTCAATAGGTAGCACAACTTCAGACCCATATACCAATGAGAATGATGTTTCTCCTATAGGTGTTCTAATGCTATTATGGTAAGCTCATAGAGCTATATTTAGTTGTAGATGTTAGTCCTTTACTAGATTTATTAAAGGTGCGATGCAATATTTTAAGGATTGTTTTGTTGGATGCTTCACCTTGTTTATTCCCCTGAGGATAATAGATAGAGGAAGAATGGTGAGCTATATGAGATCTTGTGTAGAATTCCTTGATGTCTTTATTCTTAAATTGTCCTCTGTTGTCAGTTACAATTGAGGAAGGGATACTATATCTGCAAATAATTTAGTTGAGTATAAACATGACCACTTATTTCTTGTTGCCCGAGTAAGGGGTACGACTTCAACCCAATTAGTGAAGTACTCGGTAGTCATGATAATGAACATATGGCCATTGGAGGATGAAGGATATATCTGCACCACAAGATCAAAGGCCCATTACTAGAAAGGCTAGTGGGTGATAAATGACAATAATTCTCTAGCAGAAGCATGAATAATATTTCCATGTAGCTAATACTTGTTACAAGATTTGTCATATTATATAGAATCCTTCTCCATAGTAGGCCAATAGTATCCATCCCTTAGGAGTTTCTTAGCTAAGGATAGACCAATCAAGTGAGCTTCACAAATACCTTCATGGACTTCTTTCAATGCATGTTCAGATTCATCATGTTCTAGACACCTAAGGAGGGTACCATATAGACTTCACCTAAATAAGTCATTAGCAATTATTATGCAATGTGATGCATTACAAATAAGGTTTCTCTTCTAATTTAGGGAGAAGCCATTAGGCATAGTTTGAGCTTTTAGGTAAGCATGAATGAGGTTGTATCAGGAAGTATCATGGCCTATAATAGTGTAAATAATTTTGGATTTAGTTGAGTCATAGGAAGGTAAGGGGAGTTCTTCCACCAAGAAGTCATAGAAAAATTGATGTTCTTCTAGTTGCAACATAGATGCCAAAGTATCCATAGCATCAACAAACTTTTCTTTTTGTTCTTGGAATTTGCTAGAATGTTATGAACATAAAGTATTTCTTGAGATCATCAATCATCCTTTTGTATGGCATAAAATTTTCATTTTTAGTATGATATTCATCATTGATTTGATTGATGACAAGCTAAGAATCACCATAAATATGCAGCTCTTCAATTTTCCATTTGATTTCTAGTTGTAAGCCTTTCTCTAGGGCTTCATATTCAATGGTATTGTTTGTGCAAGGGAAAAGTATCTTGTAGGCCTTAGAAATATTGTATACTTGTGGTGTAATGAACAAGACTCTAACACATGCACCTTATTGAGTGAAAGAACCATCAAAGTACATTTTCCATGTATGTTGAATCAAGTGCAAAATAGATTCATCTAGGAATTCTATGATCAAAGGTCTTGTATCCTATAAAGGTGCATCAACTAGTTGATCAACCAAAACTTGTCCTTTGATTGCTTTCCGATCAACGTATGTTATATCAAATTCACTGAGAATCATGACCCATTTTTCTAACCTTCCTTTAAGAGTTGATTTTCTCAGTAGATACTTTAATGGATCAATCTTTGCGATCAGTTGGATATAATGTGCTAATATGTAGTGTCTAAATGTTTGAGAAGTAAATACCACTGCAAGACAAGTTTTATCGATAAACAATGTAGTTAATCCCATATGAGACCAAGGTTACACTAATGTAATAGATATCTCTTTCTCTTCCTTGTTCATCATGTTGTGCCAATAGAGCTCCCAAAGATGTAGTGGTGGCTGAAATATAGAGAAAGAAAGTTTTTCCTAGAATAGGAGCCATAAGGATTGGATGATTAGCTACATATTCTTTGATTGGCTGGAAATGTTTCTCACAATCCCCATTCCATTTAAACGTCACCCCTTATGTAGAGTCTTGGTAAAAGGTTGTTCTTTATTTGCCAGCTATGAAATGAACCTTCTGATAGATTACAACTTTCCTTGTAATGTTCTCATCTAGCTGATATTCTTAGGAGGTGACATCTCAAGTATTGATTTTACTTTAGCTAGATCTACTTCCATTCTTTAAGTGGTATTTGGCTAAGGTTGAGAAGGAGATAGGTAGGAACCTAAAATGTCTTAGATCTGACTAAGGTGGAGAATTTACATCAAATGAATTCAATCTATTTTGCAATGATAGAGGAATTAAAAGACATATGTCTGCACCTAGAACACCTCCACAGAATGGTATAGCAGAAAGAAGAAATAGATCTATCTTGGATTGTGCAAGGACATTGTTGATTGAAAAGAATGTGGCACAGAAATAATGGAAAGAAGCTATAAGCACTGTTGTCTACACTCTTAACTGGGTACAGATCAAGAAAGAAAGAAATGAAGCTAACAACAAAAGAGAACCAGAAGATTATAGATCTTTTGTGTACATTGAGGAAGAAGAAGAGGCAAGTAACAGACTTGCACCTGATGTCGAGTCTCAGGTAAGCAATGTCGAGCGACAGATAGATGCCACCGAGCATCAGGAAAATAGTGCCGAAAGTGAACAAGAACATGCCAAGCTATAAGAAAATGCTGCTAAGTATCAGGAAGAGGTTGTCGAGCATTCAAAAGTTGAATCTGAAAATATTGTTGGGGAACCTGATGAAATAGAGGAGAGAAGAGCTGAAATTGTTTTGGAAAAATATGTAAGAAGACATCACAAGCCTAAACAAATAATTAGAGACAAAAATACTAGAATTTAGACCAGAAGTAAGACTAAGGATCCAACATGCCTACTGTGTGAATTTGAACCCAATTCAACTAGAGAGGCATTGGAGAATGAAGACTGGATACAAGCAATGAATGAAGAGATTGACCAGATTGAGAAGAATGATACTTGGACTTTGGTGCCAAGACCTGAAAACAAAAATGTTATAGGAACAAAGTGGGTGTTTTGGAATAAGATGAATGAAAATGGTGAAATAACTAGGAACAAATCTAGGCTAGTATGCAAAGGCTACGCACAAGAAGGAGTAGATTATGGGGAGACATTTTCCCCTGTAGCTAGATTGGAAGGAGTAAGAACTTTGCTTGTAGTATGTTGTACATAGTAGACCAGATATTACACTAGCTATTGGGATTGTGGCAAGATTCTCTACCAGTCCTAAGGAAACACACATGATGGCTGTGAAAAGAATTATGAGATACTTGAAAGGAACTGCTCACTATGGTCTATATTATAAGAAGGATGACAAATTTGAACTCAGAGTTTATACAGATGCTGATTAGGTAGGAAATGTAGATGACAGAAAGAGTACTAGTGGTGGAGCTTTCTTTCTTGGACAAAGATTAGTCTCCTAGATGAGCAAGAAAAAAAATTGCATTTCCCAATCTACTGTCGAGGCCGAGTATGTTGTTGCTGCAGTAAATTGTTCAAATTTGGTATGGATAAAACAATTGTTGATAGGCATGAAAGAAGAAATCACTGAACCTGTTGTTATTTTCTGTGACAACACAAGTGCTATCAATATTTCTAAGAATCCAGTGATGCACACTAAGACCAAGCACATAGCAATCAAGTATCACTACTTGAGAGAATTAGTATAAGATAAAGAAGTTTGAATGGAATATGTGAATACAAAAGAACAATTAGCAGACATATTCACTAAAGCTTTACCCAGAGAAGCTCATGAGTATTTGAGAAGTCAATTAGGGGTCCTTCCCCTAACTAAGGCTGCCTAGTCAAGCTAGGAGCACTGCATCAAATATGCTACAATAGAATATTTGACAAAATGATGCAGAAGATTGTCACACTTTAGGGCTGGCCTAGAGTTGTGAAAAAGAGCAAAGACAAGGAATTAGTCATATAAGCAAGATGACAGAGGGAGAAACATTGCGCTGCACTGATATTATCTACATCTGATGGATGTATGTTTTATTTGTTGCTTTGGCATTTCCGTTAAAGAGGGAGATGAACTGATATGATAACACATGACACTGAAAGGTAAGGGTGATGAACTGAAATGAAGGATCGAGATAGAGGGAGATCTGAATACTTCTAACGGTCAAAGAAGTGAGGCTTATAGGATTCTGAATTAGAATGAAGCTAAGGATATTATAAATAATTCTCTGATGAATAGATAAGTTTTTGGATTGGTTGGTAATCCATGTGTTATTCAGGTGATATCATATGGTGTTGCCATCAATGCCAAAGAGGGAGATTGTTGGAAACTGCAATTGAAACAATTGTTGTATTGTCATTGATGTCAAACCTTAATTGGTAAGACTGTTGCTACTTAGGAAAGTAATATATCTATTGTATTGTTGTGAAGGATTGGGGCAAGGTTGGTGACAATAGCACCTAGGGAAAGGTTGAGTTATCTTGATACTACAAAGTGTACTTGACTATGTTGTACAATGATGAGACAATGTATTGTTTATACTAGTAAGACTGAAGACAAAATTGGTAGGCTTGACCGAGCAAAGAATAGAGAAATCATGTTTAAGCCGAGTAATGTTAGTGTCAATCGAGTCAATGTATGTCGAGCAAAAATTCTAGTGTCGACTGAACAATAGTTAATTGCCGAGGAAGATAGTATAAGCCGAGGAAATTTTTTTAGTAATGACTGAGCTTTCTACATGAAGACCGACTTGTTGATCATAGTATTGACCAAGCATCAACATTTTTATATTTGAAGAGAATTTAGTTTTGGAGCCAACATTGTTGAATTCTTGGATTATGTAAAACTTGTTGACTTTATTTATTGATTGTTTGAAAGCATTAAATGCACTGTAAATTTTTTTATTGCAAATCTTTAAGAGATTTGAGATGATTCTAGAAATGAAGCCAAAGAACATGAAGCAGGTAGATTCAATGAATCTGACCTAACCCTAAGATCTACGAATGAGATTGAGTGGCATAAGATGAGTTAACCTAATTGAGGAAAGTATTAAGGGAACCTGAGCATTGGATATGTGTGTGCATGGGTGAAAAAGAGAATGTTGGAAGATCTGTAAAGTTTTATTGACTGTATAAGCAAGAAAGGCTGAAGGATAATTATGGTGGTTGCTTGAAGAAAAGTTTCAAGAAGATCAGAGATGGAGATGGAAAAGTTTCAAAGTTAGTAAACCAGCATTAGTGTACGGAATTAGATCTAATATTTGAAAAGTGAGTTGTATGTTTTTTAGATTAATATTGCTACTACTTTCTGACCATTGTAATAGTCAAAATCCTTTTAACAGAGGTTTCCCTAACAATCATATGTTAAATCCTTTGAACAAGGTTGCATTCTAATGGAGTGTATGTAAGTCCTATAACAAGGCTCACTTTTAACAGGGTGATTGAAATCCTTTAACTGGGTCACACCTAATAGTGTGTATTGTAACCTTTGATAGGGTTGGCTTTTAACTAAGCTCACTTCAGAAGAGTGAAAATAATAGTAGCATGTTACAAAGTGGTTTTTCCCACATTGGGTTTCCACTATAAATCTTGGAGTTAATACTTGTGTGAATGTTTTGGTTTGAACATTTTTGTGTTTTACAAGTTAAGCTACAGCTGGGTAGTGGACTGCATTGTTATATGTTTCTATTATTGAATCAGTGATGACCGAGTTTGTTTCTGATTTAAGGAAAAGTTTTTAAGTTTGTGTTATACATCAGGACTTGAGAACAACTGATTCACCCCCCTCTCTATTGTTCTAAATCATATTAACAATATCAAATACACACTTATTTGGATTCAATCTAATCTTCAATCATTCCATCTCGTTGAAGATCATGCCTAGATTTATGAGGTGTGTGTTCCTTGTTGTAGATTTCGCTAAAGTATCATCCAGATATTCTTTCATATTCTTATGCATCATGTCATGGAAGATTGTTGTAATAGCTCTCTGATAAGTTGTGCTAACATTTTTCAATCTGAAAGGCATCACATTCCAATAGAATATTCCCCATGCACAAGTAAAGTCCATTTTCTCTTGATCTTTAGGTGCTACTTGATTTGATTATAACCAAAAAAATGATCCATTAGAGAGTACATTTGGTACCCAGCTATTAAGTCCACAATCATGTCTATGCTAGGGAGTGGAAAATCATCTTTTGGGCAAGCCTTGTTCAAATCGTGAAAGTTCATACACACTTTGATTGACTTGTCAGCCTTGGAAATAGGTACAATATTATAAATCCACCCAACATAAACAATTGCCTTGACAAAAGTAGCTTTTAATAACTTTTCCAATTTTACTTTTACAAATAGTGCTACATGTGGATGCATCTTTCTTAGTTTTTGTTTTACTAGTTTTATACCTAGAGTGATAGATAAGTGATACATAATCAAGTTCATATCCAACTCAGGCATATCATAATATGACTATGCGAAGTTAATTTTCTTGTTCATGAAGAATTGGATAATTTTTTTTCTTTTCTTCCTTAGTTAGAGATTGTGCAAGGTGTATATTCCATGGTGATTCAACTCTTCTCAAATTAACATGTTGTGTAGGCTCAATCAAAACTGATGATCTTTCCTAGAAATGGTCAAGAAGGATATCAAGTATCCCATCTATTGGTGCCTCAAGGAGGTTTTCACCATTGGATTCACCATTTTTTTTTACTATTTTATGATCTAATACTGCCACTAAGTGGAAGAGGGGATAGGTTCAATAGCATTCAGGTAACAAGATAAGTCATAGTCATTTGAAAAGGACAACATGTTTATAGGTTTAGTAGTGTTCCATTCAATAAGCTCAGAATGAATTAGGGATGAGGATTTAACTGGCTCAAGAGAGAACATCATGTTATCATCATCATTGATCATGAATGCCAAGTAGAGGTCCAAAAAGTTATCCTCTGTAGATTTGTCTAGATTGTGAGTCATCCTAGGATTTCTAGAAGAGTCACGATGGGTAGTTTGCAAACCTAACATGTCTGACCTATTCCTAGAGCATAGATCCTCTTCACATTCACACACAACCATTAATTTAATAAATTTTCTTAGAGGTATCATTTCAATTCTAGATCTTATCCCAAGATTCTAACGAGTGTTATCAAGAAGGGCCATTATTTGAGGAGTAGGTGAATCTTCTTCTTGTTCAATTTAGGTAGGAAAACTTATGTTGGGCTCAATGGCATGATTTTTTGAATTTTCTTCTTGTGCATGTTGCATACTAGAGCTTTTTCCTCTCTCAAAAGTGGGTGCATACTTATGAATAACATCAATCCCAATATCTACTGTAGCATCAAAAAGGGCATCTCACTCATATTCATGAGAGTCAGTTTGACTATCATCAAATCTGCCCAAATATTGTGTAAGAGTCATGGGAGCTTCTCCTACATCTTCTTGATTTTCAGCTTCTTGGGTAAGTGTTCGATCATTATTTTTAGGTACTAGTGAAGTGGTATGGGAACTTTATACATATGACAAGATGGGCATAAAGTGAGGCATAGATCTTCCTCCCACTTCTGATTCATCTATAAAGTGAGGAAAATATAGCACATGAGTGATATCCACTAGTTATCCCTAGTTAGGGTGTCATTCTTCCAAAGAATTTTCTTGTTCAGGTTTGTCTCCATGTGATCTAATTTCCTCATGCTCATTTTGTGCTTGTTGTTCTAGTCCATGGGTAGCTTCTTAAGTAGTAGGATGATTCATCATAGTTGGCGGTACATATGGTTCTCCTCGATATTTTGAATTCTCTATTTGTATGTGAAGTAACCTCTCATAAGTCATAGATATGATTTATTCATCCTCCTCATCATCTAAATCTCTAGATCTATCAAAGATAGGGCTCATGGTAGAAGGTGGGTTAAATCTGTGTTCATATTAACCTATCCCAGTCTTGTCTTTTGGGTTTCTAAATTCTGAGTGTATAGGTTCCATGAGTCCTCTTCATTTTCCTAAAGGTATGCTTCCATCATAGCCCATTTTCTTCATCAATTGATATCCTTTTCCATACTTCTAAGCCGATATCTCTACATGTTTTATTTCTTGATCTGGCTCTTCACCTTTGTAAAGCCACTGGAGGACAACTATTTCTTCATTTTCTTCCTCAAGGAATATTTTCTCTCTGACCATTCTCGTTCCTTCATGGACTATAGAAGTGGTAGTACTAGCAGGTCAAAATGATGAGGAAGGCTTCCCATAGGATCTAGGAGAAAAAGGGATATTTACCATGGAGCATGAAGAATCTAGCCTATATTCACCCATTTCATTTTCCTTGATTTTTAGCTTCTTCGCAAACTTAGCCATAGTATTCTTTCTAGATTCCTCAGTTTCTTATTTCAAGGCCTCTTTATTATGTGGGACCATGCTATCAACTTGTTTCATATTGTTGCAAGAGCAGGTAGAATCACTAGGTATATTTACTTCTACTCCATTATGAGGAAACTTCACACATTGATGGTAAGTTGAAGGCACTTATTGCATGGCATGGATCCAAGGTCAACCAAGTAAAATATTGTATGTCAGTGGAAGATCTAGGACTTGATAGATGACATCCCTCTCAATAGGACCCACATGAATATGTAGTACAACTATACCTTTGGAGGATCTCTCTTCCTCATCATAGGATTTTATCATTATTTTTATCTAAGGATAAATGACATATTCAAAAAAACCTAGAGCTTTGACAAGATTAAAATTACAAATATTCAAACTAGCACCTCCATCTATCAAAACATGGTTGACTTTTTATTTGTGGATAAGAACCTCAATGTGAAGGGGTTGGTTATGTGGGTGGCTGATAGACTTTTCTTCTTCTTTAGAGAATGTCAGGTAATGTGGATAATTTATATGACCAACCATGGATTGAAACTTATCAACATCTAAGTCCTTAGGTATTTTTGTTTCCAAAAGGGCTTGTTCTAGGATCTCTCTATGTGTAGGGGAGATTTTTAGCAACTCAAAGAATGATATTTGTGTTGAGGTACATTGAAATTGATCAACTAGGTTGTAGTTATTTGAATAGGATGATGATGCTAGTTATTTGTTTGATACTAGTTTGGATACTTGGGTAGATGGTCTTTGCATTATGATCAAGTCATCACATTAGATGATTCAGGTTTAGATTGGTCTTTGATCTTGATAACATTGATAGATTGGTAAGACAATTAAGGCATGTGAATAACATTATCATTATTAGTGTAAGAATAACTAACCTTATTGTCTTTGAGTCTAGATTATTCTCCTTTCTAATATTTTAGAAAAGTTTCCTTGAATCCCTTGTGATTAGTGTTAGTTTGAAATCCATCTACAATGATTTTTTTATTATCAATGAGGTCTTGGATAAAGTGTTTAAGTTTCATGCAATCATTTTTTTTATGACCTTTTTTATGATGGAACTCATAGTAGTGGTTGTCATTCCACCATTTTGGCTTGATTTCAGGTTTGTATAGCTTATAGTTGTCAGGCAAGGGTATGATTTTATTAGCCAAGAGAGTTTTGAGTGTATCCTCAAGATATTCTCCCAGAGGAGTAAAGTCACGCTTAGGCCTAGGTATCCAAGGCTTATCTTTGTAATGATTTTGATCAGGTTTTGAATTTGAGAAGGTAGGCTTGTTTGTATTAGTTGTCTAAATAATTCTAGAGAGATTAAAAGATGGTTCCTTAGGTTTTCTAGTGGTAGTACCCATAATTCTATCATTTACCACATCCTTGGTTTTGTTCCAATATTTTTTCTTTCCTTTGTTGTGATTATTATTTGAGTATTTGTGATCCTTCTATATGGTAATCTCTCCTTTCTTTACAAGAGCATCTTCCACATGAATGGAATCCTCCACCAATTTGTCAAAAGTAGGGTGGGGTTGTATTTGGAGTACATAATTCATCTCAGATACCAAGGTATTAATGAATATGTCAATCTTTTCAGTGTTAGGAATCTGTTGGGGGTATCTAGCAAGAATCCTCCTTTATCCCCAAAGGAAGGCGAAAAAAGGCTCTCAAGTGTGTTGCTTAGTATTGGAAAGATTGAGCATTGTGACTGTGTGTTGAATGTTGTAGGATTATTTTTGTATGAATCATTGAACAAGTTCATCAAAGGTCTTAATTCCTAGTGCAAGTGAAGTAAACTAGCTCATGACGTGACCTCCAAGCCTATGAGGGAAGAGTCTCATAAGGTATGTTGGTTCATGCATAAATTCATTGCTAAGAGCACAAAATTAGCATATGTGGTCTTCAAGATCTCTATTGCCATCATATTTTTCATACTAGGGAATTTCTACTTTAGAGGGAAATGGTGACATATAGAGCATTGTGACCGTCTATTGAATTTTGTAGAAGTATTGGTGTATGAATCATTGAACAAGTTCATCAAAGGTCTTAATTGCTAATGAAAATGAAGTAAACAAACTCATGGTATGACCTCCAATAATATGAGGGAAGAGTCCCATAAGGTATGTTGGTTCATGCATAAATTCCATGCTAAGAGCACAAAATTACTACATGTGGTCTTGAGGATCTCTATTGCCATCATATTTGTCATACTAGGAAATTTATACTTTAGAGGGAAATGGTGGCATATAGAGATTAAGAGAAAAAGGGAGAGGAAATATAGACTCACGATATTATTGATTTGTATATTGGTGCTTCTCCTTTCTAAATTGCATGAGTTCACATCTCAAATATTGCACTTTCTTGTTAAGGATGGTCAAGGGTGATTCTTCCTCTTTTTGGATAAACCTTTCAACATCAAAGTGAGGAGGTAGTTTAACACCCATGAAGGCAAGATGCATTTAGTATATATCCTTATCATGGTTCATGATATCTTGCATTACCTTATGAAAGTGTTTGCCTTCTTGGAATTTCCTAATTTATCCTTTTGTAGGTTCTTTGTCTAAAGAAGACGTAGAACCATGTTTACCATGGTTGCCCCAATTGTACATAGACATATTGGATTGACTATGACACTCGGTGTATATAAAGGGTATTGATTGATAAATAGGAGTCTCAATAGGAGTTTTATGTAAAGGTTCCCTGCAAGAGGAAGGTCCAGGAGTATTATCAATAGCTTTCCCTTTTAGATCGGCTATAGCCTTTTGATGTTGGATTTTGGTTTGAAATGGCATGAAAGAAGGATATGACTAGAAATTGAAGTGACTAGGCTGCTAAGATAATGTCCAAAGACCAAATAATGATAGCTTGTCTTAAGAGATAATGATAAGATTAGTTGAACAAGGTACAAGGTATCAATATTTGAGGCCTAAATGCCTACTGGGTGATACTTGTGACCAAGTTGATAAAGCTAACTAAACTAGGTACAAGGTATCAAGATTGAGGCCTGAATGCCTACTAAGTGATACTTGTGACAAAGTTTAATAAAATTTGATGTTGATAGGATAGCGTTGAGACAAAAGCTAGAGCACTTCAAAGATCTTAAAACAAGAGCCAAGATGAACCAAGTTGCTAATAAAGGACCAATTAGGTAGAAATAACCAATTTCAAGTATGTAGAGGCTGAACAAAGTGATAGAGAGGCTATAGGATAACCAGTAAGGAATGATGTCAAGATCCAAGATCAGATTTTGAAATCCAAACAACATAAGATTATATAATAAAACTAAATAAAGGATGTGATGGAACTCTGGATAGTTTGCCACTGATTTAAAGAATTTTGGATCAATTTGGATAGTTTTAATTCAGATTTTGTAGCAGGATCAGGATGTGTATAAGAAAATTTTCAAGGTTTCTCAAAGCAATGATGTGAATAAGCAATAGTCTCCAAATAATCAAACATGGGACAAAGCAACCTTTTGGATAGAAACACTTATGAAGTTTGATTTTGTGTAGGTAGTAATAGCTTCAAGTGTATGTTCAAGAGATTTCTACTAGTTTAGAAAAATTGAAGACACTTCAAGAAACATTTACCTAAGGATGGATAGTATCAAAACCTTTTCCCACAACTTGATATTTCTTCACCTTACACAAAGTGATATTGGCTTTTCCGAGGACTATGCACATTAAGGATCAAAAGAAGAGGCATAATTCTTGCATCACAAAGACTCCCTAGTGCCACATTCATGCATCAAAACATCCAAGGGAATAAATATGGTGAGTGTAATCTTTGGTTAATCTAGGTAATTCACTTGGATCTTTCCTTGCACAAAGATTATGATACTTTTGAAGGTGAACCGGGTAGCTTCTATTCTAAGGTGTCTAGTAAGGGCATCCATTCATAACTATCCCTTGTTCCTCTTAGTGGAATTGAGGTCTCTCATCCCTACACATTATCCTCACATGTGTTCTTATACCCAATTAAATGACTCAACAGAGATAATAACTACATCCTTGAGGCTTTAACCTTCAAGGCAAAAAATTAATAGTGGGTTGGAAGAGATGGATTTTCTTTGTCCCACTTGGGTCATTCCCACAAGATTTTTCCCTCATCAGTAGGCCCTCTAGAGGTAAATTAAAAAAGTGAAAGTGGATAACTAGTAGAGGTCTAGATTTATGATTTTCCTCAAGGGAAAAGAGCATACTCTCCTACTCCATATCTTCTCCCAAGCACATCTTTATTTACCCAAGATTCCTTTGCAAGTGATAAATCAATTAGGTAAAGATTTTTGATTTAGCCTCTAGGAGGTGAAGAACATACTCTCCTACTACCCAACTAGTCACAAGAAAATAATCCTTCCTAGTTAAGTTAGGTCCCTAGAAAATCAACCTTAAGGAAAACACAATGTTTACTTGAATCTTCAAGGTAACCTGCAAAACAAATAGCTTACTAGTCTCAAAATATAGCTTTGGAAAGCATCCTACAACCACAAATGTATTAGTAGTCAAAAAATAAGTGCAAGATAAGGGCTTTGACAAGTGATTCTTCTTCAACCGTCATGTACAAACCAAGTTACTACTGCAAAATAGAAAGTTAGAAGCAAGCTAGAACTAAAGTAGGGGTTAGAAACTGAAAATTCACTAAAAATGACCCCAAAACTTTCTCACTATTTTTTATGCGATAAACACAATAAACCAAAAAAAACCATATAATCGTATGATACAACTCAGAAAGCCATGCGATAAAAGACCAAAGTTGATATATCGTGCAATAAAACTCAGAATAGGACGTGATGAAAGACCTTATTCCATATTATCGTACAATGATTATTACAACTACATGCGATAAAATTAGCTTTCCATATTATTGTATGATAATCTACACTACTGTGGTGTGATGATCGTCACAATTTCTGGAAATAAACAAAAATAACCTACAAGAAAAGGGGGAAAAAAATTATTCAAGCCCCACAGTGGGCACCAAAAATGTGTATTTTTAAATTGGTATGCAATTATAATGTAACCAACACTCACTAAACCTTTAACTTGGAGAATTAAATTACAATTATTCAATTAAATGAATAAGCTAACTCCCCAAAAGTGGATTATTGCTTCCTAGTTGAAACGAGTTTAATCCTTTTCAAATGCTCATCATATTTGGCATGAAGTATTAGTGACTTGACTACTCCAAAATAGAAGATTCAAGGGTGAATGAGATGCAATACTTGCATACTTCATTTCATGATAATCAAAATGAAAATGCAAATTAAACAACTAGAAATAAAACTAGATTAGTATGAAGTTATGATGCAAGATTAAGCTAACAGTAGAAATGCTACTATCAAAGTAAACTAGAATGAAAGTAAACTAACAATGCAAATAAATCTAGAAAAAAGAATAACATGATCTAACTAAGAATGAAAAGAGATAGATCTTGAATGCAAGAATGTGGAAAAAATAGCATTAATCTCCTTAAGTTACAAAAGATGGATCTCACAAATGAGAAGAGATGAAATCCTTGGAGCCAAGGAAGAGCTTCCTTTTAAAGAAAATGCCTCAAGAATGGATGGTCGTGATTAAGAGGCAAAACATGTTAGGTAGAGATGAGTGGTGAGGGAGATCAATCCATGTGAGTCGATCCAAGAGTTTTTGATCGATCAAGCTTGTTGGGTGAATACGACAAATAAAAAATCCCCTTTTAATCAAGATTAAGTTGCACACCCATGTGAGGAATGGGTTCTTTTAATAAAAGTGCTAGGACTTTATATTAAAAGTAAGATTTTGACAATTAAATGATTTCCAAGCTTTGATTTTAGAAATGATTTGTTCTTGATTTTTAGAAATTAATTTAATTATGGAGGGGGGATTATCTAGGTTTCTCACATAATTATATCTAGTAAATTATGTCTACTTAAGGCAATTTGATCAAATTTAGGGGCTTAGATTTTACTATACAAATTTTAGGTGATTATAACTACACATTGTGAATTTTTTGTAGAACTTCTCTTGGTTTTTTCTTATGTTGTTCCTCAATCCAAGCTATTATATTATAACATTGGTCCTGATTCCCCATGGCATGATGATATCTACACTTACTTAAACAACAAAAAAAACTTATCTCCTAACATTTCCAACAATGAGTGTCGATTGTTTATACACTGAGCCTCCTACTATGTTATCATTATCGATACCCTATACCAAAGAGGTCTCAATGATACTCTCCTTATTTTTTGAGTGCGATGAATTCCAAAATGGCTTATGAGAGGTACACAAAGGTGTATGTAGAGCACATTATTGTGGTCCTACCATAGATAAGAAACTTATGAGAATTGGTTATTATTGGTCGACTATGAAAAAAACACATACCAATTTGTGAAAAAATGTAAAAACTTGTGGAGATGATAAATTCCCCAACACAATAATTAAAATGGATTGCTACACATTTTCCCTTTTGTTAATGGGGACTTGAACTTGTGGGTAAGATCCACCCCCTTCCTCCAATGGTCATAAATTCATCATTACCATGACTGAGTACTTTACAAATTGGATCAAAGTTGTTCCCCTAACACATGTTATGAGTAAACAAATAGCCACATTTATCCTCAATTACATTATTTCTTGGTATGGTGTTCCATCTCCATTATCATGCATAATGAATATACTTTAAAAAATTAGGATGTTCATGATCTTTCTATAAAATTCCATATCCAACATGATTTTTCCACACCCTACTACCCATAAGGAAATAGTGGATTTGATGCCTCTAATGAAACCATATTAAAAATCCTTAAAAAGATAGTCAATGATGTTGGGCACGATGGCATATCCAACATAGCTCCACCTTATGTGTTTTGATCCCTAAGTTTTGTTGTCTATTAGTGTCTTTCACTTAGTCATTTTCTAGGCAATGTTGGTCGATCATCACTGCGACCGAGCGATCTTGTAAAGGCCGAGTTATTTCTAGACTTGCATTTTGTATAGTTACTGAGAAATAATTACCACCAAATAAGTCAGAGGTCACCGAGTACTTTAGTAATCATCGAGCAGTTTATGTTGAGTTGTATAGAAGTGTTAGTGTCGGGCACCAATATATGAAGAATAGTAAATGCCGAGTATCAAAGACTTCATATGTCGAGTAAGCCAATTTTGGTATATGAAGAACAATAAATGTTGAGTATCAAAGACTTCATATGCCAAGTAAGCCAGTTTTGACATATGTGTTTGTAATGGCACAAACACTTAGGTAAACCATTTTGGCCAACATCTATATAATATTTAATATTTGTTGAGGGAATCATGGAGTTTATTACAGCTTGTATTTATAATCATTAATCCCTATGTAAACCATGTAACCTATCGGGTAAAGGGAATGCTTAAGCGACATAAATAGAGAATCTAGATAGTTGATCTTGATCTAGGAGGTTGTTTTGTTGTCTATATAAGATGACATCTTAACCCTAAAATTATGTATGTGTATGAATGAAAGAAGGAGATCTCATATACGCATAATAGAGAAGTATTTTGATATAGGCAGAGATTAGTCAGAGTGACCGAGCAAACAAGTGAAGGATATAATAGAGCTATATTTGATTGAGGAGATCAAACAAGTATTGGAAGGAGAAGATCTGTTATCAACATCATAGTGAAAATTGAAGGATCAGGTACTGATACATTTTAGCAAGTGAATAAGGGTAGATCTCTTAATAGAGTAGTCCTCACAGGCCTATGTAAATCTCTTAACCAAGGGCTTACTTTGTTATAAGTTTTAAATCCTTTAGCCAAGGTAGATTGTATAAGTATGTAAGCTCTTAACAAGGCAAACCCCTCACAGGGTAGATCATCAGCTTATGATCAAATTTTGTAGCCCTAAAAGGCAAACCTTAATACCACGGTAGTGAATATTTGTGGGTGTCATCCCCACCCCAGTTTTACCTTTCAAGGGTTTCTGAGTAACCAAAATATTTATGTTATTTGTTTCATTTCATGGATGAAGTTAGATTGTTGGATCTATTTCAGTATTTAATTTCATGTTTATGATAAGTAAGTTGAATTTATATCAAATTGGAATTAGTAGGAGATATCTTATTCACCCCCTCTTAGTATCTCACTTTCCCATATTAGATTTCCAACAATTGGTATCAGAGCTAAGTCTCTTAAAGAAGTCTAATCACTTGTGAGTTAAAATCTTGGAAATGGAGGTCTATAAGTTGGGAAAGATCATAGAGAATCATAAGATTGAGATTCAGCTTGCATTGCACCAACTTGAAGCAACCAGAGGAGAATTGAAGAAATCCTTAAGTAGAAGGAAAGAATTGGCAATTCAACAAAATGATACACAATATCAAGAAGAGGATACTAAAGGTTTATTTGATAATGGAAATCCCACTAAAAGTGATGCAGCTATAAAAAAATTGTTAGAAAGAAAAAACATACTAAATGAAGATATCAGAAATATGAAGAGAGAACAGGAAATTCAATCAGTAAGATTATGTGAACTAGTTGAATAGAAAAAGAAAGCTGAAGAAGAAAAGACAATGGTTGAAGAAGACAAAAGACAAATGTCTATAAGATTTTATGAAAGGACATGTGACATGCAAAGGATGACAAATAATCAATTGGACATGGTGAATCAAATGCTACTTCCTAATCAATAACTGAGCAAGAAAGATATCGAAATCATAAATCTGAGATAAAAAAAATAGTCAAATGAAGAGTGAATTGAGAGATAAAAAGGATCTCAATGAAAGGATGAACAAACCAAATGAAGCTATGAAATACTTTGAAGAACTATTGAGGTCACCAAGAAGATCCAGTGATACCTCTAGACTTGGACACAATGAGCACCTATCATCCACTGAAGAAGGAGAATCATCAAAGAATGGAGAATAGAGGAATGCAAAATCAAAGAACAAAAAACCTATATGAAATCATTGTGGGAAGCTAGGACACACATTAAACATCTACAGAAGCAAGAGTGGTAAGTTGACGTAGACCAAGGTAGTGAGGATCCAATTAAGGACAATCCAGCCTTGTAGCTTTAGAATTACACAAAGGAAAAACTCAACACACAAGATGTTTCAAATCAATTTTCATTAACATGCCCAACTGTAAGGCATTCCGGGTTAGGGCCAATTACAAATAGAAATAAGTTCTTCAAGATCCACATAGATCCAATATAATCTCAGCTATTTTAGCTCTGAAAACAATCAAGAACTGATGGAAACCCTAAGGCAGATCTAAACTTGAGCTCGCAAGCCTCTAAGAAATCTCCTTGTCTCCAAGTGTGCAAAACCACTAGCTCTGCAACTACAAACTATCAGATAACAATCTAATCTGCAAGATCATGCAAGATCTTTTCCACAACTTCACCAACTCTAGCTTTTAGAACCTCAAATCTAATTCACTAAGTCTTCCAAGTCATTTTCTACCCATGCTCCCCAAAACAACTACCCCAAACATCCTATAAATACTAATCATTAGCCAAAAGTCAACTGGATGAAACCATTAACTCCCCCCCCCCCCAACAATTATTAAATTCACACAAGTCGGCTCTCAAAATAGCCTTACAAATATTTAATTCAACATGACAGCCTGTAACAACAACTACCAACAATAAATGCACCAAGTCAGCCCAACAAATCACACAAAACTCTAATTGGTAAACCAGAACTATCGAGCAACACTGAAATAACTGAGCATGCTAGGCATCACCGAGCACCAGTCTCAACTGAGCACCACAGGCATCTCTAAGTAACACCTTCACTGAGCACCAGAGATTACTGAGTTCCTTCAGTGACCAAGCTTCCTTCAATGACCGAGACCGTCAGTCAAGGCTGCAACCGAGTAACACTGACCAAACACACAGGTCCCATGTAGATTCACCGAGTACTCTAGAATGCCCCTACATCAGACACCCCAGGTTTGAAAAGATGTTCATATGTGAGATGAACATCTTACGAGATTCAACACATAAACCCCAAACTGGCTCTCCACATACAAGTCCTCCACCTTTTCAGCTTGCATACTCTTCCACTTCAGCTTTCTCTATCTCTTCAAGTATTTCCTTGACAAAACATGGGTCTATCCTCCATACTAATCATTCATTTTCTCTGGATCTACCAACTTAACTTAGCTACCAATACTTAGGCTTCTCCTAGCAAGCATTGTATCCAGAAAAGGCATCAGGGAAAACTTCCTGTCATCCTTCTCAATAGTAAACACATTTCTAACACAATCATACATAGCTTTGCAATCATATTGCCAAGGTCTACCAAGCAATATATCACAACTATTCATCTTCACAATGTCAAATAACACAAGATCCTTATACTAGCCAATCTGAACATCAATGAAGCATTGTTCTCTTACTTCTAGAGCATGAACATCTTGTAACCAACCAATCCTATAAGGACAAGGATGCTTCATTCTATTCAACCCAAGTTTCTGAACCATGTCGTCAGCAACAAGGTTATCAGTACTACCACTATCAACAATAACATCACAGAGTTTACCTCTAGACTTGCATTGGGTCCTAAACAAGTTACTCCTCTGACAAGGTTCCTCCTTTGTATCAAGCAATGTTTACCGAAGCAACAAGTTCTTAGATTCAAGTTCATTCACATTCACCACAGCAGTTCATTGGTCACCAAGCTTCTTCTGTGTACACTCAAAAAAATGGCATCCTTCTTCTCCACAGTTATAACAAGTACCTTTAAAGATAACTCTACATGTCTTCTTCTTTGGTTCTACAGGTTTATGTTCATCTTATGCATCAGTCGATTTATCCTTCACTGAGTGATCAATCTTTTCTTTCCCTCTAGGATTACTATGTTGTTTCCTCTTCAACTTATCTTCTGCCTTCAGAGCATACTGATAAGTATCTTCAACATAATCAATCTTCAGCATACCAAGCTCATCCTGAATATTGAATCTCAAACCATTCACATACCGAGCTACCTTTTCCTTACCAAGCTCTCATTGTCCAAACCGAATAGTAAGTTTGTAGAACTCCTCGGTATAATCTTCAAGAGACAACTCCTTCTGTTTTAGATTCTACAACTTCTTAAACAAGTCAAGCTCATATTCAAAAGGTATGAACTTAGCTTTCATTTTTGTCACCATCAACCTCCACCGATTGATCTTGATTTCACCTTCATCTTCTCTATCTCTTTGTAGTTCTTTCCACCAAAGAGCAGCATGTACTTTCAACTTTGTCTGTGCTAATATCACTCAAAGATGATCTTCAATTTCTTCCAGCTCAAAGAAATCTTCAAGCTCACCAATCCAATCAATCAAGTTCTGAGGCTTCAAAGTACCAGAGAAAGTAAAAACTTCTATTTGGTAACTACTACTTAACTGAGCTCCAGATCTAGGCAACCGAGTAGTTCTGTCTTCACCAGATCTATCCCTCCAGTCATCACCACTAGATCTAGCAGGTTCAAATTCTTCAACAGCTTCCTCATAACCATCTTCAGTACCAACATTGTAAGGTACACTAGTAATAGCTATCATGATCTTAATGACCATGTCATTCTTCATCAACTCCATCTCAAATCTGAAATCTGAATTCACCTTCTCTGTAATCCTAGATTCCATAGTATCACAGAGATCTGCAATTGCTCTAGGGTTCAATCTTCTTAGAGGCATCCTTAAAGATAAGAGAAACCCTTTGCAACAAACCCTACACCAACCACCTTGTGACAATCTCCAAGTTGTATGCAAGTCAGATCTCAACCAGCCACCTTGAACAAACAACTAGGGCAAGATCCACAAGTTCAGTGCTCCGGATCTGCAATCCAGATCATACGATCGCTTCACCAACAAGATCAGCCTTGATAGGTCAACCTTCACTCCACAAGACTAGCTCTCACTCTGATACCACTTGAAGCAGACCAAGGTAGGGAGGATCCAATTAAGGACAATCCAACCTTGCAGCTTCAAAATTACATAATGGAAAAACTCAACACACAAGATGTTTCAAATCAATTTTCATTAACATGTCTAGCTATAAGGCCTTCCAAGTTAGGGCCAATTACAAACAAAAACAAGTTCTTCAAGATCCACACATATCTAATACAATCTTAGCTAGTTCATCTCTGAAAATAATCAACAACTGATGGAAACCCTAAGGCAGATCTAAACTTGAGTTGGCAAGCCTCTAAGAAATCTCATTGTCTCCAAGTGTGCAAAACCACTAGCTCTGCAACTATAAACTATCAGATAATAATTTGATTTGCAGGATCATGCAAGATCTTTTCCACAACTTCACCAACTCCAACTTTCAGAACCTTAAATCTGATTCGCTAAGTCTTCCAAGTCACCTGCTACCCATGCTACCCAAAACAACTACCCCAAACATCCTATAAATACTAATCATTAGCCACAAGTCATCTGGATGAAACCATTAACTCCCCCCCAACAATTATTAAATTCACACAAGTCGGCTCTCAAAATAGCCTTACAAACATTTAATTCAACATGTCAGCCTGTAACAACAACTACCAACAATAAATGCACCAAGTCAGCCCAACAAATCACACAAAACTCCAGTCGATAAACCAGAACTATCGAGAAACAGTGAAATAACTGAGCGTGCCAGGCATTGCCAAACACCAATGTTGACTGAGCACCATAGGCATTGCTGAGTAACACTTTCGCCAAGTGCTAGAGATTACCAAGTTCCTTCACCAACTAAGCTTCCTTCAATGACTGAGACCATCGGTCAAGGCTGGAACCGAGTAACACCAGCCAAACACACACCTCCCATGTATAATCACCCAGTACCCTAGAATGTCCCTACATCATAAGTCTAATTATAAATCAAAGTTCAATTGAAATTGTTTTAATTGTAAGAAACATGGACATCAAGCACATGAATGTAGGTCAAAGGTCAGTAATCCACCTACTACACCCAAATTTCAAGGATATTGTTTTAACTATCATAAATATGGTCATAGAGAACATGAATGTAGATCCAAAGCTAAGTGGACATCCAATAATAAGAATAAATCACCTAGGAAAGGTAACACATTCAATTGGGACTACAACACATGGTACAGTTGTCATTATTGTGGAGAATAAGGTCATATTAGAGTAAACTAGATGAAGACACATTTTAGAGGTAAATCCAAGAGTTGGATGAGTGAAAGTTTGGTCTATTACAAATGCAACAAGATTGGTCACATAAAAAGAGACTGTAGAGCACATGCACCGACCAGTAAACAATTAATAAATGAAGAAACTGTTGAACATATAAGGAACCAGATGAACAAGACATGGAAAAAGAAAGAAGAAGCAAGCAATAGTGGAGCCAGTGAACCTAAGGTCACCCAATCCAATAGATCAGGTGATCACACTACATCAAAATAAGCAAAGACTATATATGAGGAACTCAATTCTCTAGTTTCATATTTTACATCATTTCCTGACATTTGAGATGATTAAAGTCCATATGTGCATAAATTGAGATGCATTAGGATAGATCTAAGAAAGAAGTTAATTGCACATTTGATGTCGAGCATAAGTATTTAAGTCCATAGTGATTGAGTCACTTAGTGTGTGCCAAGCTCCTATGATAGCTGAGATGTGATATCTACCGAGTGGAAACTGAATGGTAGTATTGACCGAGTACATGATAACCAAGATGACATGAGAAGGCTGAGTCAATTGTATTCACCTGCCCAATGTACAAATCATTTAATGAAGCCCTAATATGACTGCTTGGGGTCTATAAACCAAATTATTACCATTCTTTTTCATTTCACCCAAAGATTTGAGAATTTGCAGAGCGATTTGAAGGTGATTAAAAAAAGCTATTTGTGCTAAGTGAAATTTGAGAAGATCTCTACAGCATGCCATTGATAAACATCATGAAGGATTGTTGAATCAAGGTATTAATGAGAAACTTGAACTTGTAGTTTGAACTATAGTTTCAGAGATATGGCATCTACTTCATCTGCAACAACTAAGAAGGAAGGAAAGGAAGATGTGAATGTTCAACTTGTAAGGAATGATGCATGAAAACCACAAAAGTTTCAAGCCATTCCAAAAAGTGCGGTGAAGGGAGATCTCACGGGTGCCCTATCATCGATCTCACCTAAGGTTTGAATGATTAATGATGTACGCTCATGTTATATGTATAAAATTGGGGAAATCAGAGATTATGAGCTAAGGGAAGCATATAACAAGCTATGCAACAACATAGTGTTAAAGGCTGAACATCGACAAATTGCTGAGAAAGGGTTAGTGCGTGCCCTAGATTTCCCATTGAACTTTAAGGTTGAATGGATCAAGATTGTGTTAAGAAAAGTTCATGATATAAAGATATGGTTGGAGAGTGGACTAGTTAAGATCTCTAAGGGTATGATTCATTGAGTCACCAGTTATCCTAGTCTAACAAGGAAGAAAATAATGAGATGTCAGAGTAAAGAAATGATTCAATCAAACACTCATGTAGTATGGAATAAGAGAGGAATGATAATATCCACAATCATAGATCTGGAAATAGATTTTGCAGTGAAAGTGATTTCTCACAAATTCTATCAGTTTAGTAGGTTAGATAGTGTTCCCTGTATTGCAGTCGATCAAGCATAGAAGATGGTGAAGAAAGATCACACTTAGGATCTTGGCGAGCTATAGCTGACCCAGCTTGCTGAGAACCTTACTTCAATCAGAAAGGCCAAGAATTCAATGTGTAAGTTTGGTTATCTACTCACTTGTTTATTCTTCTAAGTTCATAATAGTTTTTCTAAACATGGAGATGTTGTATGGAGTAAGGACCAACCAGTTACCCAGAGGATAAATGAGTTTGTTGATTAGTTAGGAGAGAATTTTGAGAGTGTTATGGATAACTACTTTGTAGAATTCAAAAAGAAAATGAGAAAGAGGAGGAGGATCCCTGTATCCCTAGTAGAGAATGACTATAATGACATATGCTTCCTAGTGGATACCGACTATACTTATGCTCAGGCTATTATACCGAGAATAGCATGTCTTAGGCCTTTACCTTATGAAGTTAATGTAGATAAGATAACATCATCCATAACCACTTTACTAGCTGAGGAGATTGATAGGAAGGAAAAACCTTTTGGTACTTATGAAGAGGCTAAGTCTAAGATAACTATGGGGTTAAAGTCTCCAACCATGGAGAGAAAGAGGAAGAAAATATTTAAGAACCTAGAGAAGATGCTAGGAGAAGGTGAAGAGGAAAATACACCTCCTGAACTAACACAAGGGCTAGGAGAAGATAAATCTAGTAAGTCTGAAAGAAGTGATGAGGAGGACACTAAAATTCCAAAGAAGAGAAAGAAGGCATTAGTTGTCGAGCCTAGCAAAAGACAATTACAGGAACAAAATCCCACTCCTCCTGCAATACATAGACTGAGAACTAGGGAAGCTCATACTGTCATAGCTGTCGAGCCCCAGAGAAAGACACCAAAATCAAGAAAAAGAAAACTAGTTCAAACTAAGGTTGTGCCGAGTAACCCCAGGAAGAAACCAAGAAGGAAGTTAGTCTTGGATACAGATGATGATGATGATGAAGAGGTAGATACTGATGACAATACAATATTGAAAATGTCATCACATTGATTTGAATTGATTGTGGATGAAACATGGCACAATATCAAAAGCAATGTTGGATTAGCAGGCTTCAAGAAAATAAAATTTGAAAAGCTAAATAATGATGACAAAGAGAGAGTTGAAGAGGCAATGCTAGAGATGTTATGCACTTTCAAGATGACACCTCTACATATTGGGAATCTCATCCATGAAGAACTATATAAAAGAATTGATCAGAAATGGTAGTATGCCATGATGATAGAAAAGTAGATAAGGGAGAGTACATTGGCCTAGATTATGCCAGATCTATCCCCATAGTACATTAAAAAATATATGGAGTAGCACATAAATAGGTTTGTACCCAAGCTCTGGGCCTATTCCATTTTACAACATAATGTTGAAGATGTTGTTCAGTTAAGTACAAGGTTGTGGAAGATTATTTTTGGACTGTTAATTGAAAAGAGTGCACAACTGGGTGAAGGTACATCCATCCAAGTGGAGCTAGATAATAAAGAAGACATTGATGACCCTCATAATCTTGAGGAAAAGGAAAGATAGAAGGTAGAGATAATTGGATCATAGGATGTGATCACAATAGAGGATATCCATAAGGATACACCGACTGTCACTGATGTATTGACCAAGGAAGAGATAAAGAGTCAACTTCTTGTCGAGGAAACTTCTGGTCACCCTCTACCGAGCACCAATCTTGTTCTTATACAGGTACATGATTATACACAGATTGAAGGTACTTCAATTCTAGACAATGCACCTTCAAGTTTACACATAGTCACGATTGAGCATCCAGTGTTACATAGTGCAAGTGTTGAGAAATAGGACAAGATGACAATTACAATTGAGAATGCGCTTGCCAAGGAGTATAAGAAAGATTAAGGAGAGGAGATCATAAAAGATTAAGAAGATAATTCTGCATTAGTAATAATAGGTCCTCATATGAAGGAAAAGAAGAAGACAAAGGAAGAGACAACCGATCAAAATCCAAAGCCTAAGGAACAAGAGGTAATTAAAGCTCTAATCCAGATGCCAAGTGGAAATACACCTAAGAAGAAATCACAGAAGAAAAAGGAGAAATCTCTAGGAACATAGGTTACACTAGATGAAGTTATAGTGATTCTGAAATAGGACAATGATAACTTGACTTATGAGAAGATGCAAATTTTGCAAGATCTCTTGAAGAAGAAAAACAAGCAAGAAGAGTTAAGGAGAGAACATCAACAAAAACAAGTTTTTCATGAAATTAAAAGTATATTTATAGAATATTTTGGAATGGATGATGTGAATGATATTGCACCTATCTTGGAACAACTAGTTAAAATTGTCAAGAAGGTGAATGGTGATGACAGTGAGGTGAATGAGAAACTTATGCAGTGGTCTGAAAGAAAGTTTGAGACCAAGGTACTTGAAAAGATCTCCACTGAGATAATAGTAAAATAGGTAGAACTTTCTTCCTTAGTGACTAAATTAGAAGAGGTTGTGCAAAATGTTCATTCTCTGTACAAGAAGCTATCTAATGTAGAAAATTTCACTGAGGACAATGACGAGTTGATTGATAAAATACAACTAGACTTGATATCTACTGGTCATTCACTGAGCGTGGATGCAAGCTCTAGCTCCATTCAATTCACTAGGCTACTTCATGCACAAGGGATATTAGCTGAGTTGATGGCTAATGATGAGCGAATAAGAGCTAAGATAATTTCTATACAGATAATGTTAACACCTCATCTAGAGGTTATGCAAAAGGAATTAGTAACGAAAAAGGATTTAGTACAAAGAGATCCTCATCTCTCTATTGTTGAGAGTTTAGTTGATCTAGCTGTCCAGCTAGAAATAAAGATACAAGTTTTGGAGTTTGTAAGGTTGGGATGGAACAATGCCTTAGGTATGATAATGCAGCTCCATAAACCATTTTTGGATAAGTATTTTCTCACCCCTACACCCCAACAGCTTCAAGTGACAAAAATAAGGGGGAAATGACATGCCATGATAGTGATAGGAATAATAGGAAGGGGACATGAGAATGACATTACTAATACACTAGGAAATACAATGAGGAATGTATATTAAGGTATGACATACTATTTTGTAATGTATATATATTCAGTGTATGTCAAAGAGTCTGTATCATCTTAAAATGGAAGCACTTCCATGTTAAGAGCATTTAGCCCTCCGAGTAAGTGGTTTGGGGTCATGTTAAGCACCTTGACTGGGTCTTTTCATGTATTTGGCTTTCTCTCCACTTTCCACTTCTTCCTTGCGCTTGATTTCTTCATTCTGGGTGAAATTAGGGTTAGGATCCTGAGGATTCTCCTTAATTTCCCCTCTTCCATGGCTCTATTTTCTAGGTAGGATTTAGAAATAGGTCCTCCTGGCCTTCATCATAGTAATCATAGGATTTTATGTCTATCCCTGGCATTCTGTCCTATTCTAATATCATTTCTAGGTTTCTGGGCATCCCTGGGACCTCCTGACCTGGTTCTGACTAAATCTGGGCCCAAGGTCAAATTCGAGGTTGATCCTGACTAGGTCAGGATTGAGCTTGAACTTGACTAGTTTAGGATCAAGGTCAAACCTGACTAGGTTAGGTCCAACCTCAATTTTGCCCCCCTTATTCAAATTTCCAATTTCTTTGATTTTCGGGCATCAGGCTTTCGGGATATTTATTTTCTCACCTCCAAGTTGGCCATTTCAGGTTTCAAGATGGTAAATCCTCTAATTGCATTTAATCTAGGCATATTTTCTAAAGGTTAGGACCTAATTGAGATTTAATTCTCCAAGGAGGCCCCTCTAGAGGATTGTGCCATAGTTCACTATAAAAGGAGGCCTTCCTCTCTCATTTTCTCATCCACAATCAAGCAATTGACATCCATTATTCACATCCATGATTCACATCAAGTTTTCATTGCAAGCTCTCAAGAATTCAAGCAAGTCTTCAAGCATTCAAGTGTTCAAGCATCCATCCATCAAGGAGATCCATTGTTAGCTATTGAAGGATTCAATCTCTTTGGAGCCCCCTTTGATGATCCATCCTTCTACATTCATTCAAGCCTTCTCATATGCAAAGATCAAGTTAAGATTGGTGTTGAAGATCAAATGCCATTGATTGGAGACATCCTACATTCATCCTACATCCATTGAAGCATTCCTACTTGTGGATTTGAGGATTCAAATCCTCTAAAAGGACTTCAACATAAGCGAGGTGATTTGTTTCAATTAATTTGTTTATGCATAATATATTTCAATTCAATTTCAAGGTTAATTCCTAAACTAGGGTTTGACCAAGGCAAACCCCCCATACAACAAAAACCCCCATTTTATTGTAGGTACAAGTGCAAAATTTTGGATCTGAGAGTGAATTTGGATACCCTTTTCGGAAAACTTCCGAGATCTGCGAACAGAATCAAAATCGAACTTCAAATAAAGAATGTAGTATTTGACCTTTTATGAGGGTTAAACTTGACCTGAGCTCATCTTGGAGAAAGATTTCTGGGTTTTCTCTATCTCAGCATTTCCAGTCCGAAATAGGTTGCAAAATTGCCCGAAAGTATACACAGACATCAGAATTTGACATTTTCCAGTTCTGCCCTAATTTGAGGTTAGTATTTGTATTTCAATTATTCCATATTTCAAGCATAATTTCCTTCATAGGGAAATATTGGATTTACTCTCTCTCTCTCTCTCTCTCTCTCTTCCATATTCTTCATAAATTGATTCAATTATGTATTAGCCTCTTGGTTGATCAAATTGGATCTCTTCTTTGGGAATTTGGGTTTGAGAATAAATCTCATATTTCCCCCCTTTCATTTGAATAGAGTTCATTCCATTTTACCTCTATTCAAAGTCTTCTGTATATATATGTAGAATCTTTTGAAGACTGAGTCATACTCTTAGGGGGAGTATTCATATTACTAAGTACTCTTGTTGTAATGCAAATGTCATGACAAAGTGTTTTTGCCACTAATGTCAAAGGGGGAGATTGTTGATCCCTAAGTTTTATTGTCTATTAGTGTCTTACACTTAGTCATTTTATAGGCAATGTTGGTTGGTTATCACTATGACTGAGCCATCTTGTAAAGGACGAGTTATGTCTAGACTTGCATTTTGTATAGTTATCGAGCAGGAGTTATTGTTGAGCAAGTCAGAGGTCATCGAGTACTTCAGTTTTTGTCAAGCAGTTTATGCCAAGTTGTATAGAAGTGTCAGTGTCGAGCACTAGTATATGAAGAATAGTAAATATCACGTATCAGAGACTTCATATGCTGATAAAGCCTATTTTGACATGTGTTTGTAATGGTACAAACACTTAGGTAAACCATTTTGGCAGACATCTATACAATATTTAATGTTTATTGAGGGAATCACAGAGTTGATTACGCCTTGTATTTATAATCATTAATCCTTATGTAAGCCATGTAACCTATTAGGTAAAGGGAATGCTTACATGACATAAATAGAGAATCTAGATCATTGATCTTGATCTAGGAGGTTGTTTTGTTGTCTATAGAAGATGAGATCTTAAATTCTAAAATAATGTATGTGTATGAATGAAAGAAGGATATCTCATATATGTAGAATAGAGAAGTATTTTGATATAGGCAGAGATCAGTTAGAGTGACCAAACAAAGAAGTGAAGAGCAAAATAGATCTATATTTGATTGAGGAGATCAAATAAGTATTGGAAGGAGAAGATTTGTTATCAACATCATAGTGCAAACTAAAGGATCAAGTACTGATACATTTTAGCAGGTGAATCAGGGTAGATCTCTTAACAAAGTGGTCCACACAGGCCTATGTAAATCTCTTAACTGAGTGATTACTTTTTTGTAAGTTTTAAATCCTTTAGCCAAGGTAGATTGTATAAGTTTGTAAGCTCTTAACAGGGCAGACCCCTCACATGGTAGATCATCATTTTATGATCAAATTTTATAGCCCTAACAAGAAAACTTTAATATTGCAGTAGTGAAGATTTGTGGGTGTCATTCCCACCCCAGTTTTCCCTTTCAAGGGTTTCTAGGTAACCAAAATATTTGTGTTATGTGTTTCATTTCATGGATGAAGTTAGATTGTTAGATCTATTTCAGTATTTAATTTCATGTTTATGATAAGTAAGTTGAATTTATGTCAAATTGGAATTAGTAGGAGATATTTGATTCACCCCTCTCTCAGTATCTCACTTTCCCATATTAGATTTCCAACAATGAGCATATCACACTAGTTCTTGCACCCTAATAGGTGGCATACCATATTCCCTCATCTATAGATCTAAATCCATCTTACCCCTTGAGGCTAGGCTACCTCCCTTGAGAGTTTCCTTACACATTCTAATTAGTGATGGGGATTACAGAGTAGATTTATCCTTCAAGAGATATATTTTATGGATGAATGACACTAGAATACCTTTAATTACCTTCGAGCTTACCAATAATACATGTGTCAAAGTTATAATCATAGGGTGAGGTCACACAAATTTGGGATTGATGATCTTGTCCTAAAAGAGAATCCAAAAAATCAATAAGATAAAGAAAAGAAGAGCAATATTGAACCTAACTAGCTTGGTCCATACATTATTCACTCCAATATATGGACCAGAGGCATATCAATTAACTACCCCTGAAGGTGAACTACTAGACAATCCTATCAACAACTTACACCTTTGTAAGTTCTATACCTGGGCCTTTCAAAATACCCCTTTTAGCACCAATAATAAAATAAAAAATATAAAAAAACAAAAAAAAAAAAAAAGAGAAATAATCCATCCTTTGGTGAAAACCACTTTGTTGGTTCCTTAAGCAAGACAATGGTGAAAACCAGGCACTCAATACCATGTCTAGTGACTTTGCTCCTCCCTCCTTCCAAATTCTACTTGATCATCTTATCCTGCATCCACCCTTATTACATTAATAAACTTTCCACCCCTATCATGGCTAGTCATTGCATACGCTTCCTTGAAAATTTCCTAAAAGATTTTAAAAAAACATAAAATATCCTAAAAAAATTCAAAAAATTATAAAGCATCTTGAAAAATTTCCAAAAAATTATAAAACATATTGAAAAAAAATCCAAAAAATCATGAAACATCCTAAGAAATCAAGAAAATCCAAAAAATCATGCAATGTCCTGAAAAAATTCCAAAAAATCTTAACATATCCTAAAAAATCCAAAAAATTAAAACATTTTAAAACTCCCAAAAAAATTCAAATAAATTGTCTCTAAGAGACCAACATTTTGAACAAACACAATCAAATGATTATAGAAATTGTTGATCTTAACAAATCATGAATCAACAGACAAATTATCAAGCTATCCTACAACTAATTGATCAATTGCCTAATCAACATTAGCAATCTTTATCAACTATAATTTGTCATACACTTAATGAATCCTTCCCAAAACCAAATAATATCATGATCTATCACTTTTCTTATATAGGATGAATCCTTCCTAAAACTAGATACTACAATCATTATCATCTATAAAAAATACTTTACTTTAGCAAGAGATCTACATGGTTGTTGATTCGTTCGGGCTAGTGAGTCTTATCTTTTATTTGATTTTAGCTTCTGTGACGTGCTTTTTATGCTACTCAAGGATATATTTGACTAGAAGAGCGATGATGGGACATGGTTATTTGATTGTTGTTTGTGGATTTCTCTTTACTACCACAATGACTCATCTTAGGATATGATTATCGTAGATCATCAATGACTTATGGGTCTTGTGTGAACAATGGGCATTCGTTATTATTTGATGCGTCTTCTATCTTTGCAAATGGTATGTGAGTTATCTCGATTTTATTGTACCTTGACTCTTGCAACCTCTTGCAATAATTAGCTCAATGATGATATATCACTATGCACAAGTTTCAATCATTTCCTTATCTCCATTCACCTCCTTCTCATTCTTCCTACTCTTCCATGACCACATATATTGCCAAATTGATTTACCATCTCCTTATCCGTGCTTCTAGCTTTATCCCCATCTTTCATTTTGAGAGTGCACGTGTGTTCTTCTAACCCACATGTACGCTCAAGGTGGAATTATCCTACTAACTCATCATCCTTCCCATGACTAGGACATTGTCCTCAGTTAAATAAATATTTTACTTATTTAACTATTCTACCATATTCCTCTATTAACTAAATAAATATTTATTATTTATTTAATTAATTCATTAACCTCTTTCTCTATTGTTTTAAAATATTATTTATTTATTTATTTAATTCATTAGCATTTTCTCTTCCATGATTAAATATTTATAAATATTTATTTAATTATCTAATTTCCACCACCTTTTCTACTATTAATTAAATGGATAGTTTAATTTTTTTAATTAATCCATTACCTTTCCTCTCACATCTCCTAAGATGCCTAGGTTCATTGAATTCAAAGATGTAATACCAAAAGTCAACATCTCTACCAAATCCTTACCTACCACTTATTATCACCCCTTCATTCAAATTAACCTCTTAATCTTATTAATTCTCACCTACTCTCTTATCTTGGTCATTCATCTTTAACCTCTTAATCTTCATCCTTGATTCTTTTGAGGACTTCTATTAAAGAACATATTTCTTCCTCATTTGAACCTAACACAAAATCAAATTGTACAATGCAATTTTATCTATCTAATGCAACTATTACAATCTAGCTACCATATCATGTCATCTATCTTGCATCAACATCAATCAACCATAATATGTTCCTTTGTCGCCATCTTGTACATGTGCTAAATAGTTGAGAGCAAATACTATATTTTACAAGATCTTGAAAGATAGGAGAATAATGGAGTCAAGTGCTTCATGAATATAATGGTATAGCTTTATTTATTTTATGTTTTGCATTCATGAAGAAGAGCTATATTAATTGTTTCTTGAGTTAATTTTTAGATGTAGGCCACTTGTTGGGTTGTTAGGATTTACAAATAGCTTTTAAAATTTAGCATTCATGAGGCCTAAATACACCGAACACTTTGCATCATCCTTGAATGTCGAAAGTCAAGATACATTAAATAGAAGGAATAGATGAAGTGTACACCATATAAATCCCTTGTTTCCAAGTACCAATAGGGTAACTTCGGTCCTTCAAGAGAACACAACATCAAAAGACAAGCACATGAGAGCACAAATAGACATATTGTAATCCACAAATAAGAAGATGGAATTGTCTCATTAATCCTACACTAACATATCACCATCCTCCTAATCTTGATCATAGGGGAAGGGAGGCCAAGCCTGAAAAGGTATAATTGCTAGAGTAGTCCCAAACACCTTAACAATAGATATAGCCAAGGATGATGCTACCTCAACATTCATATCCGAGACCTCCACTAAGGAAAGAGTTAGAGACCTTGTGAAGATTAATGACAATGCTAGAATATCCTCAAGAAAGTGAAACATACACACCTCATTGGACATAGATGACTCAATCTATGACAAGGCAATAACAATCACATCGCCGACCTCTACAAAGGTGCATTGAAAAACTTAGGATAAGGTGGAACCTCCAAAATAATAAGTACAGATGCAAACAAAGAAGTCATGGGAGTGGATTGTTGACAAAGGAATTTAGGCACAGGGCCTTTCTCAAAATTATGTTTAAAACATGAAGGAGATGATTTCTTATCCAGTTTAGTACACCTAAGGACCTTGATAAAGTTGTCACGAGGATCAACAAGTTGAACATGTTGAGCATACATGACTTCTGTATACACTACTTGCTTATGAAGCATGTTAATAGGTTGGGAGAATGGTGAGATATTAAGAAGCATAGTAATAAGTGGAAATTCTAGGAATAAAGAGATGAATGCTTGGACCCTTTTAGGGAAAGACCATTAGCAACTCTTGGAGCAAGAGAAGAAAGATAAAGGATGGAGTGGTATGGGATGCAGATGCAACATGAGTGGGAACACATGTAGATATAGGCATAATAAACATAGGGAAAAATGACTCACTCTCAAATTTCAAAGGAACCTCACATTCTAGTGCCTTTTCCCACCAATGATGCTTATACTAACAAGCAAGCTAGTTCCAGTGTGGGTGTTGGCTAAGAAAAGTATCTTGAGAAGGATTGGTAGCATCACGATCCATGGGAGGGCTCTTTAATGTCATGATTGATAGAGAGGAAAACCCCACTGTTGAGGTAGGAGGTTCTATCAAAATGATAGCTATAGACTCAACCATAAATGCCCTTGTTTTTCTCTGGGAGAAATCAGAGGAACAAAGGCTTCCCTCAGAGGCTAGGAAATATGTGCCATGGGAGATGAGTGAACATGCATCGATCACTTACCCTTTTCCATAAATAAGAAGATGAGAGATGTTTGTGAGGATAAGAAGCTTGAAAGGAGGGAAAACCTTAGAATTTTGCAGTCTGGGTGCCTTTCCCTTGTTCACACTAGGCTTAACCATGATAACAAGAGGCATGAATGGAGATTGTGTGGTTTTTGATAGATGAAGAGGTTTTATATAAGAAACATGCTTGACTTTAGCCCCTAATGAAAGGGGAAGAGAAGGTAAAGGACACTACAAAGTAGGGACAATATTAGATGCCAAAATGAAAGCAACAGGGGTTGTAGATGCTAAAAATTGTACCAATTTGAATGATTGATCCCTAGTCTTATACTTATTATATTCTTTGAATAATAGATCCTTCTAGGGAAGCAAGGGATCCACTAGATGAGGTAAAAAATTATCAAGAAAGAAGCTCCCATGAGACACTAAGGGTTGATATGAAATATCCTAACTCAAGTATGTAAAACACCCTCATGGGAGAACTTCAAACATTTATGCACAACTAATGGGGAAAACCCCCATAGAGACTAGCCATGGAGTGCTTAGGTTCACAATGAAGAGGTCTGGCTCAAGAATGATAATGAAAGTTGTAGAGGTGGCCTTGGGTCCCACAAGGACTATCAAGTTGGTGGAACCCATAGGGGGAATAGATAGTCCATTTTACGTATGGATGGTAGCTTTACATTCATCATACCTTTTTCGATGTGCCCATTCACAAAGAGGACCTCCTCCATGATGACATAGAATCTACAAGCAAGATCAACCCTAATGCCTCTAACAAGATTTTTGTTGATCTTTGCAAAAATGTATAGGGGAGATGGCTTTCCATAGTAAGGTGTGTTTAAAGGTGTGAATGTTAAATCTACATTTCTTACTATCTAGTTTAGAGGAAAGATTGGAGTGATAGTGACCATGTTCATGAATGAACTACCACTTGATGCAAGGGGACATGATTTAGAGATAAAGTTTTTTGAATGCAATGGGAAATGATCAATGTAAATCTGGAGTTCAGTATTCATCTTATCCACTAACTTATTAGAATTTTGCTTCTTTTCCTGGACACAGATGACACTTCTATCTATATGTTCTTGGATGATATGTCAAAGATGCATACAATGTTCAGTTTCATGTCCAGATGCACAATGATATTAGAAAAAAATTGAACCATCATACCAATAAGGGTATGGCCAATTGAGAATACTTCAAAAACCAACTTGTAGGCTCTTTGAGATCTCTTCCTAGGATGCTTGCATGAGTCAAGGACTAAAATGTAGGTAAAGGACAATACCAAAAATGTACAAGGAAATAAAACACAAAAGAAAAATGAACCTAAGCTAGCTGTGAATAAATGTAAGTATAGGTGAACTAAAATACAACTAGGTTAAAGGTAAAATTTAGATAGGAATATTTTGTAACCGTATAAAGGAGACTCCCAATACACCACTTTAATCCACTCCTCAAACCTGCACACATTATGACAAGAAACATGTTGCCACTATTTGTTTTAGAGGATTATCGAAGTCAAATCCTTGTTTAATTGGTGTTTCCACCTCCACGAATAACCAAGATAGATATGATACATAATCCAATAAATAATAAATTATAATGGATACAAGAAGAAATGATAAATATACTAATATATGCTCATTCAAATCAAGGTGAGTGAGTGTGAGATGAGAGATGATTCCCCCTTTAAGATAATAAGCCAAAGCTCATTGGATAAAGGTGAGTATGTACATCAATGTGCAATGAAAATGGCAGAGTAGCGATGGAAGGTGACCAAAGAGCTACTAAAACTATCCAAGAGAGCGTCCAAAAGATCAAGAAGTTGCAAAGATAGATCTAGAGTTTGTGAAAATAATGAAGAAGACAAAAAATGAGGCCAATGGGAAGGTTTAAACTAACTTGAATGATTCCCGACATTAGTGGCCTACCAAAATAGACGTTACACTACTAGGAACAATAGGTGTAATGCTCCAATGACCACCTTTGGTTTGTAAATTTTTGAGAAGAGTGTGCGCCGCACGAACATCTTTGTAGCGTACATGTGTCCTGAATTGAAATAGTCCACATGGTCAAGAATTTGGACAAAAAACAATGTTTAGGCAAGTGAGATGAAGTGAAGGCTTAGGTGGAGATTTGATTAAGCTAAAGCTAAGGTGCCATGCGATGTGGAATTGCACAGGGTTCAATTTACAACGTTACATATAGATTTTGCTTTTAATTATGCTTGGTGATATAATTTGTGACCATAATGACCCAATAGATTTTTGGATGACTCACTTTCTACCCTAGTTCAATTATGCACTATGTTTTAATTTGTATAATTGATTACTTGAAACCCATTCAACTCAATTATCTAAATATGTAAGTGAACACTTAGTAGCATTTATAAATATTTTTTGATTTTTCTACACGAGATTTTCCCTTAGTCAAATCCCTTAGTTGAATTACCAATGTGAACACGTTTGAAGGCACTTCAAGCAAACATTCAATATGCTTGATCTATTATTATCATGCCAAATGCTAATCGATGATGCCATGATGCACTCAATGTATGATGTGTGTATGGATCAAGTTCCCCCTCTTGGATACATCATTAGAATGAATTAGCGTTTGTCCTTTTATACAACACCCTATTATGCAAATTAAATGTTTTCTTACTCAAGTCAACAAGTAATAGCTAGTACAAAGGGAGTTGACTTTGGTCCATGATTAAAATTTGAATTTATAAATTTTAGTGTAGATTTACATTGTAGTATGGACCCAGAGTCTTAACTTCATTTGTTCAGCACAAATTATTTTACCAAATTTTATTAAAGCACATACTAACTACATATTAATCATTACATTTAAATACTCCAATCAAAAAAATGAGAGGCATGTTAAACATTGACTAAAGTCTAGACCAAATGCATTAAAGACAAAGAGTTTTTTTTTTATCATAAATTTTTTCAAATGTTGAAAACACATTATTTTTTTTAAATTTTATTGTAGATTTACAACACAAGGAATCTGTCTAGACTTTAGTCTCATCTAACATATTAGACACCCCTAAATTTTCAAAGTTGGGATTCTTTAAAATAAATGATTTTTTAAAGCTGTTAATTATAATTATTATATCTTTTGTATAAAACTTCTTAACTGATTATTTTCCTTATTGACCCATCTTTTTATTAATTTTATTATTTTTATAGAGGCTGTACCATACAAGAACTTCGAAAGAATGTTCAAACTTATGAGGAATGCAGCATAGCATTTGAGACGCATCAGATAATGGCACTGCAAAGCCCTTTCTTGCAGCTTTCAGCACCATCAATCACTCACGTTGCAACAGCTAGAATGAATTTCAGAATCAGCTCCTCGCGTCTAATGCACAAGCAGGTATTTTTGTTTAATAATCTCCTTTTCTCTCGCTTGTGTATTTATGTTCTGGTTATTAGAGCGGGTTAGGGTTTTCTGCATTTAGGGTTTTGTTGAAGGTTGTATAGGTATTTATATATTTAATGGCATGCTGGTTAATGCCATGTAGTTCGTTTCCGCAGTGTTGTAAAAGGTTCAGCGCTCTATGTGGTAGGGTTTCAATTTACAATCAAATCTTATCGTTTCTTAAAATGTTTTGTTTGTTTATATATATTCCATCTCTCTGTTGTTCATATGATTTTTGTTATGCACTATGGCAACACTGATTCAATACAGAAAAGTTTTCTTTTTCATTCAGTTGAGAGTTGAGATGGTACGCTCCTTTAGGGAATGCGTATTCTGTTTTACAGAATATCGAAACTTTGTAAGTATTATATTAGTTATCTTTCTTCATTATGTAAGGGGATCAGAAATTGGGGGACTGATCCATGAGAAAGAGGTTTGGATTTGTTTGTAATGTTTGATGATATGACTGCAAAGTTATTTGGAGTGTAACTTATAGGAACATGCCATTCTTGCTTTTAGTTAGTACTTATGTTTTTCAGTGGCTTTTTGGGGCATATAATTAAACGCGGGAATGCTAAATAGTAAAACTGGGTGCTTAGAAATGTCCTGAAAATCCAAAAATCAATATTTGAATGGGAAAGAAAGCTCAGAATAGGGGCAAGGGGATGATGGACCACGAATTGGTGAAACGTTATTGTCAAACATGAGTTTGTAATCAACCAAAACTGGGTTTGGCCTACTGATTATTATAGAATTTGTTAAATTTTACAGCCAGGCACGAATATTTTGACAGACATAGATGGCGAGGAAGGGGTCTCAGATTCCTCTGTAGCTTAGTGCCATGATTTCTTCTTCATTGGCCTCTTCCTCCAAGAGTGTACGAAGAGAAAATATTGACTGTTTTAACCATTTGCAATCTAGCTGCTGTGTAGCCATTAATTCAGCCCCAATAATTTTCTTTTTCTCTACTACCTATAAGGATTTAATTTGAATTCTAGCTTGATTTGTTTTTATTGTCTGTCACAGGAGAGATTTTTCCAATTCCAAAAACTTTCATCAGTTCAAAGGCTTACACCTACTGTTGTATATCAAAGACCAAAGCTCTCAGTCACTTGTGCATTCAATATCTCAAGAGGAGAGTCTGGTGGACTTGAAGAGATTAAAAATGTGTGCTTGGAGAAAGTTAAAAATGTGTTTGGGGATTTTGGTGAACCTATCAAAGCATTTCCATGGAAAAAAGCCTTTACAAGGTTTTTGCTTCATTTGTTTAGCCTTGCATTTTGGGTGGCAAAGTGGCTCTCCATTCCTGTGGCGATCATCTCGTCTCTAAGTGAGATGACCTACTGTGGATGGGAAAACAAGGAGTTACTGATACTATTTGGCCTGCTAATTGGCAGTGTTCTTGCCGGAATCTTGAAGGAAACTGCAATTGAATTGTCGGAGGATGTTCAGGTTATTTCCTAAAATTAGCAACTTGATGTCGTGGTACTGATTGATATATCTTACAATCAAATATCTGTTTTTATGGGACTGATTGATATATCTTAAAAATAAATAATTCCTATATTTTTATTATTGATATCAAGTCATTGATGACAGGAAGAGAAGTTCCCATGGCATCTTCTTATAATTGGGGCTTTTTTTGCATTGATCAAGTTACCTGGGCCATATTATCCATACTGGTTACGTGTCTTTCTTCCACACTTTGCGACTGGTGGGTTGTTGAGGACACTTTGGTCTGCAAACATCTGGTATAAGACTCAACCCACAGCAGCAAAAGTGGAAAGTGATCCTGGAATAAATTTGAATTAAAAAGTGGATCAACCACGGGAAAGAGGATGGGGTCACAGAAGTTGGTTTGGAGGCAGAATTAATGATCACTTATGAAAATAATGAACTCGACATGAGTGTAAGGATGTGGCTGTATTTTTGGATCCCTGATATTTAGAGGAATTTGACAGGATATTTAAATATTAAAAGGTTCTCAGGAAGCAATGCTGGATCCCTTCTTGGCAGTTTGGGTGCCAAGGTAAGCAAATGATCTCACTAACTGTACCTAATGTTGGATATATCAAAGAGGTAGCACTAATTGTCAGGAAAATCTTTCTGTGTCCTAGCTCTCTGCTGGAGTAGCTGGAATGATTTTGAGAATGTAGATTATCTTCTACTTTATTTTGGACAAATCTATTAATGTTCATCTTTAGGAAAGTTTGGGTGTTATTTCATTTATTCAGCTAGCAGGTCTTAAAAAATGCAAACTGCCCTTTTTGTTCAGATGCTTTGGACTTATCCACTGCGTTTGTGTAATTAATCAAGATAATTTTAAGACAACTTATGGAAGTTGTCCTGACAGTGAATAATTGGAGCAATGTTTGTCTTCTTGTTCAACACTCAGTATGATTTAACTTGATGAGGCACACATTTTCTCTGTTCTTTATTAAGTTTTCAGGAAATGGGGCATGCATTTTCTGGGGCTCAATTATATGGTCAATAGAATTCTGTTTCACTTTCTTGAGGCTCATCCAAAAATTGTCAGGGAACGTTTTTAGGATTTATCACTTTGTTTAGAGTTCCTTGTCAGTGTCTTGTGTCACAACAGTTAGAGGTTGTCACCGAAATGAAATGTTATTCTCACAATTTCTCTCAGCTTATTTACTCATTCACACCTTTTGGGAGTTGGTGCTAAAATGACTAGCTCAATGGAGTAGGACAAGATTCTATAACAGGAGGTTCAAAGATAAGATGATGTGTTTTAACTTTTGTGGATGCTGAATTCATTGATTCTGTGAACCAGTTCTGCCTTGTCATTCTGTTATTGTTGCTGCATGATATTTAGATGTACTTTGCTTACCATTTGATAATAAGTTCTTAGAAGGATCCATACAGTTTGGAAAATATCTTTCAATTCTCTTGAATTCTTTGTATCTTCTGATTTTTCTTGCATTTATCATATATGCATGATAAAATCTGCATTATAGTTTGATTTCGTTTCTTTAATTTTATTTGTATTGATTGGTTTCTCATCCTTGTAAAACTATAAGGGGTACATTAAATTTTCCTTAAAGAATAAATTAGCCATTATGTACAAATACACCAGAATAAATGGTGTACAGCTGATATCAAGTTTCCACGTAGTGTTGTTGAATATATAGTAGCAACTGAATAACAGCATGATGAAACTACCATTTTCATATTAAATGTAAGTACGAGATGTTAAGAAAGATTGCTGCTATGTCACTTGTTAATTGTCATGTTCTCGGTCCATGTTGATCAGTTGTGGATGTCTGTTTTGTGTCCATATACTAGTCTCTTCTGTTGCTGGTTAGTTTATTCTTGCAGTTTTCAACTCCTATCTTTCATATAATTTGCATTCAGTCGATAAAAAAAATTAAGTTGAATTTATTTTACTGAGCCATGATGACTGCATTTAATTCTTAAAATGCTATACAAAAATAAATGGTTGGTTAGGCACAGTTTTTAAACTCTCCCTATGGTTTTGAAGGTTGCTCGTCAAGCTTCTCTTAGTTTAGACATAAATCCTTCTCTTAGTTTAGACATAAATCTTGAACAACTTTTTTTCAACATAAGATGCTCGCCCCCAAAACCAAAAATGAACTTTCAACCATATTCTCAGAACCTTAATCAAACGTAAGTGAGATTGTCCAGAAGAGATCCAGAAGAATAATGTCATGGCTCTGGTGGATTTTGAAGCTAAGATATAAAAACAAAGCATAAATAGTGCATGAAGATGATGTGTAATTTTGGAAGCTTACCTACAACAGGCACGTTTACTAGCTTTCTTCATCTAGGACAGCCCATTCTATCATTTTGGTTTTAAAATGATGACGAGTTAACATAATACCAGTTTGTTCTTTCTTGGGGATTAGCTCAAAGGTTGTGACCGAATTTCGGGCCTGCTGATATCTAATGTTATAGACCTGCAATCTAGTGCGCTCAGTTTGTTTTATGTTTGGATTGCATCTCACAATGATAATTAGTCACGTTCTATAATTTTAGTGCCTATTTACTGTTTCTTCTCATTTTTTGACTTTCTTTTCATCAAATAAGTTTGACCTATTTTAGGTATACTATGGCCGTAATTTTATTCTTATCGTCATAACAGAAATATACCACCAAATTGAAAACAAGTTGCCTTTTTGCTGATCTTTGCTATTCAATTAAAATGTTGTTTTTTAAATTTATTTTTATTTGGTTATTTCTATTAAAAATTGCAGAAAGTTAGGCAATATTTAACTTGTGATATTACTACCAGGATTCAACTGTGTAGTTTTGTTTTTGAGTCACTCATTTTGGATCATTTGTTTGGATGTTGGAGGACGTTGAGAAGTTGTCAATAGGGGAACAAGTTGTCAAGCACCATTGAAATCAACTGTCATAAAAGTGGAATGAAACTCAAATGACAAATGCAAAATATTTCAGAGTGAAGCAGAGTGACCGAGCTCAAACTCCAACCAAGTTTTTGATGTTATAATATAAGCAATTGGAAAGCCCAGTTTCATGACTTTCCCACTTCTTGCAAGGGTCAAACTTGTCAGTAACAACAAACAGGGAAAATGCCATGACAAATTCTTCATAAACTTTGGAACTCTTTTTTGATGAATTTGTCCCGTGTTTGTTAAGGAGTAGAATATGTTCATGGAATTCAAAAGGCATTTTGAGTGGTCTCTTCTCATATTTGTTGCCAATGAGGGTGGGTGCTTCTAGTGTTAGGCACTTAGTTGAAATTCTCTTATTGCTCATGTTCTCTAATATTCATTAGAGATAGATAGTTGTAGGGATAAAGTAGGGGTGAGGGCTCAATTGTAGTTGTAATGGCTCTAATTAACCATGTTGGTGATGTTATTGTGTCTCATGCTTGTGAGATAGTGATGGGATGCTTGGAAGTGTACTCTTCCTAGAGTTTTAAACCCATTTAAGGTGTTTTTTTAATGTATTTATGTCGCTTGTTGTGCTACTAATATGGTAGAACCACTTCTTGTGCTACTAGAGGGAGAAAAATAAAATAAAAATTCAAAATGCTTTGTTGGATGTTAAAACCCATTTTGGGTATCTTTTAGCATATTCTAAGGCAAAATAAAGGATACAAAAGTGGCTAGCCACAAGTTGGAGAGGTGACACCTTTTAGAAGATTTCAAGGCGGTTTTACTTCCCAAGATAAAAAGCGCAAATAGAAGTTATGTAGGACAATTTTAATCGTGCATATAGTGGCTCTGGCTTGCAAATTACTGTAATGAAAATGCCTATGTGGCTGTAGCATGTTTTTTTAATTAATGTTGTAATTTCATTTCATTGGGATAATAGAAAGCATGTGTTTCTTTCTTACATTTTTTTTGTACTTGCCTATTTTTGTTTAGTGTTTGGGTTTGTAAGGGGAGTACCTTTCATGAAGTGGTATAAAAGCTAAAGTTCTCTAGTGTGTAAACAAATTGTCAAATGTGAACTAGTTTTCACTAGGATTATGGATGTGGGTCTGAGAGATAAATGAGAAAAAATGTCTCCACAAAGGAATTGTGTTGGAAGAATTGTTGGTGTTACAAAAGAGGGGTTTAGAGCCCTCTAGAGATAAGTCCAAGATCTAAAAGAGGAGATGCTTAGAGGAGTTGATTTTAGGGCAAGAGATAAAAGTGAAGATGAATATGAAGAAACGATAGTTGGAAGAAGAGTAAGAAGCATCCAGAAATCTTGATGAGGTTAGGTTTTTGAGGGTCATTTCCAAAATTGGAATAAGGCCAAATCTTGAAGTTTCCACATGTTTGAGAATCTTTATCTAGAAGAGTTGATTGATTGGATCAATTATATGGAAGAGTATTTTGAGTATTAAGAAGTAGAAGATCTTGAGAGGGTGAAGCTTGGAAAGACCAAGCTGTAAGGTCATGCTAAAATTTGGTGGAAATAAGTTCAGTTAGAGAGAGATAGAAGAGAGGAGAAAATAAAAAGATGGGATTGGATGGTAAAAAATTTAAAGACAGTTAATTCCTGTTGATTATGAACTTGATTTGGGGAAGAAAATACAATAGCTGAAGCAAGTAGAAAAATCTATCATAGAATATGCAAAAAGAGTTCTATCGAGTCCTAATTAAAATAGGCCATTTTAAGGCCAACAAGGAGAAAGTTGTTTGTTATTTAAATGGGTTGGACCTTAGTATCCAAGAGGAGTTGACTTTTGTAAGAATGTCTACAATTGAAGATGCATATCAATTTATTTTGAAGTTAGAAGAGAAGCTAAACAAAATATTTGAGAGCAAGAAAAATGGAAGAGGTTGCGACAGAAAGAATTGTGGAGGCGAAAATGAAGATCAAATGAAGGATGAAGAATCTAGAAGCATTTGAAATCAAAAGAGAAATAATTCATACCATTTCAGTGATCAAAATAATGGGGACCAAAGAGGAAAAGGAAGAGGACGAGGATTAAGAAGAGGTTTCCATGAAAAATGTTTCCAATGTGGATAACATAAGCCTATGAGTGTCCCCAATATCAAGGGGGGACAAATAGAAGAGCCGAGGATAATTGACAAGTTGCAGATTGTTGGTAAATAGATTTGTCCTTCAAGAAGAAATGCAAAAAATGACTCAAAATGCCCAAATAGAAGAACAACTTCCACCAATAGTTGGAGAAGTTATCATTGAGTTGATAACTTTCCTCTGAATTGAGAGGTACAACTCCCTCTTAACAGATGGAACAAGGCAGTCCGCAAAAGAGTCAACGGATGGAACCCATCAGGCATCCTCTTCTGCTGCTGCCCCTCCATCCTCGCCAAAAACTAATTGGAAAGGCGCTCTTGTTAGCGAGGCTTAGAACACTCTAGAATCGCTCCTGGTGGACTTCATCCAGATTGAGGAAGGTGCTGAACTCTCTCTTCCTGATTTTGTGGTGAACATGACTATGGTTGACTTTCAGTTGGCGCTGGTGGGTCGATTCTTCAACTTCAGACCCACCATTGAGATGGTCAGAAAATGGGTTGCTAATCAATGGAAGATCAAGGTGTCTATCTTGGTTTCAGCTATGCCCGACGGGCTCTTCCTCTTCAAGTTCAACACTCTGGAGGATATGGCCTCTGTTTTGTAAGGTTCTTGGGTCTATGGAAAGCACTTCCTTGCTCTGGCGAAGTGGAAACTTGGGTTCAACCCTGTGACTGAGCTGAGTAGGATGGCACCAGTTTGGGTGCGCCTCCCAGGACTACCGCTCAGATGCTGGGATGAACAGGTGTTTAGATGGATCAGGTGCCCTGCTCTAAGTGCAGGTTGGTATTTGTGAGATTCTGTGTTAATGTTACTCTTAACAAAACCCTTCCCAACTTTGTAATCTTGAAATCTAAGCTGGGTAGATGGACCCAAGCTCTGGTTTATGAGAATGCCACTCTCTTCTGCCAGAAATGTGAATCCAAGGGCCACACTAGCGAAGCATGCAAATCCTCTCTGCATGGAGCAAATCTCAAAAATAAGGATAAAGGCACCTCCGAGGACCCACCCATGAATGCGGGTGAAGAGATGAAAAAGGCCAGTCCCCCCTGGAGGTTGAAGTGCTGGAAAACCCAGAGGTGGAAGAAGGGGAGATTGTTACCCATCTGGAGAATAATGAGGTGCTCTCTGAGCCTAAGGATACAATATGGCCCCCCTTGGTTGTGACAAAGGAACGTACGAATCCCCTGGCGATTACCTCGACGTCAAATGTGGTTAGTCCTGGTGAGTTGGAGCAGCCTGCCATTGTGGTCTCCCTTGCACTAAAGTCCCCTAAGGCTGCTACACAGATCCCCCCTCAGTCGGAGGAGCGGAACCACCCCTCTTCACCTAGCTCCCTGGGTGAAGAGTGCATTGGAGAGGATGATGGTGAATGGAAAACCCAAAAGAAGAAGCCCAAATCCAAGAAAGCTGATGTGGGTTTGGAAACACCCAGAGGTAGGCCGTCGGAACATGCTAGGAGATCAAAAGGGGCTTCAAGGGATGTTGCGGTAGGTAGGAAGCAAACCTTAGAAACTAGTTTTAAAAATAAGAAATGATTTGTCTTTCTTGGAATGTTAAAGGTCTCAACAACCCCCTCAAACAAAGCATCCTTAAACAATACATTTTTGCTCACAAGCTGGATATTCTACTTATCCAAGAGGTTAAGATGTCCTTCAATAATTTCGCCTTCCTTGCTAGCAAACTCTGGCCAGGTGCTGAGTTTCTTTACTCTGAGACCTCTAGTGCCTCAGGTGGCATCACCACTCTCTGGAACCCCAACACTGTAGAAGGAGAACCGCTTGCCTTCTCTTCGAATTTCCTCGTTGTTACCTTTAGAAAAAAATAGCTAGTTTGGCACCTGCTCAATATCTATGCTCCCAACACCCGGACTAGCAGGTTGTCTCTTTGGAAAGAAATTATCAGCTACATGGATCAAGACATTTCTGCTAAGTATATGGTGGTTGGCGACTTTAACACCCCCCTCTATCCCTCGGAAAATCGTGGAGGTCTAATGGACTACTTTGATAGTATGGGGGACCTTGCAGAATTCATTTCTTGTTCAGGTCTCTTGGACATTGACTTGAAAGGAAATCCCTTTACTTGGTCCAACAATAGGAAAGACTCCCATCTCATCCAAGTGCGGCTGGACTGGGTTCTGGCCACCTCCTCTTGGGACTTGTGCTTGACCTCCACTTTGTCTTCCCTCCCCAAAACTACCTCTGATCATAACCCTCTCCTCCTCTCTTGGTTAGACTCTCCTAGGATTGGGCCGACTCCCTTCAGACTTTAGATTATGTGGAGCTCCCACCCCTCGTTCAGAGACCAAGTGAAATTCTGGTCAACCACCCCTATTAAGGGAACTACCATGTTCAGGATTGCTCAAAAGTTGAAAATCATCAAAAGAGAGTTCAAAGGATGGAGCAAATATAATTTTGGTGACTTCTTCAAGGAGAAAAAAGAACTTATAGGGACTTTGGATTCCCTCCAAGCCCAACTTGCTGCTGGGAATATCAACCCCCAGCTTCAAATGGAGGAGGAAAAGGCAAGACACAAGTGGCGGAAGCCTTGAAAGGGAAGAAATCTACTAGAAATAGAGATCCAGGATCCAGGATCCAGTGGCTTACAGAAGGAGACCGAAACACGACCTTCTTTCATAGATTTGCTAGCAACCACAAAAGAAGAAATACCATTAACACCATTAGAGATGATAGGGGGAATGAAGTTACCAAGAAGGACAAAATTAGTCATGTTGTGGCTAATTACTTCATGGGGTTATACTCTAATGTTGGATACATGTGCTAGGTCAATGTCCAGGACCAGCTTCTCGAGCACATCCATTGTGTTGTTACTACCATTGACAATGATCATTTGATGGGGGGGGTCTCTGATGAGGAAGTCAAAGCAGCTGTCTTTGCTATGGGTGCCTACAAAGCGTCGGGACTTGATGGTTTCCCCCTGACCTTCTTTCAAGATTATTGGGATATTGTTGGCCTCGAAGTTTCCCGGGCTACCAGAGACTTCTTAAGAACGCGGAGGTTGTTGAAGCATCATAACAAGACCTATATTGTGTTGGTCCCTAAGAATGACAATCCTACCTCTATGCTAGATTTTAGGCCTATTAGTCTATGTAACACGTTCTATAGGATCCTCACTAAGATTCTGGTTAACAGACTGAAGCCCCTCCTGGACAAACTGATCAACCCTACTCAGAAAGGTTTTGTGTTGGGAAGGCAAATTCTGGACGCTGCCATATCCACACATGAAATTATTCACTCCATGGACAGTAGCAAAGCACCAGGTATGGCCTTCAAACTTGATATTTCTAAGGCTTATGACAAAGTTAATTAGTCATTTCTTCTAAAAATTCTTAGTAGAACGGGCTTTAATGATAAGGTTATCCACATTATTCAAGAATGTACACAAACTATTAGTTTCTCTGTGTTGGTCAATGGCTCCCCGGGGGGCTTCTTTCAACTTGAAAAAGGACTTAGACAAGGAGACCCCCTCTCCCCTTATTTGTTCATTATGGTTGCTGAAGTTCTTAGTAGGAATCTGACTGTGCTCTCTTCCATGGGAAGAATAAAAGGTGTCAAACTAGCTTCCACTCTGCAGTAAGTTGTCCTTGAACAATTTGTGGATGATACTTTCCTCTTTGGGTACTCTTCGGTGATTGAAGCTAGACAGTGGAAGAACTTGTTGGAGACTTATGCTATGGCTTCAGGGCAGTGCATCAACTACCAGAAAAGCAGACTTTTCTTCTTTAACACCCCTATCGAGACCCAAACCAGAGTGCTTCAAATCCTGGGCTGTCAGTCGGCTTCGCTCCCCTTCACCTACCCTGGCCTCCCTCTCACTATCAAAGAGGTCTCTCAAGAATTCTGGAATTCGATCCTGGAGAGAACCCAAAGAAAACTTGTTGGCTGGAAAGGGAAGATCTTGAGCAGTGCTGGTAAGCTCGAACTGGTGGCTTCTACTCTCCAGGGGATACCTGTTTACTTTCTGTCCCTTTTCAAGATCAAAAGCTACATGGCTGATAGGCTTGAAAAGATCCAAAGAATGTTTCTGTGGGTTGACGTTGATTAGAAAAAGAGGATGTCCTTGGTCAATTGGGAAACTGTTTGTCTTCCTAAAAGACTTGGAGGACTTGGTCTTAGGAGAATTGGCATGCTAAACAGGGCCCTCACCACGAAAGTGGCATGGAAGCTTATAGATAGAAAAACTGATTGGTGCAAAATTATGGAGGCTAAGTACCTTCAAGGGAACCCTTATGGGATGATGTATCAGGACAATGACCTTCCTCATGGTTCCAAACTCTGGGTGAATATTTGCAAATGCAAAACCATGTTGTCTAAGGGTGCCTTTTGGCAACTTGGGAATGGGTGATCCATCAGATTTTGACATGACTCATGGATCCAGAATTACACTACCCTTGCTGGGCGGTTTGGTCCCCTCATGACCTACCTCAGGCCTATTCTTGGGGATAGAACCTATAACTACATGACTGGAGGTCGATGGAAAGATGTCTTGTACCTTGTTAGGAACATACTTGAGTTGGACCACTTGGCTAATGAACTTATGGAAATTTTGGGAAATGTCAGAATTCATGGAATTAATGGCCAGGACTCTATCATTTGGGCCCCCACCCAAGCGGGAACCTTCTTGGTCAAGACTGCTAACAACCTGCTTCTGAAGGAGGAGAATAACCCTGGAGATTGGAAGAATGTGTGGATCCCTAACCTCACTCCGAAAATCAACTTCTTCTAGTGGACACTCATGCATAACAAAGTGATAACCCATGACAACCTTATAAAAAGAGGTTTCTCATTGGCTAACAGATATGTCCTCTATAAAAAGGAGGAAACTATGAACCACCTATTCATACACTGTGACTACTCTGCTAGTATATGGCAGGGAGTTATTGGAAAACTAGGGATCCCTTGTGTCCTTGGGGAGGATGTCCACCAATTTACTGTTTGGCAACCCCCTTCCAATCACCTTCTCCTCCAGCTCCTATGGTGCTTACTCCCCCCGTACATTTGCTGGACTATCTAGAATGAAAGGAACAACAAGATCTTTAGGGAGACTGATTCCCCACCCGAGACCTCTCTCCGTCTGGGCACTAAGCTCCTAAGTGAGAATGTTGCCTCGACTAAATGGAAACTTCCATCTGCACCCACTTCAGCCTTGGAGATAAAAACTGCTAACAATTGGAACTTGTTGGTTAGCTTCATTAGGTTCGACAACTCTAGGCTGATAGCCAGGAATGCTACTCATTGGGTTGCCCCACCAGTTGGCTAGATCAAACTAAACTTTGATGGGGCGGTGAACAACCTTGCCTAGGGTGGAGGTGGAATGTTACGAGACCACAATGGTTTTGCCTTTTGGCTTATGTTGGGCCACTCAAAAATAGTACTGTTAACCAAGATGAAGGCACAACTCTTCTATGGGGTATAAAATTTTCCATCTCTAAGAATATTAGGATGCTGATGATAAAGGGAGACTCCAAAGTAATTGTGGAGGCTATTAACTAAAGGTCGAATGCGGGTTGGCAGGTGAACGCCATCATAGTGGAAATTCGGGAGCTTCTCAACAACTTTTAAAAAACTATCACTTCCCATATCTACAGGGAAGGTAACTTGGTGGCTGATTCTATGGCTGGTATTGGGCTCAACCAAACTAGGGTGGTCAGTTGGGAGGAGATTAGTGCGCTACCAAAGGAGACCTGTTGTGACATTTATTACACACCGCCCATCAGATGGGATCCCTGTCCTTCATTTTCTCGCTTGGCCCCTGTGTCTTGTTCTATCTCAGTAGGCTCTAAGTTGCATCTCCAAGTCCCCTTTTGGTCAAGGTGAGAAGTGGAAAATTTGGGTTTTTTTTTTCCCTGAAGGAACTTCCAAGACTGGAGCTTGTTCAATGAAGAAACTCGTTGTAAGAGTCCACAGTGCATTTGAACACCCAACATATTTTGAAGGGTAATTTTGTATTGTTTCATAGAGGAAAAGGCTCACAATATAGCCAAGACGGGTTGAGAAAATGAGGCAATGAACGAAGGAAACAAATAAATCCATAGTGTAACCTTGCATGCCTCTAGACACGCTCAACACACAAGTGACCGGTTCAGGATAGAAGTATCCACGGAAGAGGCCCCAAAAGATTCGGTGGCAAGTAAACATGCATGAAGGAGAGTCAAACATTGAGGAAAATCCACAACTCCATGCTATATGCGCCCAGAGTTCCTACCTAGTTACATAATCGTCCAAAAGAGAAAACCCATGACCCAATGAAATATGCACCCAAAGCACAATCCTGAGGCAGTTAAGGCATATTTAAAAAATCAAATCCTCGACATCAGTAAAGATGCACTCAGAGCGCGATTCATGCCCAATCACGGAATGTGACAAAAGATAGAATCCTCAGCTTAAGCTAATACTTGCCCAAAGTGCTAAATGGAGGGGGTCACGAAACAGTTAAAAATATTAATCCCCAATCCTTCCTCATATGCGCTTGGAGCGCAAAATAAGCTTAGTCACGGAGAAATTAAAAAAATATTAAATCCTTAACTCACTCCCAAGTGCACTCAAAGCCCAAGGTGAAGAAAGTCTGAATTATTCTAAAATCATTCTTTTTTGTGAAGAGTTCAAAAATGGGATTGGCTAAATATTATATTTAATATTTAAAGCTAAAATGTGGAGAATTGTTTTTTGAAACTACAAAATCTCAAAAATTCTAGAGCTTCAGATTTTTGGGAAGTCCTTTTTTTTGAAAATCAAAGGAATTTTAAGAAAATCAATTGTTGAGCCGAATTTAGGAACCAATTAAATATTGAATTTTATATTTGATATTTTGATTGAAATTGAAAAATTGATCATCGAAACTTCCAAAATTCCAAAAATCTTAAATATTGAAAAAACTTGAAATTGCAAATCATTGGAATTTTGGAGAATTGAGAAAAATCCAAAAATCTTAAAATTTCCAAAGCGTGGAGAATTTTTTTATATTAAAACATGGAAAACAAAGCAAGAAATAAATCAATTTTGGATTCAAAATTAAAATTTTAATTGAATATTGAACTTTTATTAATATTTAATTAAAATAAAAAAATTCGATAAAAGGAATAAAAAATGGAAATTCTTGAAAATGGAAATTGTTTTAAATATTTTTTTGATTTTATGTTTTTTAAATTTGAAATTAATTAAATATTGATTTCATTGATATTTAATTAATTAACTAAAAAAAATAATAAAAAATAGAAAATTGCTTTTGGATTTAAATCTCAAATTAATTAAATATTTAATTAATTAATATTTTAAAGTAATAAAAAATAAAAAAAGGAAACTTCTCCATGAAGTGGAGCACTTAAATTAAAAATTGCTAAGAGTTGGGATAAAAACAATGACAAATGGCAAGGAATCTTTTTGAAAACTTGGAATCTGCTAAAATTAGTGCCTTGTTATAAAGGAGCTTTCCAGGGTTCCCAAGTCTATAAAAGAGACCCTCTCCCAATTCTTTTTTTCACACACGAGTTTCGAAGAGCAAGCTAACTAGAGAGATTGAGAAAGAGAGTGAATTTATTGTTGAGTTGAGTATATTTTCTTGGAGAGAGAGAGCGAAGCATAGATTTTCTTGGGAAGCGTGGAATTTTTTTAAAGAAATTGCAACTTTCCAAGAAGGGGATTTCTTTTCAATAAGTGGGAAGGATTATGAAAATTCGTGGGAGAAGGAAATTTCCTATTCCAGAGGAAAATACAGAAACTTCCAAAATTCTGAAATCTTCTTTTTTGAAAAAATTATTATAGTTTTAGTTTTCCAGCATGCTCTTATGTCTGTTTCTTTTCTATTTTGCAGGAGAACGAGATGGAAGAACCTAGAGGAACAAACATAACTAGAAGAGAGCTAATAAAGAATGAGCAGAGTAGATTCTATTTGGAGTCCAAGATCGTGTCAAAGTTATCAGAAGTCAGTGATACCAACCTCGGTGGCTTGGACCTAAATGAATTCCACAGGAGGATGTTTGGATATAAAGAACATCATCCCACACACCTAGCTAGCTGGATTGTGAATAGTGGGATGATGGTTGCAGTTGGACTCCCTCTTGCCTTCCAACATTTTGAACTGATCACGGAGTGTGCAAGGCACTACCAGGCGAGAGACAGGACAATCAGAGATGCTGATGGAAACTTACTTGCAGACCTTTCTCCACCAGCTATTTCAGAGGCCTGCAGAATTCCTTCCTCTCAGAGATTGGTGATAAAAACTAAGGAGCAAGTAGAAAGAGTCTTCACTGCCGGAGTCCAGTATTGTGAGGATATCATCAATAACAAGTGGCCGAGGAAGAACATATCTCATTTTTCCAAGCTTCCCAAAGAGCTAGTGTAGCTTGATTTCCACTGTGAATATAGTGACATGATAATGATGTTGAGTAGGATATTTGGCCTACCTCAGTCTTATCTCTTTGAGAGTTGGATGTGGTACTTCATTGAATAGGTAGTAGAAGAACATAATCATATAGATTGGACAGGGTTGATTAGTGACAAACTGAGCAAGCAGTTAGAAGGTTTGGAGTAGACAAAGAAATTCTACATGAGTTCATACATCATCTACATGCTAGCACGAGCAACAAGATATGAAGGACTGAGATGCAAGGGAGCAATCGGGAGTGGAAATCAACGATTGAAAGTATATGATTGCTCTCCTTAGTTGCATCTTCATGCAATTGATGATTATGGACGGGTCAACAATGCATTTTTAATGCGTATTGTACGAACTCTGCAAAAAAGGCTACATGTGAGGCTGCCAGAAAAAGTCATAAAATTGGTGGAAGAATACGGGGCTTGGTTTATTTAGTTTCCCACCTTTTCTTACATCAGGCTTCAAGGATTCTCAGTGCAACCATACAAGATTCCTAGGTATCTGATAGATAAAATGGTCCTGCTAGAGATCACCTGACAACTGACTGCCTATGACAAGATTCAGAAAGGAAAGAAGAAATTGGGACTTGATTTTCCAATTTCCGTAGGCAAGGATGAAGCTGAATTGTGTCCATGTCTAAAGGCAGCTGAGAGGTCTCATGATGAATTATCATTCTTTCATCTTCCTCTATATACAGAAAGGCTAAACTTTGATCCTTACAACAAGATATAGTCAGTGGTAGGGATCAGATATCAACATATGGCGCACCTTGAGGATTTTTGGGGAAATGCTGGAGATGAGCACAAAGTGAAGAAAAGGATGCACTCCAAACTGCCATTGAACTTGATCAGAGCATGCAAGACTTTTCATATTCCTGACTAGATGGAGGAAGGATTAAATGTGGTCTAGAAAGGATATTGCCTCGAGATTAGAGAAATTAGTGCCTATGATTAGTCAAGGAAAGAAGTTCTAGACCTTGACACATTGGCTAGATCGATCTTGGATTTCATGAGATACTGGATTGGGAGGCAATTGAACTAGGTGGCCGTATCAAAGGAACAATGGACATACCAACTGATGGGTCATCAAGCACTGAGGGATGAAAGACCGAGGCAGCCACAAGGAAGAGCAATGGAAGAGGGACAAATTCCATCAGGTAGTGCAGAACTCGGAAAGGATAAGGGTGTTTCTCAGGAAATACATGCAAAAAGGAAGTTGGACCTCCACAGTGAAGAACCGCAACAGAAAAGGCAAAGATCTATAGATGTTCCATCCTCACCTAGCTGGACTCCTAGTGTGCAAGAGATAGGAACTTTCACTAGGTAGGAAACATATATCATTGGGAGAATGATGGAGTAGGACCACATAAATAGTTCAGTTCAGGACAGGCTGAGTATCAACGCTAATGAAAGGTTACCACAAAGAAAGGGCAGAGAGCAGGATATCACCATTGAGGAAAGTCTTGGTACACTTCTAGAAAGAGAAATGATGGAAGAGAAAGTTCCAAAAATAGTGACAGAATTTCCTATAGCAGAAGAAGGATTTCCTATAGTGGAAGTTGTAGCCCCTATGGAAACGATAGAAAGTCCAAGGGCTGAGGAAGAAATGGATATTAGGATAGTCCAAGGACAAGAATAGTTGTAGTGTAGAATGATCAGGACACAGATATTCCAGAATGGCTGAGACAGAGGATTCAAAGGAGCCAAGAAAAGGAGGATGACCTAGTGGCTGAATTGCAGGAAATCCTAGATCGAGTCAACTGATCAAATGAAAAGGGAAAGGCAAAGAAGTTCACAAAGATTATCCGAGGAGAATCTGGAGCTAGGATCTCGTAGGTTGCAACACCAATAGTAGATAAAGAGAAGGATCAAATAGCTCCTAAAGAATATAATATAACCGAAGTTGACTTAGGTCATGCATCCATGACACAGGTGATGGAGGATTTCGATGACTCCACACAGGTAGTGAAAGACAAAATAAAGAAGCTCGAGGAGAAGTATTAGAGGCAGAAAGGTGAAATTAAAGCCCTATGTGACTACATAAGTAGCCTGTCTCATCCAGTTAGTGAGAAGGATCCATCATTCGTTCCTCTGGTTGTCCCTATAGAGTTTGTTGAAGGAATAGACATAATCAAGTAGATTGCACAAGGAGTAGAGGTTTGGAGGAAGAGCTTCCATAATGAGGCCTACAAACATGCTGAGGATTTGGTAAAGATACATAATAGAGCACTTGCCATCCTTTCCCAAATCCAGTGTATGGAGGGATCTTGGGAGGATGAGCGCATCTATAGAGATGAGGTAATTACAAAGTTGCATGAGCTGATGGAGACACCTAGCGAGAAACTGATTGATGGCGGGGTTTTCAGAGAGGGTGAAGCATATGACTTTTCTTGATGGTATGGAGTAGTGTTGTTGACCAAGGAAATGTTTGAGCAATTCATTAAGGAATCCACTTGGTTGAAGGAAGTGACTGATAATATCTGATAGGAAGTTTCCAACAATGTCGCCTAGCTTTTATCACAAAGGCTCTCTAAAGAGGAAATAACTCTAGGCAACCTAAAAAGAAAGTTGGATGAGTCCTTTCAGTTGATCTTTTTCGCGAAGGATGATTATGAGAAGCTTTCTATATTCTCGAATGATATGCATTCTGCTAAGGACTTGGTACCAAATTGGGATGATAGTTTGAAGAAGTCCGAGCAAGCAATGGTCACCTTGGAATTCAAGCAAGAATCAACACCCACCGTTAGCGTGGAAGAATTAGAAACAATGCTAGATAGATTCCAGGCATTCAAGAAGAGAGGTCAAAGGTAGGACAATAGGCGCATTTAATGCATAGTGGGAGCATGTAATGGTAATTTATTGCACCCCACCTTCCTTATGAGTGTGCATGCATAGTGGGCATTTATTACCCACTAGGGTAGTGGATTCTTTTTTTGCATTGATGTAGATTCCTTTTCTGTGCCCTAACCCTAATTAGGGCTGAAGTGGCAAACTTTGGGCCATCGGTTATTGTTTTGATCCGGGCCTCCAGTTATTTTCAAGGACCTATATAAAAACCTCTTCTTCTGATTTGTGAGGCAGTGAATTTTGAGATTGTTGCTTATGAGCTATTGGAACAATAAAAATTTCATTGAAGTGGTGATCATTTGATGTGTCTTAATGCTTGCTAGGTTTCATAATTCTCTCAATTAGATTAAATTTAGTAGATAAAGTGTAATGAATGTTTTGGAGAATATGATGATGTTTTGATGAGTTTCTTTGGTTCATACTTTTGATGTTTTAGTGATTCTAAAGCATTGTGCAAAGTTAGCCTGAACCCTTATCCATGTGCCTAAATTTGGTCATTCACACAAACCTTTGAAGATTGTACCAATCCACGTGTAGTTGTAGCTTGACTTGGCGAAGTGAGACTTGGTAATTGAGGAGCTTGTCCATAAACATACTTTCCTTTGCTATCATTACCCTTAGGATTAGATTAGGATCTTTGAACACTAAACCCCTTTCATTTTTGCATATCCGGTTAAAACCCCCCAAAAAAGTAGTACTTAATTGAAAATATTTTGATAGTATCCATATTCATCATGACATAAATACGCGATACTTTGTTCAAGAGAGGATAGGATATTTTAGTATTTTGTTCTACTGTTTGGTGAGTCATAAAACATGCATGAACAAAAATTGGCCCTAGAAGGAGGGCCTATACAACAAGACATAATTTTGCATGTCATGAATTGATATGGTGCTTCTGCATAGAGGCATCATACCAGTCTTACAACCTAACCTTGGATTTGGAGATGACCAAGAAGACATCATCACAAGATTGAACTCACTCACCTGGAAAATTAAGAGAAGTGCAGCTAAATAGATGCAAGCAAGCTTTGTGTTAGAAGAAGAAGAGAAGGCTCAAAGAATTGAAGCTATTGTTCAAAGAGCATTGGTCATCGAAAGGAATCAAGAGCCTCCAACACCTGTAAGAAGGGATTAAAGTAGATTTCACATACTGGAGCACATTAATTCATTCTCGCTTAAGGTACACCGAAGAATCTTGAGATCCACTCCTGGAGCAAAAGAAATAGAACTAAATTTTGATCCAAAGCCTAGGAGAGGCAAGAAAGAAGCATCTACAAGTTAGAACTCATCAAGTGTAGCTGATCTTACGAGACAATTTCAAACTCCACCACAACGACGTCAGGCACAAGGGATTACTCAAGGAGTTCAACAAGGAGCTACACAAATTCAATAGTTGATAGTACAAATACCTATACAAGCCCTTGTACCTACAGCTGCCCAACAACAAGTTCCAGTGATGGCACAACAATGGTGACTGCAAAATGCATCACCTCTTGCAACATTTTCTGCTTACAATCATATGCCAAAGAATCCTGAGCATTTCCACTCTAAGTTCTTTGTGAATGACGTCAACCGCACTGCTGATGAACATGTAAAGATTTTGGAAGATGCTCTATAGAACAGAAATGTTCAAGATGAAGATGTGGCATGCCGATTGTTTCCATATCCGCTGGGGGAAGAACCATTTTATTGGTATATTAATTTACCCGTGAATTCAACCCAAACATGGCAAGAGTTGAAGGATGCATTCTTGGGGAAGTTCAGATTGCCTATCACCCCTGCTGAATTGTATAGGCAATTCATTGAGATAAGAAGACAAGAGCATGAACCTATTGGTGCCTTCAACAATAGATTTCAAAGGGTCTATTCATGGTTGGATGATCCTTTCTGCATAAATGATGATGCTGCAAGACCTATTTACTATGCAACCCTGGATTGTTTCACTTCCATGTTCATCCAGAAAACCCATTTGGCCCCCGCCAATTTAATCCAAGCATATGTTGAGGCTGAGAAGATCAGTTTACAATCACCAGCGACTGTTGTTGGAGCACCGAGTTATTTTGGGAATGCTAATACATTGAATCAAGGGATGTTGAGCTATGCTCCTACTTTTAATCTTATTCATGCTACTTCTAATCAGCTAGTGCTGCATCCGGGAGCTTTGATATCTCACTGCACCCACACAACCTGTCTACCTTCAGAATACAACCACTTCCACAAGGAATCGGGAAGAATGAGATGAAATGAAAGACTTAATAAAACAAGTCAAGAAGTTTTCTACTGAGGTTACTTACCTTAGAAATCAAAATAATCAATTGCAAAATTCACAAAGAAATTATTAGTCACATCAAGGAAATAACCGAGGGTATCAAGGAAATCCTCCGGCTCACCATGAGAATCACCAAGATAACAATCAAGGATAACAGAACAATAATCAAGGTTATCAAGAAAGTAATTTCAGGTATCAAAACAATAATAAAAAGGTAGCATAAAAGATCATGGAATACAAATCCAAACAATGGTAGGGTACCCTCACCATTGGACAATCCACCAGCTTTTGAAGTCGACCTGCTGACAAAGTTTTCCTAGCAGAAGAAACACTGTTTGGATGGTGTAGATTGCATAAAACTAATCAACATTCCGAGTTACAATGCCAAGAGTTTCAAAGAGTAGCTGATATATTCAAAGGAGATGTGAGAAACACTATTACACCTAAAAATTCTCCACCTACAGGCTATGAGTTAGTGCCTGCTCCCAGATACGACCAGGCATTGGTCTTTGATGATTTCAAGTTTTCACCTCCTGATTCTTAGGGCCTATACAAACTAAACCAAAATTCCTGCTTGCATCATCAAATGGTCCCATGGAGGGACTAAAATATCAAGTTCCACCAGAGAATCAACCTCCACCTATTTCCCCAAATGAGCCACTACAGAGGGACATATTTATTTTCCCTCCACTTTACAATAGTGTCCTAGTGGAAGGAGTAAGTGAAGTTCAAGCTTTTCAATAGAAATCTAGAAATGCTCCATTAAGGAATTATAAGAGAAGTTATAGAAATCATGAGCCATTGACAACGTCAAATCCTCCAAACAACTTCAACTCCTCCACATCCCAATGCCAGTAATACTCCAAGTCCTCTCAAGGATTCATCTGAGTATCGACAACCTGGTAGTACATAAGGAGAAAGAAGTCAATTTGTTGTGACCAATGCCCCACAAAATTAGAATTGGCAACTTGTGTCACATTCTACTATACAAAATGGAGGACAAAAGAAAAATCAAGAACAAGGGCAGAAAGAAAATTCTCCTAGGGAAGAATTCAAGAAGATAAAAGTAAGTCTATCATTGTATGAACTGATAAAAATTCTTGAGATAAGGGACACATTGTTGGGGAGTTTGAATGATGCACCTCCAAAGATCATCTTGCAAAACACTTCATACCCACCTAGAGGTCCCTATAACAATCATCAATCTAGTTTTGCACAAAACACAAATGTTGTTGAAAATGTACAAACAAGTGCACCTGATGTCTCACAAAGTTCAAGCTTCATTGGGATGGTGCAAAACTTTTCTGAGGAAGGAATCTTACATAATGACCCTTCACTTCGAAGAGGAGAAACAATTAGAGATCCTACTGCTCTGGTAGAACAAATGACAAGTGCTATTCAGAATGGGAGCAACACCCAACAGAATGTGAACAATGAGGAATTCAACCCTAGAGCACAAAAACCTATGGTTTTCTACCAAGGAAAAGAAGAATCTGCCCCTTTCCTTGTGTCAGTCTGAATTTTTGGAAAAATGTTGCATAACTGTCTAATTGGCTCTGGAGCATCAAGTAATGTAATGCCCCTTGATATATGTAGAAAATTGGGATTAGTCCCATTACAAATAGATAAGAAGGTGACTCAGCTGGATAAAATAGAAGTTCCAGATATGCAATTGGCTTCAAATCCATGAGTTTAGAGTTGTATCGACATATCAATTGTGGACATTCCAGAAGGGTATGGAATGCTTTTAAGTAGAGAATGGGCAAGGAAATTGAATGGATACATAGCGACTAATTTTTCACACATGTGGCTCCCATGGAGAGGAATCCCAAATCAGATAAGGATTGAGAGCACACCAAGGCTCCAATTGTTGGTAACTGAATATGGAGAAGATAATGAGATCTTGTTCATGGAAACAAGTCTGGGCTCTTATGCACCTAAAACTAGGGAAATTTTGATGTTACAAGGTTACAACCAAGGAGGATGCCCAAACATGATGCCCAGGTTGGTAGAGGCACAAACTGATGATAATTCAAAACCATCAATGATTGAAGTAATGTTTGAAAATTTCAGGAATTTTGTGTTGAAAAGTGTTAAGCAAGAAGTTGAGCTGGGGAAAGACACTCACATTCAGAATCTGTTACTACCTAATTGGTGTAGAATACATAATGCTTTTCATTTTGAAATATCATGCACCATGTGCAAAGCTGTAGTTGCACAAGTTTCAAAGATGGTCCCACAAGTATCACTGGCACAAAATTTTGAAGTTGTCAATGTGGAATATCCAAGTCAAGTAGCGACCTTAGAACCATAGTATAAAGAAGTTCAAAAAGATGAGAATAATTTTTTTGAAGAAGAACATGAGAAACAAGTCAAGCAATCAGAGTGTGAAACTTCTAGTACTCAAGCTGATGATCAAGTCTAGACTTTATCATTTGATGGATCGAAATCAAAGAAAGGAAGTGGAGTCGGTGTCGAACTTGTTATCCCAACAAGGGAAGCTTATCTCGTAGCACACAGATTGCAGTTTCCTTGTACGAATAATGTAGCTAAGTATGAATCATTAGTTATTGGATTGCTCCTTGCTATCCAAAAAGGTGCCAAGATCCTGCATGTGCATGGAGATTCAGACATAGTAGTAGGACAAGTTCGAAAACAATATGCATGTCATGATAAAAGATTGGGTTGTTATCGCAACAAAGTTTGGGATTTGATTGAAAGCTTTGATGCTTTCAACATTAAAAGAACAAATCGAACATGCAATCCAGTAGCAAATTCATTGGCTCGGTCTGCAAGTTCTTTCGAACCATTAGCCATGGATTGTGTGAAGAAGCTCACAGTTGAATTGACTTCAGTGCTATCTATTCCAGACAACATAACAAACTTTTAGGTATATGAAGATGATAAGCATATCCTTGATTTCCTAACAAGTTCAAGGGTCTTTGAAGCACAAGTCATAGATGAGGGAGAACCACAACAAGCTCAGTTCAAAATAGATGAGATACTAAATTTGAGGACAAATACTATTCCTAAGGGGATGATTGAACTAGAAAGAATTTTTGATTCAGATAGATTGAGTGCCCTCAATTATCAAACAAATGAAGGAGGGGAATGTGAAAAGGTGAACTTAGGGACTAAGGAGAATGTCAAGAATGTTTTTATTGGTAAAGTTTGTACTCCTTAGGAAAAGGAAGATATTCTGAAGCTTATGAGGGAATTCCTAGATGTGAGTGCACGGGGATACGAAGATTTGAAAACTTATGATACCTCCCTCATCACACACACAATTCCACTAAATCCAAATAGTAAACCATTTCAGCAAAGGCAGAGACTGATAAATCCCTTGTTAGAGCCACTGATCCACCAAGAAGTGAAGAAATTTCTTTTTGCCACAATAATTTTTCCAGTCAGACACTTGATGTGGGTCACCAACTTGGTTCCTGTTAGAAAAAGGAGTGGAGAAATAAGATTGTGTGTGGATTTCTGTAATCTTAATAGAGCTTCAGAAAAGGACAATTATCCAATGCCATCGCTAGATGAAGTTATACAAGTTGTGAATGGATCGCAAATGATGTCATTTTTAGATGGTTATTCTGGGTATAACCAGGTGATGGTAGAAGAAGACAGATTGAAAACTGCATTCACCACTAAGTGGGGCACATTTGCATACATAAGAATGCCCTTTGGTTTGATTAATGCCAGAGCCACTTTTCAGAGAGCCATGGACTATGCTTTCAAGGATTTGGTTGGGAAATGCATTATCATATACATGGATGATCTCACTGTATTTTCTCGGCACAGGGAGGATCATATAACTGATTTAAAAATAATCTTTTAGAGATGCAAGAGATATGGAATTTCATTGAACCCAAAGAAGTGCATGTTCACAGTCATTGAGGGAAAATTGTTGGGACATGTGATTTCAGAGCATGGAATCTCAATTGATCATGAGCGCATTGAAGCAATTTCAAAGTTGGGGCTGCTAGCTAGTCAGAAAGAGTTAAAGTCATTTTTTGGAAAAATTAGCTTCGTAAGGAAGTTCATATAAGGATTTGTAGAAATAGTCAAGCCACTAAATGACATGTTGAAGAAGGGTGCAAAGATAGATTGGACACCTGCAACAAAGAGGGCATTCGAGGAGATAAAGCAAGGAATTGTGGATGCTCCTATTTTGATCAGTCTAGATTACATTAGGCCATTCTACATCTATTCATTTGCATCAGAGCATAACTGTGTAGCTATCCTCACTTAGAGAACAGAGGACAAAGATGAGCATCCTATTGCCTTTATGAGCTCACCATTGAAGGAAGTAGAATTGAAATATCTAAACATAGAGAGGCAAGCCTATGCTTTGATGAAGGCAATCAAGAAATTTTGACATTATATTTTGAGAAGGTTAATGCAATTGTCCCAGATGTGGCAGTGAAGACACTATTGATGCAGAATAAATTGGGAGAAAGAAGAGGAAAATGGATGTCTATCATTCAAGAATATGACATGGAGATACAACCTATGAAGCTAGTTCGAGGACAAGCTCTCACACAAACAATCGCAACAACTGGTCCCAGATTGGTTCAACAAGTCTATGTGATGGAAGAAGTATCCCCAGATGAATGGTATGATGACATTGTTTACTACCTCCTAAATCAAAAGTCTCCTACGCACCTAAATTCTGTCCAAAAGCATGCCCTAAGAATGAAAAGTCAACAATCTATGCTTCAAGGAGAAGTTCTATATAGAAAGAATCATGACAGAGTCTATTTGAGATGTGTCGAAAAAGAAGAAGCGAAGCAGATCCTTGAACATTTTCATAGCAAGTATGGGATCAGTCACAAAAGTAGTCTCTCTATGGCCCACCAGATTTCAAGGGTAGGATATTACTAGCCCACATTGTTTAAAGATGCCTATGAACATGTAAAAACCTGTCACACTTGTCAAGTAGCCGCAATGTGTGAGAGAAATCCTGCAATGCCTTTGCAACTTGTTATTGAAGTAAGACCTTTTGCTAAGTGGGGGTTAGAATTTATTGGTCCAATTAATCCACCCTCTTCAGGACAACATAGGTACTTTCGGGTTGCTACTAATTATTGTACTCATTGGTCAGAAGCTCAAGCACTAAAGAATTGTATGACAAAGGTTGTCATCAAGTTCCTTGAAGAAAACATTGTCACGAGATTCAGATGTCCACATGCTCTTGTATGCGACAATGGTACTGCATTTAAATCTCTGAAGTTTTCAAACTGGACGTTTGATTATGGGATCACCTTGAAGTTCTCATCAAATTAATATCCTCAAGGAAATGGGTTAGCTTAGTCAACAAATAAGAATCTGTTAAGTGCTATCAAGAAGTTGTTGGACAAAAATCCCAGGGACTGGCATACGTAGCTGAGATTTCCACTTTGGGCAGATGGAATAAGAGTCAAGAGCTCTATAGGGACATCTCCCTATCATTTGGTTTATGGACAAGATCCAATTTTTCCCATTGAGTTGAGGATCTCAACATTACAATTTATGCAGGAATACATGGAAGGTGAAGACATAGCACGTACATGATTGACACAATTTCTTCTCCTGGAAGAGAAAAGAGATTAGGCACTGGAAAAGTTCACAAAACATCAAGCTGTGGTAAAAAGATGGTTCAACAGAGTGGCCAGAGTGAAGGATTTCTGAATTTTAGATCTGGTACTTTGCTAGGATAAAGCCCATGAAAAGGAAGACGATCGTGACAAGTTTGATAATCTATGGATGGGACCTTTTCAAATTTCTAAGATACTGGGAGATAATGCATTCAAGCTGAGAACTCTGATAGGAAAGGAAGTCCCATTGCCCGTCAATGGGCAATTCCTTAAACATTATTTCTGCCCTTAGGTTTCCCTCTAGAAGCCTACCCTGTATATAGTTAGTCTAGGTTCCCTTTCTGTTCCTTCATTTTGGTTTCCCTTTTTCTTTGCGCCTTCGTTGGCTTGATTTTAGTATAGAGGGGATTTTGGTTTTCTTCCCTTGTTTCCTTTCTTGTCGTTTCTTTCCTGTTGGTGGTATTTTGGCTTTCTATACTTTAGGGTTTTGTTTCCCCTAAGCTTGGTTTGTTTGGGTGGATTTGGTTTTCTTTTGGTTTTGGTTGGTTTTGGTTTTCGCCAAGTGGCCGAGAGGTTTGGGGTGTTCCCATTTGCAAGGGGGCATTGTGTGATTTCGAACTTCATTTAAAGATTCCACTAAGTCTTGTTTATCTCATTTCCTAGATAACTGTTTATGAAGATCCTTAGGAACTAAGGTTGTTTGTCTTATGTTTATCATTAGGTTGGAACACAAACTTGACTCAAGAGGTTAATCATGCACTGTGTCTTGACACTCAAAATTTGAGATTGCTATATATTTCACGCCTAACTATTTCTACGAGTCCATCTTAGTTTCTTTAGGAGAGGTCATGGCTTGTAAAAATTTTAAAATCTTGCTTTAGTGCCATTGTAATTCCTAAACCCATAGTGAGCTTCACTGCTCACGAGCCAAAAGAAAAGAAAGAAATGCAATATCAATTGAAAAGGATAAAAGAGAAAATAAAAGAAAAGATGAAATAATTGGCTTTTGGGGGTACACAGAAATCTCCACAGGTGTTCAAAATTATAATTCGCCAGAAGTGGAGCAATCTTTGTTGGTTTTACAACGACAACTCCGTTGGGGCTATGGACGCCTGACTGGCAGCAGGGCAATGTCTAGATGCTTTTGGAGTTAAGAGGAATATATAGCTCGCCATGGCTGATCTTAGGGTTTTTGAGTGGTCTTGTTGAGTGGGAATTAACACGTTTGCACACACATAAGTAATTGAAGGATGAAGGTGTCTTGATCCAATATATGATTCTTCTCCCTTTTCAAGTTATGTTTTCTATCTTCATGATAGCATAAGTTTGTTAACTAAGGAATTTGGGTTCCAAGTAATTTTTTTATCCTTGAATGTCTTCAACATTTCACCCATGGAGTCACTAGATGTTGTGATGTTTATCACACACTGCCCATTAGATGGGACCCCTATCCTTCATTATCCCGCTTGGCTCCTATGTCTTGTTTTGTCTTAGTAGACTCTAAGTTGCGTCTCCAAGTTGCTGGTCGGATTCACTAGGTTTGACAACTCTAGGCTGATAGCTAGGAATGCTACTTGTTGGGTTGCCCCATCTGTTGGCTGGATCAAACTAAACTTTGATGGGGCGGTGAACAACCTTTTCTAGGGTGGAGGTGGAGTGCTACGAGACCACAATGGTTCTTGCCTTTTGGCTTATGCTGGGCCACTCAGAAACAATACTATTAACCAAGCTGAAGGCGCGACTCTTCTATGGGGTATTAGGATGCTGATGATCGAGGGAGACTCCAAATTAATTGTGGAGAATGTTAACCAAAGGTTGAATGCGGGGTGGTGGGTGAACACCATCATAGTGGAAATTCGGGAGCTTCTCAACAACTTTCAGAACACTATCACTTCCCATATCTATAGGGAAGGTAACTCAGTGGCTGATTCCGTGGCTGGTATTGGGCTCAACCAAACTAGGGTGGTAAGCTAGGAGGAGATTAGTGCGCTACCAAAGGAGACCTATTGTGATGTTTATCACACACTGCCCATCAAATGGGATCCTTGTCCTTCATTTTCCTGATTGGCCCCCGTGTCTTGTTCTGTCTCATTAAGCTCTAAGTTGCATCTCCAAGTCCCCTTTTGGTCAAGGTGAGAAGTGGAAAATTTGGGGTTTTTTTTTTCCTTGAAGGAACTTCCAAGACCGGAGCTCATTCAATGAAGAAACTCGTTGTAAGAGTCCACAGTGCATTCCAACACCCAACATATTCTGAAGGGTAATTTCATACTATTCCTTAGAGGAAAAGATACACGAGATAGCCAAGATGTGCAGAGAAAATGAGGCAATGAACAAAGGAAACAAATAAATCCATAGTGTAACCCTACATGCCTCTAGACATGCTCAGTGCACAAGTGATCAGTTCATGATAGAAGTATCCACGATAGAGGCCCCAAAAGATTCGGTGGCGAGTCAACATGCATGAAGGAGAGTTTAACATCGAGGAAAATCCACAACTCCATGCTATATGCACCCAGAGTGCAATTCCTACCTAGTTATGGAATCGTCCAAAAGAGAAAATCCATGACCCAATGAAATATGCACCCAAAGTGAAATCCTGAGGCAATTAGGGAATATGTAAAAAATCAAATCCTCGACATCAGTAAAGATGCCCTCAGAGCGTGATTCATGCCTAGTCACAAAATGTGACAAAAGACAAAATCCTCATCTTAATCTAATACGAGCCCAGAGCACTAAATGAAGGGGGTCATGAAACAGTTACAAATATTAAATCCCCAATCCTTCCTCATACGCGCTTGGAGCGCAAAACAAGCTCAGTCATGGAGAAATTAAAAAAATATTAAATCCTTAACTCACTCCCAAGTGCGCTCAAAGCCCAAGGCGAAGAAAGTCCAAAATTTTCTAAAATTATTCTTTTTTGTGAAGATTTCAAAAATGGGATTGGCAAAATATTATATTTAATATTTAAAGCTAAAATGTGGAGAATTGTTTTTTGAAACTACAAAATCTCAAAAATTCTAGAGCTTCAGATTTTTGGGAAGTCCTTTTTTTTGAAAATTGGAGGAATTTGAAGAAAATCAATTGTTGAGCCAAATTCAGGAATCAATTAAATATTGAATTTCATATTTGATATTTTGATTGAAATTGAAAAATTGATCATCGAAACTTCCAAAATTCTTAAATATTGAAAAAACTTGAAATTTCAAATCATCGAAATTTTGGAGAATTGAGAAAAATCCAAAAATCTTAAAATTTCCAAAGCGTGGAGAAATTTTTTTGTTTTTAAAACTTGGAAAACAAAGAAATAAATAAATCGATTTTGGATTCAAAATTAAAATTTTAATTGAATATTGATTTCTTAATAATATTTAATTAAAACAAAAAAATTGATAAAAGTAATAAAAAATGGAAATTCTTGAAAATGGAAATTGCTTTAAATATTTTTTTGATTTTATGTTTTTTAAATTTGAAATTAATTAAATATTGATTTCATTGATATTTAATTAATTAAATAAAAAAAAATCAAAAAATGGAAAATTGCTTTTGGATTTAAATCTCAAATTAATTAAATATTTAATTAATTAATATTTTAAAGCAATAAAAAATAAAAAAAGGAAACTTCTCCATGAAGTCGAGCACTTAAATTAAAAATTGCTAAGAGTTGGGAGAAAAACAATGACAAATGGCAAGGAATTTCTTTGAAAACTTGGAATCTGCTAAAATTAGTGCCTCGTTTTAAAGCAGCTTTCTAGGGTTCCCAAGTCTATTAAAGAGATCCTCTCCCAATTCTTTTTTTTCACACGAGTTTCAAAGAACAAGCTAAGTAGAGAGATTGAGAAAGAGGGAATTCCTTGTTGAGCTGAGTATATTTTCTTGGAGAGAGAGAAGTGTAGATTTTCTTGGGAAGTGTGGAAATTTTTTCAGAAATTGTAGCTTTTCAAGAAGAATGGGATTTCTTTTTAGTAAGTGGGAAGGATTATGAAAATTCTTGGGAGAAAGAAATTTCCTATTCCAGAGGAAAATATAGAAACTTCCAAAATTTTTAAATCTTCTTTTCTGGGAAAATTATTTTAGTTTTAGTTTTCTTGCATGCTCTTATGTCTATTTCTTTTCTATTTTGTAGGAGAACGAGATGGTAGAGCCTAGAGGAACAAACATGACTAGAATGCAGCTAATAAAGAATGAGCAGAGTAGATTCTATCTAGAGTCCAAGATCGTGTCAAAGTTATCAAAAGTTAGTGATACCAACCTCGGAGGCTTGGACCTGAATGAATTCCATGGGAGGATGTTTGGATATAAATAACATCATCCGACACACCTAGCCAGTTGGATTGTGAGTAGTGGGATGGTCGCTGCAGCTAGATTCTCTCTTGCCTTCCAACATCTTGAACTGATCATGGAGTGTGCAAGGCACTACTAGGCGAGAGACATGACAATCAGAGATGCTAATGAAAACTTACTTGCAGACCTTTTTGTTGACTTGGTGGTCAGCACCTCCTTGGAGATTCATGACATGGCTTAACTGCCTCTCGTGGATCGAGTTAAAATCTAACATTTGTATTGGGCATTGACAGTTCGAGCTTTTGGTGCAACGACAAATGATTCCAACAATTGGTATCAGAGCCTTGGGTCACGGGTTCGAGTCAACCTTCAGTGGGTGCTGAAGGCTCAATCGGTGCTGAGGGGGAAATTGTTGACTTGGTGGTCAGCACCTCTTGGAGATTCGTGACATGGCTTAACCGCCTCTCGTGGATTGGGTTAAAATCTGACATTTGTATTGGGCATTGACAATTCGAGCTTTTGGTGCAATGGCAAATGATTCCAACACTTTCTCCACCAGCTATTTTAGAGGCCTTTGAAATTCCTTCCTCTCAGAGATTGGTGATAAAAACTGAGAAAGCAAAGAGTCTTCACTATTAGAGTCCAGTATTGTAAGGAGATCATCAATAACAAGTGGTTGAGGAGGAACATATCTCATTTTTCCAAGCTTCCCAAAGAGCTAGTGTGGCTGGATTTTCACTGTGAATATAGTGACATGATAATGATGTTGAGCAAAATATTTGGCCTACCTCAGTCTTATCTCTTCGAGAGTTGGATGTGGTACTTCATTGAGCAGATAGTAGAAGAATATAATCATGTAGACTGGGCAGGGTTGATCAGTGACAACTTGAGCGAGCAGTTAGAAAGCTTGGAGTAGACAAAGAAATTCTACATGAGTTCATACATGATCTACATGCTGGCACGGGAAACAAGATATGAAGGACTGAGATGCAAGGGAGCAATCGGGAGTGGAACTCAATGATTGAAAGTATAAGATTTCTAGCCTTAGTTGCATCTTCATGCAATTGATGATTATGCCCGGGTCAACTACGCATTTGTAGTGTGTATTGTACGAACTTTGCAAAAGAGGCTACATGTGAGGCTGTCAGAATAAGCCATAAAATTGGTGGAAGAATACGGGGCTTGGTTTATTTAGTTTCCCACCTTTTCTTACATCAGGCTTCAAGGATTCTCAGCGCAACCATACAAGATTCCTAGGTATCCGATAGATAAAATGGTCTTGCTAGAGATCACCTCAGAGCTGATTGTCTACGACAAGATTCAGAAAGGAAAGAAGAAATTGGGACTTGAATTTTCAATTTTGATAGGCAAGGATGAAGCTGGATTGTGTCCATGTCTAAAGGTAGTTGAGAGGTCTCATGAGGAATTATCATTCTTTCATCTTCCTCTATATACAGAAAGGCTAAACTATGATCCTTACAACAATACACAGTCAGTGGCAGTGATCAAATATTAGCATATGGCACACCTTGAGGATTTTTGGGTAAATGTTCTTGATGAGCACAAAGTGAAGAAAATGATGCACTCCAAACTGCAACTGAACTTGATCAGAGTGTGCAAGACTTTTTATATTCTTGACCAGATGGAGGAAGGATTAATAAATGTGGTCCAGAAAGGATATTGCCCCGAGAAGAGAGAAATTAGTGCCTATGATTAGTCAAGGAAAGAAGTTCTAGACCTTGACGCATTGTCTAGACCAGTCTTGGATTTCATGAGATACTAGATTGGGAGGCAATTGAACCAGGTGGCCGTACTAAAGGAATAATGGACATACCAACTGATGGGTCATTAAGCACTGAGGGATGAAAGACCGAGACAACCACAAGGAAGAGCAATGGAAGAGGGACAAATTCCATCAGGTAGTGCAGAACTCAGAAAGGATAAGGGTGTTTCTCAAGAAATACATGCAAAAAGGAAGTTGGACCTCCATAATGAAGAACCACAACAGAAAAGGAAAAAATCTGTAGATGTTCGATCCTCACCTAGTCGAACTCCTAGTGTGCAAGAGATAGGAACTTTCACTAGGGGGAAACATATATCACTAGGAGAATGATGGAGTAGGACCACATAAATAGGTCAGTTCAGGACATGATGAGTATCAACGCTAATGAAAGGTTTCCACAAAGAAGGGGCAGAGAGAAGGATATCACCACTAAGGAGAGTCTCGGTATACTTCTAGAAAGAGAAATGATGGAAGAGGAAGTTCTAGAAATAGTGACAGAAGTTCCTGCAACAGAAGAAGGATTTGCCACAGTGGAAGCTGTAGCCCCTATGGAAATGACAGAAAGTCCAAGGGCTGAGGAAGAAATTGATATTAGGATATTTCAAGGAGAAGAACAGTTGGTAGTGCAGAATGATTAGGACATAGATGTTCCAGAATGGATGAGACAAAGGATTCAAAGGAGCCAAGAAAAGGAGGTTGACCCAGCGGCTAAATTGAAGGAAATCCTAGATCGAGTCAACTGATCAGATGAAAAGGGAAAGGCAAAGAAGTTCACAAAGATTAGCCGAGGAGAATCTGGAGCCATGATCTTATAGGTTGCAACACCAATGGTAGATAAAGTGAAGGATCAAATAGCTACTGAAGAATATAATATAACTGAAGTTGACTTAGGTCATGCATCCAGGGCACAGGTCACGGAGGATTTCGATGACTCCACACAGGCAGTGAAAGAAAAATTGAAGAAGCTTGAGGAGAACTATTAGAGGCAAAAAGGTGAAATTAAAGCCCTATGTGACTACATAAGTAGCCTGTGTCATCTAGTTAGTGAGAAGGATCCATCATTCGTTCCTCTGGTTGTCCCTATGGAGTTCGTTGAAGGAATAGATAGAATCAGGTAGATCGCACAAGGATTAGAGGTTTAGATGAAGGGCATCTAGAATGAGGCCTACAAACAGGCTGAGGATTTGGTAAAGATACATAATAGATCACTTGCCATCCTTTCCTGAATCTAGTGTATGGAGGGATCTTGGGAGGATGAGTGCATCTATAGAGATGAGGTAATTATAGAGTTTCATGAGCTGATGGAGACACCTAGCGAGAAATTGATTGATGGTAGGGTTGTCAGAGAGGGTGAAGCATATGACTTTTCTAGATGGTATGGAGTAGTGTTGTTGGCCAAGAAAATGTTTTGAGCATTTCATTAAGGAATCCACTCGGTTGAAGTAAGTGGCTAATAATATCGATAGGAAGTTTCCAACAATGTCGCCTTGCTTTTATCACAAAGGCTCTCTAAAGAGGAAATAACTCTAGGCAACCTAAAAAGAAAGTTGGAGGAGTCCTTTCAGTTGATCTTTTTTCATGAAGGATGATTATGAGAACCTTTCTATATTCTCGAATGATATGCATTTCGCTCAGGACTTGGTACCAAATTGGGATGATAGTTTAAAGAAGTCCAAGTGAGAAATGGTCACCTTGGAATTCAAGCAAGAATCAACACCCACCGTTAGTGTGGAAGAATTAGAAACAGTGCTAGATAGATTCGAGGCATTCAAGCAGAGAGGTCAATGATAGGACAACATGCACATTTAATGCATAGTGGGAGCACATAATGGTCATTTATTGCACCCCACCTTCCTTCTAAGTTTGCATGCATAGTGGGCATTTATTACCCACTATGGTATTGGATTCTTTTTGTGCATTGATGTAGATTCCTTTTCTGTGCCCTAACCCTAATTAGGGCTTTGGTGGCAAATTATAGGCCATCAGTTATTGTTTTGATCTAGGCCTATAGTTGTTTTCAACGACCTTTGTAAAGGCCTCTTCTTCTCATTTGTGAGGGAGTGAATTTTGAGATTGTTGCTTATGAGCTATTGAGACAATAAAATTTTCATTGAAGTGTGGTGATCATTTGATGTGTCTTAATGCTTGCTTGGTTTCATAATTCTCTCAATTAGATTAAGTTTAGTAGATAAAGTGTAATGAATGTTTTGGAGGATATGATGATGTTTTGATGACTTTCTTTGGTTCATACTTTTGATGTTTTAGTGATTCTAAAGCGTTATGCAAAGCTAGCTTGAACCCTTATCCATGTGGCTAAATTTGATCATTCAAACAAATATTTGAAGATTGCACCAGTCCACATGTAGTTGTAGCTTGACTTGGAGAAGCGAGACTTGGTAATTGAGGAGCTCATCCATCAACGTACTTTCCTTGGCTATCATTTCCCTTAGGATTAGATTAGGATCTCTGAACCCTAAACCCCTCTCATTTCTGCATATTCGGTTAAAACCCCCCCAAAAAGTAGTACTTAATTGAAAATATTTTGATAGTACCCATATTCATCATGACATAAAAGGGTCAAAAAATGTAAGGCCCCTTGTGATCATCAGAAAATCACATCAACACTGAGCTTATCCACGAGTCGAGGAACCTTGGAGTTATCGTATGATCTTCTTGTAATCTTAGCATACATGATACTTTGTTCAATAGAGGATAGATATTTTGGTAATTTTTTCTACTATTTGGTGAGTCATAAAACATAGATCAACAAGACCCAATGGCTAATCGGGCGGGAAAAACACAACACAAGTAATGTTTAAAATGGGTCGCATTGGTGATAGAATTGTTGAGGGCCTCACCAAGCTTTTGTGCTGGCTTCATGTGATGATAATAATCTTTATGACTATGTATGCACAAAATTTAATAAAGGTCCATAATTGGCCATTGAGAGATTACGTTGTCCGAATCAACATGTCATTTTGACTACCAAGGACATTAATGGAAAAAATGGCTTAACTTCTAATTATTACACTTGGAGATCCATTGGATTTCATTGTACGGGGCTCATTTCCCCAAAGACCACCCAGCCTGTACCTTTTATGAGAAAAATTCACCCTAGATAGTTAATTCAAAAAGCCCTATTTTACGCCTTGGCTTGCAAAGCTCAGCTCAGTAACTTTCAGAAGGCGTCTGTTGTGGAGAAAAGTCCAGTCGAGATGGGTGACAATAAATTGTGCATTGAACCTAACAAAATAAAAAAGTAGTTCACTTCTGATCCTTTGGTTATTCACTACTGCAAAGATAGTGGCATTTGGGGTTTTATGGTAAGAATGAAGGGCAGCCATGATGAACAAATTTCTAAGCAATTTGTGTCATCATGGAACAATAGAAAGGTGTCTGTCGGGGGCATCCACTTTCAAATCAATGAAGAAGTCATTAGAAAAGTGATGGGGCTCTCGATGGAGGGAAGGAAATATAGGAAAACTAGCTGAACGCCGGACGTGACCAGTTTCAACCAATTCTTTAGGCCTGGAGAAAAGCCTATGAAAAAATTTGGGGGTTTCAACCGTGAGCTGCTTCCCGATTTTTGGTCTAAGGTTTGTCATATTATCATGTGGTATTTCACTTTAGAGGGAAAATTTACTATCTTTTACTACTATCATTTGTCATTCCTTAATCATATTAGAAACAAAGACCTTATTTCCATTCTGTTCTACCTCCACTCGTTGGAAAGCAACATTTTGGACATTAAGGAGAAGAAAAACCCTAAGAAGCCGATTCCCATCCTACACCAAGGTCTTTTACTTTGTTTGTTCAAGTTCCACAAAGACATTTTCCCCCCACCTCAACCACCCCTAATTATCACGGACATCACCCTAGACATTAGTCCTTCGGTAGCTAATAACCCCTCTCAATCCCCCTCCCAATCCATCCAGGAGACTAACCCTATCCCCCACGATTGCAAGGGCCACAAGAGGTGTGTGCGGAACCCCTTCAAAAGGTCAGAGGAATTAGAGGATTCCCATATTTCTGATTCCCTGGAAGCAAAAGATAAGACAATGGATGATAACACCCTTGAGGCTGAGAAGAGGCTTAAGAAATCGAAAAAGTCAGGCAGTCAAGTGGGGTCAAAGGTTGAAATGGGTGGTACTGTTCGATGCTCCAACATAATTTCTAAAGAAAAAGGTAAAAGATGACTCAAGGAAATAACCTCTGAGGACAGGATGCTTTCAGAGGATATGGATAACTCTAGCTCCTCTAGGTCGATTAAGGGCTCCTTGGCTGAGCATTTGAGCCCCCCCAGGTTTGCCAGCGCTCCTCCTTTGAATCCCTCACCCGTGGTGAATGAAATCCCTCACAGCAATACCTTGACCCTGCCCTCTCCCCACACACAATAGGTCAACTCACTCCGCATTGAGCACGCTACCAAGGCTATGGCTGGGAATTGCAGGTTCAAAGGATCCCTCAAACAGAAATTCATAGAGTTGGACAATGAGATCCTCGGTCTCAAGTAGGATATGAAGGAAATCAAGGCCCGCATCGCTGACTTCAATAAGTAGTTTTCTCTTAAAGTGATGCATGCGTCAATGGTAACTCTGTGTAATGTGTAGGAGAAGATTGCTAGTGGTAAGTTGGAAGCTGACGAGGACAACATAGACCTCTTCCTATTTCTGTAGGAAGAATGGTCCTCCACCTTGGTGTCCAAGCGGCTGGGTGAGAGGACCTAACTGTTGTTGGTGCCATGGTGATTTTGTCTTGTTCCGGGCTCTTGGGTCCTAGGTTTTATTTTTTGTTTTTCTATTATATGGTTAAGTACTTAAAAATTTGGTTTAGCCTCACGAGGTAGTTTATTGATACTATGTTCAAGGTTTTTTGGTTAAACTACAACACTGGTTCATTTTTTTTGTTAAGGATGTTCAAGATTGTTTTTGATAGAGACAAACTAGACACTGTTACTCTGCTGATTATCTATTGTGAAGGTAGTGCTATTAATGTGCTCTTAGTCTTCCCTATTCCATGGGCCAGCACCCTCTTGCTGCTTTTTCTATCAAAAATATATATGCGCTGAATAAAAATAATGATATGCTTTTCACCAGAAAGCAATAAAGGTGCTAACATCTACCCATAGCCATGCAAGTAGATGCAAAAATATTGAAAGTTATAAAAAGGTGAATGCTAGAAAATGATACACGACCCACTTCATTCACATTCACAAATGATAAATAAAGAGAGGAAGAGTACATATTCTTCTCAATAGATGGCTCAATCTGAAATCACAATTTCAGAATCAAACACATGCACAACTGATATGATAAAAATGATGTTGAAAGTTAACCATAATGAGACACAGCTCAATATAATCTTTAAGACAATAATGATAAATTCATAGATTTAAAATAGTTTCCTTGTTCTTCCAATATCAAAATTTTGAGCTCACATACTCAAATTTATATGCATTCTACTGCATTGAAAAGAAAACATATGCTCTTCCTGCTACAATAAAAAATAGAAAGATCCTCCCTCTCTCCTGTAGCTTACAAACTTCTGGAAAAAAGGAGAACCCCACTTATGCCCACTCTTTTACAATATATAGTGTCTTCAAGTTTCTATTCAGTTATTGTAACCAATTCTTGAATGATCCTTGATTGCCAACATTAGACTTTTAAATCCTTTTATTTGCTGGTCCCTTTTGAGGGTCTTTATACATTTTTTTTCAAACAATATCCTAATAAATTATTAGGATTATTAATAAAGAAAGACTCATATTTTATATTTAAAGATGTACACATGGGCTCTTGGACATGTGGCACTTGCTGGTGATGAAGTGTTGTCATTACTTTGTGACTATTATTGGCATATTCGATAATGTCTTAAATAGTCACCTGTATCTCATGATCCAAGATACATTTTGAAGATCGCTCTAGTGAGAATCTAGAGAATTAGGTTTACGACATCATATCCAAAATTTAGCACGATCCAACGGTGGAGTTGGAAGTTATGCCCCCCGCAATATGACTCTTTATTTGTCTCTTGCAAATTCATGTTTGCAAAATCTTCATTAAATTTTCTTCTGCACTTTCACAATGGCTGCCAATATGATCTGATTTCACTAAAATAGAGATCCAAAAGATAATTATGATCTCTATGTTAATACACATGCTTCCCTCAAGGTGAAGATTATGTAAATTTCCATTGTGTGCATCACATATCCCTGTTTTAACTTCTCTGATCTGCACATTGAAGACTTCACTAAAATTAGGCATCTTGCGGGCTCATCGTTTTAACAATTCTCCTGCACTGACATGTCTTAATTTTGTAACTTATATTTCAGCATTTCTGGTGACTCATCGATACATGAATAATCATCGCCATCTTTATGTACCTGCCAAATTTCTTAAAATGATGAACTAACTTGAACTACCTTGAACTAATTTAAACTAAGTTCAAACCTGTTCAAGGGTGTTCAAGAGTATTCAAGACTGTTCCAACAATTTGTTAGCAATCAATCTGACAACTTTTAAAACATGGTAAGACCCAAGGGACTAATGGTTTTGATAAACAACTGGACTCAAAAGATTAAGGGAATGAAGGTAACTAATCATACAAGGGTGACTTAGAAAACAAAATAAAAGGATGAGTGCCAAACTTGGACTAACACACATGTAGATAAAGATGACAAGTTCGCATTTTGAAGATGCTAAAAGAGGAGAGGATCTTATCACCAAAAGAGCCTTGCTAAATGATTAGAAGAAACCTCCCGAAAGGAAGGATTTGTTTTGCACAAGACGTATGTGTAATGGTAATGTTTGCAATGTTATTATAGATGGTTGTAGTACTGATAACCTTGTTTAAATGGAATCAGTTAGTAAATTGAAGTTAGAGAGAAGAAAACATCAGAATCACTTCTAGATTTCTTGGTTGCATAAGGACCACAAGGGTTTGGTCAATGAACAATGTCTACTAAAGTTCAAAATTGGAAACTATAATGATGAGGTATTATGTGATATTATGATTGTGTATGTTTGTCATATGTTGTTAGGGAGACTGTCAATTTGATTATCATGCAGTGCATGATGGGTATGCAAACACCTATTCTTTCACAAAGGATGGAGTACAACACAAACTAAAGCCATTGAAAAAGGTAGAGGAAAATGTATGCAGTAATATAAGAATATGTTTAGGAGACAAAATAAAATATTTAGATGACATGAAACATGAGCATGTGTGTTTTTCTTTAATTCCTAAAGCTAACAAAGAGGAAGTAGAAGATGTTCCTAGAGAAGTTGTAGATTTGTTGGATGAGTTTCAATATATTGTGTTTGATAATGTACCGAAGGGATTACCACTGATGAGGAAGATAAGTCACTATATGAACCTGATTCCTTGAGCTAGTTTGTTGAACAAGGCAGCCAATAGAATGACTATGATAGATAATGAAGTGTTGAACATACAAGTACAAGAGTTATTATGGAAGGGATTGATTCAAGATAGTTTAAGTCCTTGTGTAGTAGTTGTCATACCAATTTTAAGAAGGGTGGATAATTGATGATGTGTATAGACTCTCGAGCCAAAAACATGATTACCATCAAGTATATATTTCCCTTGCCAAGGATGGATGATATTATCGATTGTTTGAGTGGAGCTAAGTACTTCACAAAGATAAATTTGAAGAGTGGATATCACCAACTCCACTTGGGTCTATTGTCTCAGTAGACGGTCTTAGGATGGACCTATAAAAGGTAAAGGCTATCCTTGAATGGCCTACCCCATAGTTCTATAGAGGTGAGATTTTTTCATGGTTTGACAAGTTTTTTTAGGAAGTTTGTCAAATGGTTCAATAGTATTTGTGCAACACTAACATGCTTTGGCACTTCCAAATTTTAATGAGGTATTTCAAGTAGATTGTGATGCTAGTGGCAATCCTATTAGAGCCAATTTGAGTTGGGAGGGTAAACCCATTGGTTAGTTCAGTGAAAAGTTGAATGATGCCAACAAAATATTCTAGTTATGATCAATAGTTTTATGTTATAGTTCAGGCTTTTAAGAAATGGATACATTATTTTTTGCCAAAAGAGTTTGTTTTATCTGTTGATCATCAGGTTTAACAATATTGGAATAGTCATGGAAAGTTGAATCGAAGTCAATTGAGATGAGATGATTTTTTGTATGGTTACACTTTTGTTTTAAAGCATAGGAGTGGAAAGTCTGAGTTTCAAATGCATCAAGGTAGAAGGCAAAATTTGTTGACAAAGATGCATACCAAAGTTGTTGTCCATGAACTCAAGAGTTTGTATCTAAAAGATAGTAATTTTTTAGAAGCTTGGATAGCTTTTAGGGATCTTCTTACCATGAATAGGCCAAAGTGGTTGGATTTCATAATATGAGATGCTATTTTGTTCAAGGAGAGAACCTGGAAGCTCAATGAGAAATAACTTGATCAAGGAGAAACAAAGTGGAGGACTTGCAAGATATTTTGGTTGAGATAAAACCATGACACTTGTTAAAGAACATCAATACTAGCCAAAATTGCAGCAAGACGTGAAGAAGTTTGTATAGAGTTGAAGATTATGTCAAATGACAAAAGACACAAACCAAAACATAGGTTTATGTCAACCATTATTTGCACATGAGAGGCCACGATAGGACATTAGTATGGATTTTTTTCTTGGTTTACCAAGGATAGTGAAAGGGTGTGATTCCATTTTTGTGGTGGTAGATAGGTTTTCGAAGATGGTATATTTCAATCCTTGTAAGAAGACTAGTGTTGTTGTTCATGTTCTAGAGTTATCTTCCACATAGGTGGTGAGACTACATGGTTTATCAAAGAGCACAATTTCATATCAAGATGATAAATTTGTTGATTATTTTTGGAGGACATTGTGAAAAAGTTTAAGATAGATTTGAATTTTAGTTCAACACACTTGTTAGGAGATAGGCCCAAATGATGGGATTTGATTTTACAGTAGAAGGAATTTGATTACAATCATTTTGTCAATAGGCACACTATTAAATCACCATTCCAAATTATATGGAAGCAACCCAAAAAATGCTTTAGAATTAAGGAAGATGGACAAAGGGGAAAAGTGTAGTGTTGAAGTTGAAGACTTTGTAGAGCATCTAAATAATTTGCATGAAGAGGTGAAAAAGCACATTAATTAAAATGAATATGCAATACAAGGCTAAGACATGAAAATAGGAGACATAAGAAATGTTAGATTGGAGATAAAGTCATGGCTCAGCTAAGAAAAAATAGATTTTCAATGGGAACATATAATAAGTTGAAGACGATGAAATTTGGGCCATGCAGAATCCTAAAGAAGCATTACTTGAGAAATGATTATGAGGTAGAGTTGCCAAATGAACTTAATATTTCATGTGTTTAATATTCTAGATTTGATAGCATATCATGAAGGATGTATTGATGATGAAATAACATAAGGAAAATGGAGTATTCCAACACCTACTCTAGAAAAGGAGATAGAAGACATCTTGGATAGCTATGTGGGTAGAAGCATAAGAAATAGATAATATGAAGATTATCTAGTTAAATGGAAAGCAAGACCTATTGAAGTTTCATCATGGCTACCAAGATAAAGATTGATTGTCTTGGTTTTCCTTAGAACATCTAGGATGTGATAGGGTCACTTCTTAAATTACCTTAGGAGTTTGATAGAGGACCATCCAGGGTGTAAGAGAAATCTTGCATCACCCAAAATTATTATTTCTTTTTCATTAAAGGCTAAAAATGACAAGGTTACCAATTTTAGTAAATTCTCATTTGTGCATACTTGAACCTAAAACCTAGCCACAAGGAATAAAATAGGAAAACATAATGATTGGTGAAAAAATCATGTCAATATCCTATATTATTTGGGAGATATTAATGCTTTAGGGTTCAAAAATGCTATAAAATGTTCAACTTGAATTTTGGACCTTTAAATGATCAAATGGAACTTTGATGAAATTCTAATTCAATGAAAAACATGGTGTAGATCTCATCAAGATCTTCGGTTTGAAAAAAAAAGAGCTTAATTAGATCTCAGATAAAAAGTTATGGCCTCTAGAAGTTGTGCTACTTTAGGGAGGAAAATTGAAAAATTTCAAAATACTTCAGTGGACATCAAAACCCATTTGGACATATTTTTGGTATATTCTAAGGCAAGAGAAAGGTGAGAAAATTGGTTGGCGACAAATCAGAGAGGTGACACCTTTTAGAAGATTCTAGGGCAGTTATACTTTCCAGGATAAAAAGTGCAAATAGGGATTACTTGGGATAGTTTTGATTGTGAATATTATGGATCTAGATTGCAAATTATTGTAATGAGAACACACATGTGGTTTCGGTATGTTATTTTATAAATGTTTGTAATTTCATTTAATTGGGATGATATAATGCAAATGTTTCTTTCTGGCATTTTCTGTCCACTTGTTTCTTTTGTTGTGTTTGGGTTTGTCAAGAGAATACCCTTCATCAAGTGGTATCAAAGCATAACTTCATGAGTGTGCAAAAATATCATAGAACATGAGGCAGTTTCCACTAGGATTGTAGTTGTGGGGTTTGAGAGATAAGTGAGAAAAATGCCGCCATGAAGGAACATCGGTGGATTAATTGTTGGTGTGATAGAAGAGGGTTTTAGAGATCTCAAGAGAAAAGTCCAAATAATACAAGAGGAGTTGCGTGGAGGAGTGTATATAAGGGCAAGAGATGAAAGTGACGATGAATATAAAGGACATTTTGAAGAAGAGAATGAAGCAACCATAAATTTTGACGAGGTTGAGTTTTTGAGGGCCATTTCCAAGATTGGAAAAAAAGGACAAAGATTGAAATTTTCACATTTTTTAGAAATCTTAATCTAGAGGAGTTGATTGATTGGATCAATGATTGGAAGAGTATTTTGAGTATGAAGAAGTAGATCCTACGAGGGTCAATTTTGCAAAGACCAACCTAAAAGGTCATGCCAAAATTTGGGGGAAATAAGTTCAGTAAGAGAGAAATAGAAGGAAGGAAAAAATAACAAGATGGGATCAGATGGTGGAAAAATTGAAGAGAGTTTATTCTTGTTGACCGTGAGCTTGATTTGATGAAGAAATTATAAAGGTTGAAGCAAGCAAGAAAATCTGTTAAAGAATATATAATATAGTTCTATCAAGTCCTAATAAGAATATGTCATTCTTAGGCCAACAAGCAAAAAGTTGCATTCATTCTCATGAGAGATGGGTTCTTGTGAACCACTACTCATGAAACATGGGTCAATGACTTAGAATCTAAAACTACACAATTGAATCCTAATAGTAAATCACAATTTGACTTGCTATGGATAATATCTCCTACTTATTAGCAAAAAGTTGCATGTTAAATAAATGGGTTGAAGCCTAGTATATTAGATGAGTTGAGTTAGGTAAGAATGTTTACCATTGAAGATGCATATCAAATTTCTCTATAGATATAATAGAAGCTAAACAAAAGATTCGAGAGAAAGAAAAATGGAAGAGGTCATGGTGGAAGGACTAGTGGATGGTCTTATGGATGTCAAATTGAAGATCAAATGAAGAATGAAGGATCTAGTAGTAGTCAATGAAAAGGGAAACAATTCTTACCCTTCCCGGGATTAAAATAATGTAGATCAAAGAGGAAGAGGAAGAGGAAGAGGAGGTTTTTGTGGAACATGTTTTCAATGTAGAGAATAACATAGGGCCTATATGTGTCCTCAACATCAAGGTAGGATACATAAAAGACCAAAGTATAATGAAGGATTTGCACATGTAGATGAGGATGCTCAGTCTTCAAATTCTGAAGATGTTGAAAGAGGAGAGCTACTTGTTACCAAAAGAGCCCAAATGAAATAACTTGTTTTGCACGAGATGTAAGTGTAATGGTAAAGTTTGCAATGTTAATATTGATGGTGGTAGATGATAGCCTTGTTCTAGAGGAAATAGTTAGTAAATTGAAGTTAGAGAGGAGAATGCATTTGAATTGCTACCAAATTACTTGGTCATAGAAGGAACACAAGGCCCATGTATGGTAAAGTTCAATTTAGAAACTATAATGATGTGTACTATGTGATATTATGCCTATGAATATTTGTCATATATTGTAAGAAAGATTGTGACAGTTTGATTGTTATGCAATACATGATGGGTATGCAAATACCGATTCTTTTTCAAGTGATATAGTTTAACACAAGTTGAAACCATTGAAGGAGGTAGATGAAAAGGTATGTAATGAAAAAATATGTTTAGTGGATTGAAGAAAATTTTTAGATGACATGAAGCACGAGCATGTGTTTTTATTTTATTCCTAATGCTAACAAAGAGGAAGTAGAAGATGTACTTAGAAAAGTCATAGATTTGTTGGATGAGTGTTAGGATATTGTATCTAATAATGTACCTCAAAGGTTACTACCGATGAGGAAGATCAATCACTAGATGGACTTGATTCCTTGAACTAGTTTGTTGAACAAGGTAGCCTATACAATGGCTCCAACAGAAAAAGAAGAGTTGAACAAACATGTGCAAGAGCTATTGTGGAAGCAATTGATTCGAGAGAGTTTAAGTTCATGTGTAGTACTTGTTGTACTCGCACCAAAGAAGGGTGAAGAATGGAGGATTTGTATAGGCTCTCAAGCCATAAACAAGATTACCATCAAGTATAGATTTCCTTTCTTGACGATGAATGATATTATGGATTTTTTGAATGGAGCTGAGCATTTCCCAAAGATAGATCTAAAGAGTGGATATCACAAAATCTAGATTAGAGTAGGAGTTGAATGGAAAGATGCCTTCAAAATCAAGGAGAGATTGAAAGGGTGGTTAGTGATTCCTTAAGACTAACCAATCCATTGAGCACATTCATGTTGCTCATGAACGAAGTATTAAAATAATTTTGGCACAAGTTTGTTATTGTTTATTTGGATGATATTTTTATTTTTCGTAAGACATTAGAGGAACATTTCATGCATAGCCATAAGGTCTTTGAAAAGTTAAGATAAGAGAAGTTGTTTATTAATATTAAGAATTGTAACCTTGTGAAGAAAGACTTAGTGTACCTAGGATTTCTTGTCTCAACAAATGCTCTTAGGATGGACCCAAAAATGGTAAAGACTATCCTCAAATGGACTACCCCACAAAGTGCTACAAAGGTGAGACCTTTTAATGGCTAGGAAATTTTTTGTAAGTTTATCAAATGTTTTAATAGTATTTGTGCATTGCTAACTAGAACAATGAGAGGAGAGGAGAAATAATTCAAATGGGTTGTAGGGACAACAAGGAGGTTTGATTTGTTGAAAAGAAAAGTTACAAAACAACCTATTTTGACTCTTCCATATTTTTAATAAGGTATTTCAGGTAGTCTATGATTCTAGTGGCAATGCCATTAGTGTTATTTTGAGTTAAAAGGGTAAACCCATTGCTTTTTTAAGTGAAAATTTGAATGATGTCAAAAAAAAATATTTTTCTTATGATCAAGATTTTTATGCTGTAGTTAGGCCTTGAAGAAATCGAGATATTAAATTTTACCAAAAGAGTTTCTTTTATTTATTGACCATTAGGCTTTACAATATTTGAATAATCAAGGAAAGTTGAATCAAAGTCATTTGAGATGGGTTGAGTTTTTGCAAAGTTACACTATTGTTTTGAAGCACACAAGTGGAATGTCTAACAAAGTTGCAAATGCATTGAGTAGAAGACATAATTTGTTGACATATTGAAGTTGTTGGGTTCCATGAACTCAAGAGTTTGTATCTAGAAGAACTTGATTGTGTAGAAGCTTGGAAAGCGTGTAAGGATCTTATTATAGTGAATAGGAAAAAGTGGTTGAATTTCATAATATGAGATGATATGCTATTTTGAGGAAGCTAACTATGCATTCCTATAAGCTCAATGAGAGAGAACCTGATCATGGAGAAGCATAGTGGAGGGCTTGTAGGACATTTTGGTTGAGATTAGACTATGACACTTGCTAGTGAACATTAATATTGGCCACTATTGTAGGAAGATGTGAATAAGTTGTAGAGTATGTTAGATGGCAAAATGCACAAGCCATAACACATGTTTATATTGGCCATTACTACTACTTGACAAGCCATGGGAGGACATTAGTATGGATTTTGTTCTTAATTTACCAAGGACATAGAGAGGGTATGCTTCCATTTTGTGGTGTTTGATAGATTTTCAAAGATGACACATATCATTCCTTTTAAAGTCAACAATTATGCTCATGTTGAAAAGTTATTTTTGAAACATGTGGTGATACTAGGTGATCTACCAAAGAACATAGTTTCAAAACAAGATACCACTTTTTTTTGTTATTTATAGAGGATATTATGGATTTGAAGACAAATTTGTTGTTCAGTTCAACACACCATCCACAAATTAATGAGAAAACAATAGTGAATAGGAAGTCGACTAACTTGCTAAGATGCTTGGTAGGAGATAAGCCCAAAGGCCTGGATTTGATTTTACCATAGGCATAATTTGATTGCAATAATTTTGTTCATATGAGCATTTGTAAATCACCATTCTAGATTGTATATGTAAGAAGCCCTAGAAATGCTTTAGAATTAAGGAAGATGGACAAAGGGGGAAAAGTGTAGTGTTGAATATGAACACTTTGACATAGAACATATGAAGAATTTGCATGAAGAGGTGAAAGAATATATTAATGAGATACATATTCAATAAAAGATTAAGGAAGATCAGAAGATGAGACATAAGGAATTTTTTATCAGGGATGAATTCATGGTTCATCTAAGAAAATAGAAGATTCTAATTGGAACCCATAATAAGTTGAAGATGGAGAAATTTAGCCCATGTAAAATCCTGGTGAAGCATTATTTACGATATTCTTATGAGGTAGTTGTCAAGTGGACTTAACATTTCACATGTGTTTAGTATTTTAGATTTGATAGAGTATCATGTAATCTATATCAAAATAGGAAACCTATTTGTAAACCCTAACAACCTAACCACATGTCTAGATCAACAAATCAATTTAACAAGAAACCAATAAAGTTCTTAATGGAAATGTAAATCATAAAATAAGAAAAGCTATGACATCACATTCATAAAATGCTTGAATCCTTTTTTATTACATCCTTCAATGTCTTGTAGAAATTATATTTTATTCCAGTTATATTGCATATGCACAAGATGTCATGAAAGAAATGAAGTGTAGTTGATTGATGTTGATGCAAGATAAATGAAAAGATAGCAATGTTAGAAATAGGGAATACTGAGAGGGGGGGTGAATCAGTATTCTAAAAAGTTGTACTTTTTCCCAACTATGGATATAACAAATTATCTTGATGCTTGCAAAACAAAGTAAACTAAATAACATGCATAGCAATAAAGAAAATGAACTCATAACACCATGTTTGTTCTTGAGGAAACCCTGGCCAAGGAAAAACCCCAGTGGGGATGACACCCACAACTGATCCACTAATCAAAAGTATCTGGTTAAGGATGTTGACCCTGTTAGGAGTCTATTACAAGCATATAGTGTCTCTGTCTTGATTAAAGGACTCTAGGCCTTGTTAGAATCCCCAACCCTGCTAAGAGTTGGTATTACAGAATAGAATGTTTACAAGATGAGCTCACTGCCCAAACATGTAATAGACAATGATGTATGGATACAAAAGGTAAAGTACATAACCTTTCACTATTGTCGAATAGCTTTCCTATTTTGATTTAGCTTTCTAGCTTATTCTCTTTCATATACAAAGTTTTCTTGCTTTTCTTTTACAATATACAACTTTGCATCATAGCATTACAATATCTTATTACATCATCTATATCTTCGCATTACATACTTCTTGCATATATACAAGTTATTAACAATAATAACTTTACAGTTGGCTTTACAAAACTAACTTCTTGCCAAGAGTTAACATCTAGGATGTTGTCCCTTGTATGGTTAAGTCATTATTTTGATAAAAAAAAAATCCCTTAACTAATATACTTGTTATGTCTTCTTGCTTTGTTCAGTTGACTTTGACTCTGTCTCTGTAATCGTTAAATATCTCCTTTTGTACATGCTGTATAGACTTGCGCTTTCATATGTGTCTTTGTCATACATAGAATTATCCATGTTCAAGTGCACATACATTGAACCCACTTCTATCAACATCGCTATCCAAAACTGTCTTTGGTTAGACTGGAAAATGTTGCTTATACTTAGACAATTTTACTTGCACTCTTACAAAAATGTTTGCTATCATAGTGCGATCTTCATAGAGATTATATGTTTCCACAATGACAAAAACTCAAGATATCCTACTCAGCCAAATTGCCAACAATCTCCCCCTTTGTCATTGGTGGCAACATATAAGAAAATTGGCTGTCTTACAAAAATTTCAAAATTATGGCCATAACAAAAAAATCTTCAATATACTTATATCTCCAAATATCTACCAAATATCTATACTCCCCCTAGGAGTATGCCTCATATCGTACTGTCTATACAATTTTCTGCTATTACTCCCCCTTTGACAACAATGACAAACAGGGTGCCAAAAAACTTGTCAAAAATATTTTACCTTTAGTTTCAAAATTGCAAAGCTGGTAGGCTTGCAACACAATCTACAAAATTTGTCTTTATGCTCTCTATCTCCTTACCCCATGATTTATTAATGGCATCTGAAACACTAAGGAGTGCACATAAACCATAAGATGCAATTTCACATGCTCGGAGATTTGTATAGTGAAATTTCTCATAAGATGTCTTAGAAGAAAGACATTCTTCCAACTAAATTTCAACAATACTCAATTTAATTGATACATGCTCTCTTAATAGAGTGAATCTCCTCAATTTCTTTTCCTTTTCATCATTCAAAATCCTTATGTCATCATTCAGTTTGCTTATGTTTTTCTCAATATTTGAGATATTCACATTTGGACTTGACAAGAGGTTTGCTACTGTTTGTATCTCTACCTCTTTTACCTTAATCTTCTCTATTATTTTAGATACATGATCTTCTGATTTTGTACACTGTCTATATTGAGTTTTTCCTCTTTCTAAACTTCTTAGTTCCTTAATGCAAACATCCATATTATCTATATCATTTATGATATTCTGACATATATCTTGGAATATCTTAGCTTCATAGGCTGCTTGAGCTTTAACTGTGGCCATGTCTGATGAGTTTGTGAATTCAATGTTAAATGCTTTCACAACTTCTTTTGATTTGATTTGTGGATCTGCTTCATTTATTTGACTGGTTATTATACTCTGCAGCTTCTCTGTTACTTCAAGCAATGATCCTTCAAGGATTTTTACCTTCTTATTCTTGCCAATGATTTTATTCAAAGATGAGATCAACTCTATTTGATCATCATCATCAACTTCATGTCCAAGACTAGCAAAGATGGATTCAATCTGTGGCTTCTCTGCTGCTTCCTTGGGTGTAGGACTGATTGCTGCTTGTTCTAGTGAAACTTCCTATCCTGCTGCCTCTGCATTAACTTGTGTTTCTTCTTGTGTCAGTTATGCTTCTTTTTCTTTTCTTGTTTCCTTTTCTTCTTCCTCATTCACTATCATATCTTGTTGCTCCATAGATGAATTGTTAACAATGTTCTCAAGATTGTTGAATGGGTTATCTTCACTATCCAAAGTAATATTTGTTCCTTCTACATTCATGGTTTCATCTTCAATGTTGATTGATGGTGGCAGTGATGGTGAAGGACTTGTCTGATGCTCAACTTCCATTACTTGATCAGATGCACTTGTGTTCTCACTAGGGCCGAAGGTCATTACCTTTATAACTGCATGTCTTTGTTTATTTCCTAATAGTTTTCTCCCATTATCAAGATAGTTCTCCTTTTCATTCTTAGACGAGTGTTAAGATTTTTCATAATCTCTTTAAAATGATCTTCATCTTTTATGTCACAGAGCTTTCTCACATAGTTTTCTCGTATGCTTTTATCTTCTTCAACTGCTCTTTTCTTCCTGTTAACTAACTTCTCAAAAATTTCATCAGGTATCTTTCCTTGAATGCTATCAAACCTTTTGTCTACCAATATCATATTCCTGACAACTACATTTTCTAAGTTCAACTTCTCAGAAAAATTGTACAACTCATAGAATTTATTCATTTTAGTGAAATCACCTTCATTAATAATTAGGGCATTCACTTTCTCTATCTTAGGTTTCCATTTCTTTTTACTACTTTCAACTTCTTCATCTTTTACTTCAGATACCTTTCTTTGTACTAGGGTGAATATGGTCTTTTGTCTTTTTCCTGGTCGACTTGTCATTTCCTTTACTCTTTTTGATGGTGGAGTGGTGGAGGATCTAGTAGATTTTCTTACTTCCTGCACCTCTTCAACTTTAATTACTTTTTCTAAATCCTGAACTTCTTTAGTTTGAGCTGCAACTGATGTTAGGGGTGAAATAGACAAAACTTCTTTCTATCCTATGTCTCTTATTGTTGTTGTTGTCTACTTCACAACTAAAAATTCATGTTCTGTCATGTCTATATCCTTAATAATCTTCTTAATAGTGTTGTCAACTCTCTTTTTGGCCAATTTCTCTTCTTGCAGTGACTTCATGGAGTTAAAGTTCTCCTCATATGTTCCAAATCTAGAACTATTTACATCCAACTTGCACTTCAATAATTTGATTACATACTCTTCTATTTCAACTTTAGAAACTTCATATCCAAGTGGATCTATAAATTCCACTCTTGGTTCAACTGCTTCAACAAAAGTGAAATCAGTGTCAACCATAAAACATATTTCATTTCTGTGTTTCTCTACTATAGCCTGTGGAATCCTTGATCTTTTTCTCATTTGGTTCTGAAATGTCTTGATTACCAAGGTTGCGCTCTCATTAACCTTGTCTATAGGGTGTCTGAGATACACCTTATTGATTTTGCCTATTGTAGTCCTGTTATCATTCCAATCTTCTCCAATAGTATATGGAAATCTTCTCAACAAATGAAAAAACATGTATGTGATCAGATATGAGAATCTAAATTGGGAATTCTTGGTTTTCTTGATCTTCTCAAGGTTCTCAAACAATTGAATTCTCAGAATTTCACACATATCAACTTGAACTTTTTCAACGCACATCAAATATGCTGCATGAACCATACCAGCTGCCATGTCATCTTCTCTAGAATTTGCACAAAACTTAGATTTTAAAATCTTGCTTACATATCTAACATCATCTTGTCTGATCTTGCTGATTACAATCCCTCTACCATTATAGGATGATTTTGGTGTTATCTAGTATAGTCTTCTTTACATTCTTCTCATTAAAGGGTATGACTCTAGATTTTGAAAAATTGATTACCTCATGAATTAGGTCTGCAGTGATATCTATCACTCTGTCATCTAACCAAAATTTGCCATTGTGAATTCTACTTAAAATGATCTTTGTGCATTGATCATCTTTGAATTCATAGTGCAGTGAATACTTCACAACTTCATTTTCCTTCAAATGTTCAAACCCTACTTTCAATGACATGTCCTAATTGTATAACTTCTCATATTCCTTAATCAAATTACTATCACTGAGGGTCTCAAATTTTCATTTCAGATAGCTTTTCACATCCTCTAAATGTAGAACTCTGTCTGGAACGGATGACAATGCAAGACTAGGGTCTTCTTCCAAGGGTTCTACTGGTTCCCTTTTAACTCTAGGTCTAACTGTATCTCTTACATGGTGAACAAGTGATATGTCCATGACTCTTGCAAAAAATTTAACTGCTTGATAAATTTACTTAGTGAAATACCTCAAATTCATGATTTAGGGCTTTGCGTCGATCTGGCATGAAATTCTTCTCCAAATCCTGCAAACTGCTCTCAATCACCACTATATTGATCTTCTTATTGCTTGTAGTCACTTGAATGAACAAATAATACCGATCATAAGCTTTTATCCTCTCAATCTTTCAAGATTCTGACATCGCAATAAATTCCTTTTCTGCTTCTTTTCACAAACTTGCATACATTCATATTAGCTCATGTGCTTTTAACATCATTATATCATATACTATCTTATATTAACTGCGCAAGACTCAATTCTTTCTACTCTAACTTTTACACTATCCTAATTTCCTACTCTAATGCATTCTACATGAATTAAGTGCTTTGAGATGGGTTAGGAAGAGCTTCACACTTACTATCAGATACTTCACGTGTCTAATTACCTTGTGTACTAAGTGTGTCTGCTTGATCTATTGCTTTAACAAACTTAACTTCTTTTGAGTTACTACTGTTGGAATCGTTTGCTGTTGCACCAAAAGCTCGAACTATCAATGCCTAATACAAGTGCCAGATTTAACCCCATCCATGGGAGGCAATTAATCCATGTCACGAATCTCCAAGGAGGTGCTAACCACCAAGTCAACAAACTCCCCCTCAGCACCAATTGAGCCTTCAGGACCCACTGAAGGGAGACTTGAACTTGTGACCCAAGTCTCTGATACCAATTGTTGGAATCATTTTCCGTTGCACCAAAAGCTCAAACTATCAATGCCCAATACAAATGCTAGATTTAACCTGATCCACAGGAGGTGGTTAAACCATGTCACGAATCTCCAAGGAGGTGCTGACCACCAAGTCAACAACTACAACATCCTTTCTGACTATTGTTTGCATTCTCATTTCTCCTTGTATAACTTCTAGGATTAGGGTTTCTCATGTTGTGCATTCTGTAAAATCTTGTTGTATGACCAATTTTGTTACATATCTGGCAAACTACTCCATTATTTCCATATCTCGATCCTGTCTGGTTGATTTGTGATCTGGAATTTTTGGCAATGTGTCCAATATTGTTGCATCTATAACACACAACACTATTTCTTGTATTCATATCTTCAATAGGTCTCTTATCTGCATGGTTAGTATCTCTAAACATTCTACTAATATTATTATCATTAGATCTAGATTTATTACAATCAATAGCTTTATGTCCAAAACCATGACAATTATAACAATAACCATTGAGAGGTTTGAATTTCTTACCTATGCAATCTTTCTTCATATGTCCAAAAGTATTACATGCAAAACATCTACCTTTGAATTCTGTTTGTGTATCTTTAGGTGGTTCATCTTCTTTAGGTGGATTAGGTATGTCTTCAGATTTGTTAGCTTCATCAGGTTTCTTTTCATCTTTGTTCTCAAAGAGTTTCAGATTTGGTTCCTTGCGTTCTTCACTTATCTTAGATGAGTTAAATCCAAGACTAGTTGTATCATAATATATCTTTTGATAACACATTTGTTCATCAATCTTCTCATTGGTGGAATATAGTTTCTCAAGATGTTGTTTAAACTGAGTCAATTCACCTTTCATAATTGTGTTATATTTCTCAAGTTCAACATATTATAATTTGGTTTTCTCAAGTTCGGATGTCACTTTACAAACTTTAGACTTTAGATCTTCATTTTCATATTTCAGATTTGATTCATTCTTGCTATTTCCATCTTTCAAACTTAGCTTTAGATAGTCAATCTTTTATTCACGGTTAAGGATCTCATTTTCTTTCTTCAGATTTGAGACTTCATCACAATCTTCAATTTGAATTGTAGCTTCTTTCCTTAATTTCAGTTCTTCCACTTTTTCTTTTAGTTTCTCAATGAAGTTCTTCGCATCATCATATTTCCCTTTCAGAGTATCTCTTTCTTCTATAACAATATCAATCTATTCAAGAGCTTCTTCAAGATTCTTCTGTAATTGATCCATATCCATAGAGATCGTACTCAAGCTACTAGGCTTTCTTTGAATAACTTTCTTCTGAGTAACTAAGCTCTGATACCAATTGTTAGAAATAGGGAATACTGAGAGGGAGGGTGAATCAGTATTCTACAAACTTTTACTTTAGCCCAATTATGGATATAAAAAATTATCTCGATGCTTGCAAAACAAAGTTAACTAAATAACATGCATAGAAATAAAGCAAATGAACTCATAACACCATGTTTGTTCTTGAGGAAACCCTAGCCAAGCGAAAACCCCAGTGGGGATGATACCCACAACTAATCCACTAATCAAAAGTATCCAGTTAAGGATGTTGACCCTATTAGGATTCTATTACATGCATATAGTGTCTCTGTCCTGATTAAAGGACTCTAGGCCTTGTTAGAAGCCTCAACCCTGCTAAGAGTTTGTATTATAGAATAGAATGTTTACAATATGGGCTCACTTCCCAAACATGTAATATACAATGATATCTGAATATAAAAGGTAAAGTACATAACCTTTCACTACTGCCGAATAGATTTCCTATTTTGATTTAGCTATCTAGCTTCTTCGCTTTCATATACAAAGTCTTCTTGCTTTTCTTTTACAATATACAACTTCACATCATAGCATTACAATATCTTAGTACATCATCTATATCTTTGCATTACTTACTTCTTACATATATACAAGTTATTAAGAATAATAACTTTACAGTCGGCTTTACAAAATATAAACTCTTTCCAAAATACAAAACTAACTTCTGCTTCCCAAGAGTTAACATCTAGGATGTCGTGCCTTGTATGGTTAAGTCATTATTTTGATAAACAAAATAATCCCTTAACTAATATACTTGTTCTGTCTTCTTGCTTTGTTCAGTCGGCTTCGACTCTGTCTCTGCAATCTTTCAATATCTCCTTCCATATATGCTGTACAGACTTGCGCTTTCACATGTGTCTTTGTCATACATGGAATTATCCATGTTCAAGTGCGCATGCAATGAACCCACTTCTGTCAACATCGCTATCCAAAGCTATCTTTGGTTAGACTGGAAAATGCTGCTTATACTTAGACAATTTTACTTACGCTCTTACGAAAATACTTGCTATCATAGTGCGATCTTCATAGAGATTATATGTTTCCATAATGACAACAACTTGATATCCTACTTAGCCAAATTGCCAACAAGCAAGAGTTCTAGAAGATCGCAAAATATACATTAGTTGATTTGATTTGGCATTAGTCCCAAATGAGGAAGAAAGATGCTATTTAATAGAAGTCTTCAAGGGAATTATGAGTGGAGATAAAAAGGTGAAAATATGATTGACCAAGATACAATGGTAGGTAGGAATTTATAAGATTAAGAGATTGATTTAAAATGAAGGGATCACATTAATTGGTAGGTAAGGGTTAGGTAGAGATGTTGACTTTGGTAACACAAATATGAATTCAATGAACCTAGACATGTTGGGAGAAGATAATGAAAAAGGTGAATTTAGAAACGAGTGACATTCATCACATGCCTATGAATTTAGATTGTGATTGATATGAACAAATGAAAGGACTAAGATTAGAAAGAACGTGCTAATGAAATAATTAAATAAAAATTTGTTTAATTAATAGTAGAAAAAGAGGTGCAAATTAGATAATTAAATAAACAAATATTAATTTAATTATGAGAGAACTTGAAACATAGTGAATAGGAAAAGGATAAGGACTAGAAGTGTTATGCCCCAATTAAGGAAAGGATGAGCAAGGATAACAGTTAGCATGTTGTTGACCCCTTGAGAGGATATGTGAGTAAGGAAAACACATGTGTCCTCTCAAAAGGAAAGATGGGGGATAAGGCTAGTATAAAATGGTTAAAGAGGTTGAAAATGGATGGCTATAGAAGTGTTCATGGAGAGGAGAATGGATAGAAGGCAATAATGGAAACTTGTGGGTGATGCCACAATAGTGTGTTACAATTTTTGGCCAAACTTGATACTGAAATGAACATTTTTTAAATAAATGTTCACTTTCCAACACCTATAGTTGCTAAATCATTAGGAATTTGAAAATTATGCAAACTAGTGATTTGTGTCATTTTATCTGTAGATTCTAAATATATATTTTGTGAAAAATATTGGAATCAATTCGTATTCCTTTTTCCTCTTAGTGATAACAATTTTTTAATTCTAAACACCATGTTTAAAGAGTGATGTCCATTCCTCAATGCACAACTTTTTATCTAGAAGGGATAAAAATTTGATTTTTTCAAATTTAGGTTTCTAACACCAATATCTAATGATTGCTATTAATTTCATCATGTTATGCTAGGTGTTTTTTATTAAGTTTTGAATTTAAACTAATTATAATTTAGACATGAGCGTATGTAATAGTGATGAACTACAACTGATTTAGAACCTAATTGAAGAATCTGTGATTTAAGATCACTGAGATGATTGATTAGATATGACATATGATTAAATCAATATTATGTTGCCATTGATGTCAACTAGTTTGACAACACTTATCTTGTAAGTTACTATACCAAAACATTTGTATTAAAGGAGTGAAAGAGATGAGGTACAAAAATATCTACATGAGGAAGATGGATATGACGAATGAGGATAAAGAATACATTGAGTAACTTGTTGATGAGTCTATGACCTTATGATATTGACTTGATTATGTTTCATTCATCTATGATGAGGAAAAGAGCTAAAAGACACAAAGCAGTGTTGTCGGTTGATGAAGCATTTCAGTGTACACCGATGAAGTGTAGTATATACGAGAAAAGTGTAAACCGAGCTTGTGTTCACCGATGCATTTCTCTGTTAACCGAGTAGAACAAAGGAATTAAATTACTAGCTTAGCTGACAAGATTGATGAGCTAGAAAGTGTATGATTTTGAGGTAACAGATAATGTTTGTTACACAGATCGATGGCTAACAAAATTTAGGAAAGATCTAAAGGATGAGAATAAAACATGTTATTGACACAAGTGCCAAGGTATGTTTAAGTGGAAAAATCAATGAAGATGATTAAGTGGAAAAATCTGATGGAGTAGAAGAAAATGGTTTACTTGTCTATATAAGAGATTGGAGATTTCATTGTGAAATGGTAATGCCGGAAGCATGAGACTGCATAATTATCACATGAACAAGTTTTCATGCATATCTGATCATGCTGGTTAGTGAGAACTGAACTGCAGAGTTTTTACCAGCGACAGGAAGCTATTACCGAGCGATAGTAAGTTACTAAACATTGATTGGAACATAATTGATTTAATGATCATAGGATTGAATAAGGTTAACATTGATCTGTATATCTGCAATTGAAGTTGTAATAAGGTAGATCACCTACTGTTACATTTTAACCATTGTACATAGTCAAATCTCTTAACCGAGTGGACTAAGAAAGTATTTTATGTATCATTCATAGAATGAACATTGTTATCCTATCAACCCTAGAGTGATTGCTGGTTAGACGATAACGGTTGGTCTAAAATCCTCTAACAAGGTCACACCTAACAGTGTGTTTGTAACCTTTAACAAGGTTGGGTCTTCATCAACCTCACTTCAGAAGAGTGAATACTTTTGGGTTGCCGGTCCCAGGTGGTTTTTCCCTTCACAGAGTTTCCACATTAAATCTCTTGTGTTATGTGTTGATTGTGATGTTTATCTGATGTCATATTTACATGTTGCTGATTTGATTTGATTGGTAACTACTATATGTTTTAGACTGGTAGTTGGTAAAAGCATAGACAGTACAATATTTTAAGTTGCCAAGCATCAAAAGTTTTAAATATTTATTTTTGGATTATGCATATTGTATTAGGACACTGGATAACTGATTCACCCCCCTCTCAGTTATTCTAACAATTGGTATCAGAGCCTTAGTTGCTTAGAAATTTTTTTTAAGGACTTCAATACAAAGATCTCAAAATGTATAAGAGGGAAGTTCCAAAGATGAACAAAGAGAACTTCACAGTATGGCAAAGCCAGATGAAGTTGCACATATCTGGAATTGGGAATTCTATACTAGAATTGATGGAGAATGGCTATATAGAACCAACCGCTGGTCCCCTGACACTTGATCAACTGAGAGACAAGCATGAACATAATGTTACTATGATGGAGATTGCTGCTACCTACATCGATGCCAAATTTGAAGATATTAAAAGTTGCACTACTACAAAAGGCATGTGGGATAAACTTTCTCAAGTTTACAATGGAGATGTGAATGTCAAAAAAGCCAGAGCAGAAAGCTTAAGGGGAAGATTCGATGATATGAAGATGAAGGAAGGTGAGAATATTGTGCAATACATAAATAGACTGAAAGAGGTAGTACATGCTATTAGAGCATCTGATGCAGTTATTAGTGAATAAACAGTTGTAAGCAAAGTCCTCAGAACCTTATTGCCAGTTTATGCAATCAAAATATTTGCTATTCATGAAACAAGGTCTACAACTAGTAATGTCCTTACACTTGACAATCTGATTAGTAAACTTACAACCTTTGAATTGAATAACTTTGATAACAGTGTTGTTCTGTCTGTTGAATTCGCTTTCATGTCTTCTCTCAAGATTGGTAAGTCTAGTAGGTGTAATACCCTAAAAATGGGCTATAGGTTCATTAACCTCGTACATCTTCAATTCAAATGAAATCGACATCAAAGTCCTAACCTAAGGTACATTTACACATCATTGAAATCTTAATTGATTTTATCCTAAATCCTGCATTAGGGAATATTCTTTGAATATTCCTAATTTATCCTAATTATCTTTAATTTAATTATTATTTGGCGATAAATGTTATTATTTATCCTAAAGTTGATTAATTGAATATGATTAATATATAACTAATTAATTTAATTCCGTCACTTAATTATTTAATTAGATTTAATTGCATTTTCCTAATTAATATTGTTTTTATTTTGACAATAAATCAAAATTCCTACAAACAATCAATTGAATATTTATTTAATTGATTTAAAATCAAAGTTATCAAATTTATTATCAAATTTAATGATTTAATTGGAATAAAGTTTGAATTAATAATTGATTAACCCATAAATCAATTATTTTAATTTTAAAATCAGTTAAGTGGAAAATAAATCACTTTATTTATTAAATTAATTCATATTAAATCATGCACAATAAAAAAAAGTAGTCAACTTTAAATCAATTTTCAATTTCAATTTGTAAACTTTCTAAAATTCAACATCTGATGATGAGTTGAAAAAGAGAACTAAAGCTCTATTTTGAGATAAAAATTGATTTTGCATGATTTTGTGAATTAAATATTCTTAATTTCTTGTTAACTCAAAAATCAACCCGAGTTTATCAAGAGTGATTTATGAATTTTCTCAATGCATCCTCAAGCCCTAGATTTTTATAAAATCAAGGCTCAGCTCTTCACAAAGATCTACATAATTTTTAGCTGACAATAAACACCTCGAAATTGCATCCTCACTCTGGCGAATTCGTGACTAAAGAATCAATCTTTTGTGAATCAAGGCTATTGTGAGATTTTCATTTATTGTTTTGAGCATTCATAGTTTCATATCATAGATTTCATATTCATTCATAGCATTTCTTAGATTAAATCTGCATCCAAACTCAATTTCATACATTATAGATTAATTTCATACAGTTTCTCATCTAATTGCATTCAAAATATAAAAAAACAGATTAATTTGCTTTCATATTTTATTGCTTTCATCATCTTAAATCTTTCATTTAGGTGTTGCATTGTCACTGATCTCAATTCCAATCTGAGAACATCATACTCACACCTACTAGAAGGTAGTAAATAGTCTAGTTAACATAGTTTCAATTACTTGCAGATTTTGATTTTTGCTAACCTCTAATGTTTAACTGAAGTGTTGTGTCTAGAGCTAGGTACAAAATTCACACACAAATTTTTGGCACCCACCATGGGGCCCTAAAATAGATTTCCATTCTATTCTATCAAATTTCTATCATTTTGCTCGAGCCCACAACCACAAGGTTAATTTTTGTGAGTTTTGTGATAAATTTCTAGGCTATTTTTCTAAAAATTTGACTAGCATTTTTATTGGTACATGCACATATGACATGATAAAGATCCAAAATTTATATTTTTGGAAAGGTATTTGAGTTATATTTCATTTTCCATTGGTTTGGATTAATTTCATATTGATTTGCAAAAGTTATGATCATTTTAGTGAAGACTAGTCTGAACCTGATTTTATGAAATCTGACTGATGTTTTTATTGGTACATGCACATATGACATGATACAGATCCAAAATTTATATTTCTGGAAATTTATTTGAGTTAGCTTTCATTTTCCATTGGTTTAGATTTATTTCATTTTGATTTACAAAAGTTATGATCATTTTAGTGAAGACTAGTCTAAACCTAATTTTATGAAATCCGACTGATGTTTTTATTGGTACATGCACATATGACATGATACAGTCCAAAATTTATATTTCTGGAAAGGTATTTGAGTTATCTTTCATTTTTCATTGGTTTAGATTAATTTCATTTTGATTTGCAAAATTTATTATTAATTTAGTATAGACTGGTCAGAATCTAATTTTTTATGACCATAGGTTTTTCAATTATCTTTGACTAACTTGATTTTCTACCACGTGGGGTGACAAGTTGCGTTTCATTTTTTATGGATTTTTATAATAGTGGATTTCATGTACAAGAATAGTTAAGTTTTTCATAATGGTGGTTTGCAAGTGCAGGTGCAGGTACGTCACGTGGGTACAAAAGATAGAAGACAAATGCTCAAAAATTGCTAAAATAGGTAAAATCTACTAAGCGCGTTGTGAGGAAATTAGGTATTCTGTTACATCTAATAACACTTAATTTTGGGACATAAAACAAACTCTCTTATGTCAAGCTTGAGTGCTTTTACAGCTTTCATAATTCACACTTCAATTTTGGGCTCTAAAACAAACATAGATTTGCTTTTTGCATCTGTTACACAGTAATTAGGCCCTATGAACACTATTTGTGGATGATCTTGAGAGAGTGGGATTCTTTCACTTGTTTTCATGTGAAGCTCTTCTTGACGAAGGGTCCCCTTGTAGGTAGGGAGGTTATTGAGAGCGTCTCACTTTCTACTAGATTTGTGTGTCTTAAACTTTTGATTGATACATTCTCTCTTTGGAGGGGTTGATAGATCATAAGTGGTTGACGTCATAGATCTTTGTGAGATAATCTTAGTCTTAGTGTGTCAGATTAGTCTATCTGCTTTGTTTTGGTTAAAAGTGAAAAGGCTAGAGGACTATGCTCTACTCCCTTTTTGGGTAGTATCAGAAACTCAGATCCTTGAATCTAGAACCAGTCTTCATGTGGTATCTTTTATGAGTCACCTTTAGAGAGGGTTCACTGTAGTGGACATTCCCTTAATTGGGTCAATCACGTACATGAAACCTCAAGCGTTAATAGCCATTTTCACTGTGGTAGCAACAACCACTATATAAATGTCCTTATGGAGGAAAAATCGATTAAATCATATGCCTTTTTTAGGATCATACGCATGATCCTGTCATGACTTCCTTCTTCCAAATATCTTTTGTCTTCTAAGTCTTTTCATTCTTCCTCCACTGGGTCTTCACCTTCCTCTTCTCCACGATCTTGTTTCTCTTCTACCTCTCCCAAGAGTCTTACTTCTCTTCTCAAGACATACCATATTGAGCAATGTGATAACCCTTATGATATCTCTTTCATGGAGAGTGACACACCCATCTTTGAAGACTATGATGACTATGATGACAGACAATATAATGATACCTATGACACCTCTGTTCTTAAGAGTCCTTGTCGTGTGCTCGTGCTTACTGGAAATGGGATGTCACATTGGAAAGATCGTGATGGTGATCCATATGATTCTAATTTTGAAAGAGACTTTGATGATTTTTGTGCACAATACCTAGATGATACATATACTTCTATTGAGAAAGAGAAAGCTTACCATGCTGATTATAAATGTGCATACTACAAGGATCTCTCCTCTAAGAACTCTCATGCTGAAAATAAAGATTATACTCTCAAGAAAGATCATGTTAATGTTGAACCTTTGTCTTGCGGTGGTTCCCTTCCATCCCCTACTTCCTCCAATACCCATACATTTCCTAAAGCTTCCAAGCCTATCAAATCTTTCACAAGTATTTCATCCACCAAAGGTCCTAATACTTTTCATGCGGTTTCTTATAGTTATCCTCAAGGGCTACCTCTTAAAGAAATTCAAGCTAACCTTCACTTGGCTACAAATACTTTCAATAATGCTAAACCCAAAGAGCCTAAGCCTTTATACACTATAATTCCTACTTCAGCTAGTCCTCCACCATCTCTTCCAAAGTCTTACATACAATTCCAACATGCTTCCTTGTCCTTAGAAGTGGCTCCATGTCAAGAGGACTCCAAAAATGATAAAGAAAAGAACATAAAGAAAGATCAAGATCAAGAAACCTCCATGTCATCCAATCATTTTCATGATGTCTCTTATTTGTTCCATGGTTCTTTTTATCCTGCATGCCCTTTCTCATTCATTCCACCCTGTCTTAAGTCTTCTCCTAAGCAAGATCAAGTTACTACTTACACCGATGAGCTTATTGACAATCAACATAACCTTACTACACTTGCAATTTTCAAAGATGATACTTTCATTAAGGTTGGTAAAAATGGTGTTGTTACTTCTAATGTTAAGCCTATTGAAAATCAAGAGAAAAATTATGCACTTATGCTATCCAAAGATCTTTGTCAAGATCAAAGTCTTCCATCTTCTTGTTCTACCACTCCATGTTCGCTTCCACTTTCTACTTTTCCTAAGTCTTTGCAAGCTTTGAACAATCCTATCAAAGAAGGTGCTCATATTCAAGATGTCCACGATTCTATTGAAAATCCTAATGCTCATTCTAAAGGTGCTGATGTCCTTGGTTGTCATATAGATGTTGATGAACTTGTTGATTATCCTTTTGCGCCTTCCACTTCCATCTGTGGACCTCTTCCACCACTACTAAGGGATTCGCATTTGCCTTCCATCTTGGGTCCTTATGTCCCTCCACTTTCCCCTCCTAACTCTCATAATTTATCATCCATCTTGGTTCCTTACGTCCCTCCATGTCCTATCTTTCCTCAATATCAACATAGATACATACCCTTGAATCCTTTTCATCCACCCACCCATCTAAACCAGTCATATCCTCCTTCTTCCACAAGTCCCAAGTCTTTTGGAAGTAACTTGAATGTTTAATACAAGAAAAAGAAGCAATACAATAATCTATCAAAAAAAGGAAGATCACCATGTCTCCTCTAATCAACATGGAGGCATAAAGTCAAAAGAGATATCTAAGAAAAAAATTACAACACAAGTATGGGTTCCAAAATCCATCATTGAAGATATTCTCTCTAAATCATCAAAAAGAAATGAAAAGCCTACGACTATATGGATTCCAAGATCTCTTTTGAAAAAGTCTAATGTTGAGAAACAAGTGAAGTTGACATTCAAGCTTCCAAAGACTTCCACTTCATCTTCTTCCAAAAATATTTTTCCATTCAATGTGCCTAAACCACAAGCTCTGCTATCCATTCACCATATTCCTTCACGTATTCTTTCAATCACATTTCCTCCATCCTCTCACCACCCTTCAAGGTGTGTGTTTATGTTGATCTTGCCTTCCTTTCTATCTACCCTTTCACAATCCTTCGATTCATTATCCTTCTACCTTCTATCTTTTTTTCTCATTTGTCTATTCCTCCTATCTTCCAACCTCACTCACTTTACATAAAACCTTATCCTCCATCTTTCTCTTCCATCTCCCTTTCTCTATCAGCATCTTTGAGCATATCATTTTGAATCCTTGGAGCATATCTTTGAGCATATCATTTTCAAGGAGCATTATCTAAAAATCTTGCCTTCTTCCAAAAAAAAATTAAAAAAATTGAAAATGTGCCTTGGTGAAAACTTGGAAATAGGTGCCTTGGTAGCAAAAGTAAAGAGAAATAAATGCATCCTATGGTAAAAACCACTCTTTTGTGACACCTTGGATAAGTACCGTGATGAAAACCTAGCAATCAGGCATCATGCGTAGTTATTCTACATATTTCATCCATTCCATCTTCTCTCTTTGATCTTGACAATGTTGATCTATACACAAACATTTGGCTATCTTAGGATGATCTTGCTTTCATTCCCTTCCTATTTAGCCTTCATATTTATTTTCCTTCATTCATTCTAGCCTTTTGCTATCATTTTCCCCTTTGGTCTTAATCTAATAAAAAAAGAGTAGAACACGATGTTTTGAAACCTCTTGACATGTCTACTCCTTTGGACTGCATCCTTTCCTTCTTTGACATTATGCTTTTGTGACTTATCCTATGCTGGTCTTTCATTACTTGTCCAAATGTACTTTACATGATAATTTTTCCCTAGCTTGGATACCCTTGAGGAGTTTTTCCCTTGAGGATTTCTTCCCTTCAATCTCCTTCATTCTCTTGTCTTCCATCTCTTCCACTAGCTTGCAAATCCCTATTGTTCTCCACCTTGATAGACATTGGGACTACATGATGTGATCTTTCTTGGGAGTTTGATGTTCATTCTGTCCAGGGGAATCCTTTGTACATAATGATTAGTACTACCTATTAAGGTTGAAATCCTATCACTAAGAATCAGAATGTATGGTCTAGTAACTGACGATGACTACAAAGTGTCTAGGTTGCAAGAACTTGAACTACTAGATAAGCGTAGACAAGAAGCGTATGATCATCTCAGAGTATATCAGAAGAGAATGTCTAGAAGCTATAACAAGAAATTCAGACATAGAGAATTTCAGGTTAGCGATCTAGTCTTGAGAGCGAATCCTAAAAATTAATCACATAGAGAGCGCAAGAGGAAGTTTGAACCTAATTGGCTGGGTCCTTTTGTTATCACTGCTACTTTTGGCTCTGGTGCCTATCAAATCTCAATGACTGAAAGAGAACAGCTCCAAGAACCAATCAACATTCTCCATTTGAAGAAATTCTACGCCTAAGGCATTTAGTCTACGGTAAAATATCCTGAAAATATCTGAAAAAGTCCTAAAAAATAAACAACTTGGTGAAAACCTAGCAATAGGCACCTTGATGATTCACAAAAAAATCAAAATATACCAAAAATATCAAAAAAATTAAAAAAATGAAAAATACAAAAAAATGAGAAAAAAAAAAAGTGCCTTGGTGAAAACCTAGAAACAGGCGCCTTGGTAGCAAAAATAGAATCTCTTCCAAGATGGTGAAAACTCAGAAAATGGGTGCCACTTGTTTCAAAATACTCCATCTATCAGCACAATCTTGGTCTTTCCCAACTTTCAGTTTGCTTTAGTTTGTATATATCCTTGTTTCAATAAAGTCGATTTGTACACCAATCAGCTCAAGCGTCTGTATCCTATCAATATTCACACTTGGGGGCAATCAAAGTCATATCCTATGGCCTCCAATGTATCTTAGATGTATCATATCCAGTCAGATTTCTTTGAAGCTTCATTTGAGTCAGTCAATCAGTCTCATCTCTGAAAAGGATTTTGCATCTACAATAACGCAACTAAACATCAAACTGAAAATAATCTATGCTTTTTACATGCTTTTATCTCCTTGTATGCTTACTGATTCACATTGAGATTTTTGCATATTGTGTCCCTTCGAGCTTTTCGATGATGTCCTTTATAGGATTTAGGGAGTGATGACTGGGGGCATAATCTTTTCTTTGTCTTCTTCTTGTAGGTGAAAATCTAACAACTTTGGAAATTCTAGATTGAAATGGTGTCCGTCTGTAAGAGCCTCTATCTCAAATTGGATAGCCATGCATACCTCGACCATTGATACCTAGAAAATTCAAAGAAGTTTGATCTAAGTATTGTCTTTTTGAGTGAGTTCTTTCTCCTACTGTGAAACATGATCTTTCCTAAGGATGTGAACGATAAAGGGTCACTATGGGTAATTCACACTGGATTTAGAATGATCTCTTGACTATTTGATGTGTTTGTCACGCAAGGCATATTCAGGTCATCATGATGTTTATGTTCTAATGCTTATACAAATTGTTATATCAAAATGGACATGATATTCAGGTCATCCTAGCATTTGTGCCTTGGTGCTTATATCTAATCTGACATTCTGAAAATAAAATCAATATTCATATGTCCATGGTTGTCTCACCAGTGGGTGTTGTATTGATTCTTGCACATACAATTTGATATTCATATGTCTATAGTTTCATAACTAGTGGGCATTGTATTGATTTATTCGATGACATAAAAAGTTCAATGATGACAACACATCGACACATGATCAGTGACTAGGTCCTAGGTTTGCATTTCATTTTGCACTTTGCATGATCTCACACAAGAGTTGAATCTCACATGAAGGTTCTTCCAACGAAACATCAAGTAGAATCCTTTTTCGGGATCAAAATCAAAATCTGAGATCATTTATATTATTCACTACTTGCATAATCAACCTTCAATCATCATAGAAATCTAGAATTCAACTGATTATCTTACATCAAATTATCAAAATTTCAACTTGGTCAACTATGGTCAACTCATGGTTTAACCTAGTCAAACTTGGTCTTCTGAACCTCCAAATGATGTAGAATGCATTCTCAAATGTGTACAACCACTTCTCAAATCAATTAACATACTTCTAAACTACAATGCTGATTTTTCTTGTCAGGTTTTAATTTTTATCTTGAAGGGGGCATGGTATTGCACATCATTCAAAGTCTGTAATCTAAATCTGTAATCAAATCTTTCCTCAGTAATCAAGACAACAACCACATCTAGTTGCTGATTCATCTAAAGCCCTTGTCGCTTGGGAAAAATCTATTGCAATTTGGTATCCTAAATCTATCTTGTAAACTGTATCAGCTTTTATAACTATCGGTTCATTAGTGTCATTTCCTTGGTTCTTTGTAACTGATGGGTCTAGGATGTGATACCAATATGATTCATACAAGGACATTAAGGTCTGGAATCGGTCACTCACTTCTTCGCAATCATAAGGTTCAGAATCAGCTGTTTTGACACTTTTTCATAATCACCGGTTCATTGTTGCTATATTTAACATTATCTTTGGTCACTCATGACCTAAATCTTAAATCTTGCATCTTCAAAATCCTTTAATCGATTTCTATCTCAGAATCAGTTAATCTTTCAAATCTTTCAAATCAGTACGTCTATTAAAGCACAGACTATTCTTTGAACCACTACGAAATCGACATCAAAGTTCTAACCTAAGGCACATCTGCACATAATTGAAATCTTAATTGATTTTATCCTAAATCCTGCATCGGGGAATATTTCTTGAATATTCCTAATTTATCCTAATTATCTTTAATTTAATTATTATTTGGCGATAAATGTTATTATTTATCCTAAAGTTGATTAATTGAATATGATGAATATTTAATTAATTAATTTAATTCTGCCACTTAATTATTTAATTAGATTTAATTGCATTTATTCTTAATTAATATTGTTTTTATTTTGACAATAAATCAAAATTCCTACAAACAATCAATTGAATATTTATTTAATTTATTTAAAATCAAAGTTGTCAAATTTAATGATTTAATTGGAATAAAGTTTGATTTAATAATTGATTAACCCATAAATTAATTATTTTCATTTTAAAATCAGTTAAGTAGAAAATAAATCACTTTATTTATTAAATTAATTATATTAAATCATGCACAATCAAAAAAAGCAGTCAACTTTAAATCAATTTTCAATTTCAATTTGTAAACTTTCTAAAACTCAACATCTGATTATGAGTTGAAAAAGAGAATTAAAGCTCTATTTTGAGATAAAAACTGCTTTTGCATGATTTTATGAATTAAATATTCTTAATTTTTTGTTAACTCAAAAATCAACCTGAGTTTATCAAGAGTGATTTATGGCTTTTCTCAATCCATCCTCAAGCCCTAGATTTCTATAAAATCAAGGCTCAGTTGTTCACAAAGATCTGCATAATTTTTAGCTAGCAATAAACACCTCGAAATTGCATCCTCACTCTGGCGAATTTGTGACTGAAGAATCAATCTTTTGCGAATCAAGGCTATTGTGAGATTTTCATTTATTGTTTTGAGCATTCATAGTTTCATATCATAGATTTCATATTCATTCATATCATTTCTTAAATTAAATCTGCATCCAAACTCAATTTCATATAGTTTCTCATCTAATTGCATTCAAAATTAAAAAAATAGATTAATTTGCATTCATATTTAATTGCTTTCATCATCTTAAATCCTTCATTTAGGTGTTGCATTGTCACTAATCTCGATTCCAATATGAGAACATCATACTCACACCTACTAAAAGACAGTCAATCATCTGGTTATCATAGTTTCAATTATTTACAGATTTCAATTTTTGCTAACCTCTAATATTTTACTGAAGTGTTGCGTCTACAGCTAGGTACAAAATTTACACACATAGCAGGAATAATAGGAATAATGATAGTGATAGCTATACCGATGATGAGCTTGATGAACTTGAAGCTCTTATGGCCAGAAGATTACCCAAAGGTAAAGGAAGGTATAGAGGTAAGCTACCTTTGACATGCTTTAACTGTAAAGAGGTTGGCCACATCGCTGCTAGATGTCCACATAAGAAAGATGATGAAAGAACCAAAGACCGATCTGAAGGAAGCTATGGGAGAAGAGTCAATAGAGGCTATCGACACAACAGAGACAACTGAGACAGTAATGACAGAGGCAAAAAGGTATGTTACATAGTTGAAGATAATGAATCTGAATCTGATTCTAATGATGATGTAGAAGTTGTATTTATTGCTATGAAAGATTACTCAGAGGAAGAAGATAAACATGTAGAAACAACGTTGATCTCTAAAGTTAACAAAAATAATACATGGATCGTAGACAGTGGCTGTACACATCACATGACTGGTGACAAGGAGAAATTTGATCAACTTGAAGAATACAATAGATGATCTGTTAAGATGGGTAATGACACACCCTATATGGTAAGAGGTAAAGGATCCCTGATGATAAATGATAGGATAAAATGTGATAATGCTTATTGGGTAGATGGTTTGAACTATAACTTGTTAAGTGTGGCAAAACTAAATAATTTAGGTCATTGAGTTTCTTTTGAGAGCAAGAAAGTGAAAATCTTTGATGATGGTGGAAGATTAGTTGGAACTAGTGCACAATCAAGAAGTAATCTATTCTATCTTGATACTTATGAATCTTCTTGCTTGATGATGAAAAATGAAGATGCTTAATTGTGGCATAAAAGGTTATGCCATGTGAACTTTGATAACATGATTAAGATCAGTAAAAGGAAAAGAGTTAGAGGTTTACCTAACTTGTCAAAACCTGATCATGTTATGTGTCATGAATGTCAGAAAGGTAAGATGACTAAATCTAGTTTCAAAATAAAATATTATTCAACAAAAAAGATACTTGAGTTGGTTCATACCGACTTGTGTGGTCCTATGAGAACTCATAGTTATTATGGTGATAGATACTTTATAATTTTTGTTGATGACTATACTAGATTGATGACTTTTATATTCTTAAAAGAAAAATATCAAGCATTTAAGATGTTTAAGTGGTATAAAGAAAAGGTAGAAAAAGATACTGGTAAAGAATTGAAATGCCTAAGATCAGATAGAGGAGGTGAATTTATCTCTAATGAATTCACTAATTTCTGTAATGAGCATGGTATTAAAAGACAGGTCTCTGCACCAAGGACACCTCAGTAGAATGGGATTGCTGAAAGAAGGAATAGGTCAATAGTTGACTATGCAAGAACACTGATGTTGCAAAAGAATGTTGTTCAGATATACTAGAGGGAAGCTGTCAGTACAACTGTTTATATTTTGAACCAAGTACAACTAAAGAAGGACACTAACAAGACACCCTATGAGTTATGGTTTGGACACAAACCGACTATAAGTTATTTCAGGTTTTTTGGAAGCAAATGTTTTATTCTAAAAGATGAGAGAAATGGGAAGCTTGACTCAAAAGGTGATGAAGGGATATTTCTAGGATATTCCAGTAAAAGCAAATCATATAAGTGTCTGAATAAAACTACTAATAAAATGATTGAATGTACTAATGTTTGAGTTGATGAGTTTGATGAAAAGAATGCAGAGGAAAGTACAAAGGAACTAGAAGACTATGGTAGATTCACTTACATTGAACACTGAGAGTATCTACCGAAGCCGCAGCCTGTGATAACCGATTAGTAGGAAAATAATACCAAGGAGCAGGAAAGAGAAACCGATGAGTAGGATGGACCTACTGAGCAAGAAAATGAACTTGCACAGGATGAATAAGAAAGAAGAGATAGATTACTGTCAAGATTTATCAGGAGACATCATCCCGAGACACAAATTATTGGAGACAGACAAGCTGGCATGCAAACAAGGAGTAAAGCAAGACAAGGTACATGTCTAGTTTGTGATTATGAACCAAAAATTGTAAAAGTTGCATTAGAAAATGATGAATGGGTTAATGCAATGAAAGAGGAAATAGAGAAGATAGAGAAGAACAAAATTTGGACCTTAGTACCCTACCAAAAGATAAGAATGTTATCCATACTAAGTGGATATTCAGGAACAAGCTGAATGAAAATGGTGAGGTAACAAGGAACAAAGCTAGATTGGTATGCAAGGGATATGCACAGGAGGAAGGAATTGATTATAGTGAAACATTCACACCTATTGCTAGATTAGAAGGAGTTAGAATGCTACTTGCATATGCTGCACACAAGAAATTCAAAGTTTATCAAATGGATGTTAAGTCAGCATTTCTGAATGGAATACTTGAAGAAGAAGTCTACATAGAACAACCTAAAGGGTTCATTGATCCAGACAACAAAGACATGGTATGTAGATTACATAAAGCTTTGTATGGTTTGAAGCAAGCACTGAGAGCTTGGTATGAGAGGTTACATACTTATTTATTAAGTATTGGATTTGTTAGAACAAGTGAGAACATCAATTTGTACATGAAAGGAGATACTGATGATACTATTCTTATTGCTGAGATATTTGTTGATGACATTATCTTTGGAGGTCAAGATAACATATGTAATTCTTTTCTTGATGAGATGAGAAAAGAGTTTGAAATGTCTATGTTTGGAGAGATTAAGTTCTTTCTAGGACTACAAGTGATTCAGCAGAATGATGGAATATTCATCACACAATCCAATATATCAAGGAAGTATTGAAGACATTTGGCATGGAAGATGCTAAACCTGTGGGAACACCTATGGCTATTGGATGTAAACTGACTAAGGAAGATGAAATTACAAAGGTAAACCAAACATTGTACTGATCTATGATTGGTAAGTTAATGTATGTAGTTCACAATAGACCAGATATAGCACATGTTGTGGGAATTCTTGCTAGATTTTTTGCAAACCCTAGAGAATCACACATGATTGCTACAAAGAGAATCCTAAGATACTTGAAGAAAATAGAAAATTATGGATTATGGTATCCTAAAGAAGGCAAGTTTGAATTGAAGGTTTATACCGATGCTGATTGGGCTGAAAATGTGGATGACAGAAAAAGTACCATCGGAGGAGCATTTTTCTTTGGTGAAAGACTTGTTACATGGACAAGTAAGAAGCAAGCTTGCATTTCTCACTTTATAGCTAAAGCAGAGTATGTTGCTGCTGCTACAAACTATTCAAATATTGCATATATTAAGAAAGTATTGGAAGGTATGAATGAGGTAATCACTGAGCCGATGATTATATACTGTGATAACACAAGTGCAATAAACATTTCAAAGAATCCAGTGATGCACTCTAAGACAAAGCATATATCAATTAAGTATCACTACTTAAGAGAACAAGTACAAGAGATGTAAGTTAAGTTAGAATTTGTTACATCAAAAGAACAACTTGCAGACATATTTACAAAAGCTCTACCGAAGGATACATTTGAGTACTTAAGGACTAGACTAGGGGTCCGTCCCTTGTCTACCAGTCACTAATGTGATCTAGATGTTGCATCAAGCCTAATCTTATCAGAAGATCATTCATGTTGATGCAGCATAGTTCACACTCTGGATCATGTTCAAGGTTTTGATAAGTTTGGAGAACTGAAATAGATTGGGATATCAGTATACAGAGATATAGAGAATGCATTGGACAACAAAGAGTTACTTGGCTACTACAGAGCTGTATGTTTATTTGTTTCTTTGGCATTATTGTCAAAGTGAGAGATAAACAATATGAAACAATATACATCGATGAGAACTATCTGAGGGAGAGATAATTTGGAAGAAAGGAAGAACATTGAAGATCAGTTACTGAGAATAGACATAGGAACCTGAGAGCTGAGAAGATCATATTTGCAGAATGACAAAGCTGCATTTTTAATGTTGTTGAGTAACGTAGTGATTAAACATATTAAGCTAGGGAGAGCATGTATAGCATTTGTTCACAGAGTTGTAGAGTACATGTTTGGTATGTGTATGGTATATTTCATATTACTTGAGTTGCCATCAATTCCAAAAGGAGAGATTGATGAACTACAACTAATTTAGAACCTAATAGAAGAATCTATGATTTAAGATCACCGAGCTTATTGATTAGATATGACATATGATTAAATCAGTATTATGTTGTCATTGATGTCAACTAGTTTGACAACACTTATCTTGTAAGTTACTATACCAAAACATCTGTATTAAAGGAGTGAAAGAGATGAAGTACAGAAATATCTACATGAGGAAGATGGATATGAAAGATGAGGATAAAGAATACATTGAGTAATTTGTTGATGAGTCTATGACCTTATGATATTGACTTGATTATGTTTCATTCATCTATGATGAGGAAAAGAGCTGAAAGACACAAAGCAGTGTTGTCGGTTGATGAAGCATTTCAGTGTACATTGACGAAGTGTAGTGTATACCAAGCACAGTGTAAATATAGCTTGTGTTCACGGACACATTTCTTTATTAACCGAGTAGAACAGAGGAACTAAATAACTAGCTTAGCTGACAATATTGATGAGATGGAAAGTGTATGATTTCAAGGTAACAGATAATGTTTGTTACACAAATCAATAGCTAACAAAATTCAGGAAAGATCTAAAGGATGAGAATCAAACATGTTATTGACACAAATGTCGAGGTATGTTTAAGTGGCAAAAGCAACAAAGATGATCAAGCGGCAAAATCTGATGGAGTAGAAGAAAATAGTTTACTTGTCTATATAAGAGACTGGAGATTTCATTGTGAAATGGTAATGCCGGAAGAAGGAGACTGCAAAATTATCATGTGAACAAGTTTTCATGCATACCTGATCATACTGGTTAGTGAGAACCAAACTGTAGAGTTTTTACCGAGCAACAGTAAGTTACTAAACATTGATTGGAACATAATTGATTTAATGATCATAGGATTGAATGAGCTTAACATTGATCTATATATCTGTAATTGAAGTTGTAATAAGGTAGATCACCTACTGTTACATTTTAACCATTGTACATAGTCAAATCTCTTAACCGAGTGGACTAAGAAAGTCTTTTATGTATCATTCATAGAATGAACATTGTTATCCTGTCAACCCTAGAGTGACTGCTGGTTGGATGATAACGGTTGGTCTAAAATCCTCTAACAAGGTCACACCTAACAATGTGTTTGTAACCTTTAACAGGGTTGGGTCTTCACTGACCTCACTTCAGAAGAGTGAATATTTTTGGGTTGCCGGTCCCAGGTGGTTTTTCCCTTCGTAGGGTTTCCATGTTAAATCTCTTGTGTTATGTGTTGATTGTGATGTTTAACTGATGTCCTATTTACATGTTGCATATCTGATTTGATCGGTAACTACTATATGTTTTAGACTGATAATCAGTAAAAGCATAGACAGTACAGTATTTTAAGTTACCGAGTATTAAAAGTTTTAAATATTTGTTTTTGGATTATACATATTGTATTGGGACATTGGATAATTGATTCACCCCCCTCTTAGCTATTCTAACAAATAGCTCATAACTTGTGCCTAATATATCAAAATTCAAATTCTTTTGTTGGAATGAATACATCAATACCTAATGTGTAGATATTTTTAGATTTTTTTAATTAGTTTTCTATTTTTCTATATGTGTGGAACAAAGAAGTTGATTGTCAATGAAAAACCTATGTTTAGTTAAACTAACAAAAAATCATGATGAAACTAATATATTTAAATAATAGCTATTGGGAGGCTCATTTTGAGGATTACTATCCAACAATTTGGTTTGTCTAGTTTATTTCATTTTAGCCTTCAACCTAAGCCTCAAAGGCAAAAAAATTGTAAAAATTTATAGCTAGTATGGGGAGACATTCTTATGGAGCATGATTGTTCAACAATTCCTTTGTTTGAAGGGGGTTAAAATGAAGGTGAATACCTTTGTTTGAACCCACCTTTGAACAAAGGAATGTTTGAATGAACACACTGAACCTGACACAAGTATTTTTATGATGGTTGGGTTTCTTTGAATGTGGGATATATTAACGTCGAATGTTGGTTCAAATCGATGGCCGACCTAATGTTTTAGTTTTTTATTTTAATTTACATTTGCATTTAAATATATATATATTTAAATATTTGTAAAAATAAAATAGGTGAAAAAGATGCATTTTCTTTTAGAAGGTATGTTTGAGGCAAAAAAAATTGGTGTGGAATTTTCAAGCACCATATTTTCAAAAGTAGATGGGAAATAAAAGGACAAGGGTAAATAAGACTATACAAAAGTATTCACTTGGAAAGGAACAAAGATTTCTTGGAGAAAGAATGAAAATATATTATAGACAAAAAGTAGCTATGCATCTTTTCTTTTCTATTTAATATTACATGTATCATGTAAATTAGGATGTTATATATCTCTCTCTCCCTCCCACCTCTCTCTATTCTTCTCTAAGTCCCTCCTCTCTCTCTCTCTCTCTAAATATAAGTTGAATTGAGTAATTAAATTTATTCTTTTTAGTCTTTCCCCTTAAGTCTTTTTTTTATCGGTGATATTTAATTTGCGAGCATGATAACCTAGTAGGGGAATAGAGCCTGTGAGCACACCAACCTAGCGAATGTGGACCCAAACTAGCATTAACATTGTTTATTTAAGCTAAGTGGGGATTTTCACCATGGTTGCACCATTAACAAAGTGATCACTTGACCATTACACCACAAGATGATCTTCCTCCCCTTAAGTTTTTTTAGTCTCTCTATCTCTCTCTATAGAAGTTGTTGTTTTAAATGGTTAAATATATTCTAAATTATTCTCTTATATTGATGAATTTTGTGTGTAGCCTGAGCTTAATTAATAGAAACTCAAGTTGAAGTTGAGCCAAATTTGAATGGTATAGATGAGAAAATGAATCTAGCTAAATATGTGAAGAGAAAAATTTCTTGTATAAATTTAGATCATTTACTTGAAATGAATGTGGAGAAATAAAAATTTTATTCTAAACAACCTAGACATACTACTAGGAGGTCAATGAATAGAATTGCAAAGAAATAGTTGATCATTTTGACATTCTTTATACACTTGAACAGGCCCACCTATTATGAATTGTACTTCTTCATAAAGTTAAAAGAGCCATTACAATTGTTGGGTGTAGATTCAACATTGAAAAATATGGATGGTTTTCACCTACAAAAATATATTATTGAGAATGTTAAGAAAGGTTTGGGTTCCATTGTGAAACAATTTTGATCAACAAATAAGACCATTTCAAGAAGAGTGATGTTGGCATCTATTTAAAGTGAAAAATGCTCCAAAAAAGACAAGTCACATTACTTTCATCTGATTTTGATTTTAGTAGAAAGAAAATATCACAATATGTAAAAAGGAGGAAGATTTTGGATGATAGTACCTCATAAGGCAATTGGGAAATTATATGTAGAGCTCCTCATTTTTGGATAGGATTGAAAAGTCATTAGGAACTTGATCATAATTTTTTGGAATGATCATACTCGTGCTTCATCAAATAGTAGAAATGTTATCAAACATAGGACTGGGCCCAATTGTTTTGATCTACATGCAAAACATTGGTTAGAAATAACACAACATGAATGGTATGCATTGTTTTGTAATTCAAATCTTCCTATAAAAAATGGACAAACACTGTTTGAATAGTTAAGGCCATATTATGTGAAATTTTTTTTTTTTTCAAACTTGTTATTGTCATTATCATATTGAATTTGATCTCTACTATTAGGTGTTTTGAAAGATTAGAGAAGAAATTGATGGTTTTCAAAATGCTCCTCCTAGATGGCCAAGTCAGTTCATAACATCTATCTTATGTGATGAATTAGATGCTAACACAACTAGTCAAATAAATTGTATAAAATGAATTTGTGACACGTGGTGATTTGGATGGATTTTCTTTGTGAAACAAAGCTACTGACCTGACAAATATGGTAAATTGAAAGAAATACAAGTATATAAAGTCTCAAATAAAATTTGGGAAAGAATCCACAAGGTTAGATTATGTTAAATAGGAGATACCTATTGGAACATTTATAGAAAAATTTCAAAAGATAATTCAACTATACACACATCATGCCTTTTTTGCTAAGTGTCAAGCACAACAATTTTAAACATTAAGAGATAATTTCCCACATGTAACTATTTTATCAATCGTCAACTTTGTAGAAAATTACTTTTTCGTACATTGAAAAGAGATTGTAACACAATATTAATTTTTAAAGATTATTACTATTATGGTGTAGGTGGTTATTGTCATGCACAATTGGATTTCGATGGTGTTGACAATACATTTGAAGAATGAGTCATTAAGAAAGAATATCACTTTTATATTAATGATGATAAAGATCATTACACACATTTGTAGAACCTCACTTTAAGATTGTTTTTGAATATTTGTAAATAGGAGCATAAAAATTGAAAACAATTTTGTTTGGTTAGATGGATGTGCATCAAAATTCAATTTATCAAGGCAATTTTATGCACTATATAGCTATCATCAAAATGGTAAAATACCAACATATTTGGAGATTCTTTGAGAGTGGGCATGGAAACATTGAGCATGATGGTGAAGGAGCTTGCATCAAACATGCTCTAAGAAAGCATAAAATGAATTATCAATGAGAATGTATAAAAATGCACATGATGTTTTTATGGTGTAAGATACACTTTTTATCGAATGAGTCTAGTACATCATCATGAACACGCTGATACATTCCATATAGAGTGTTTTGGAGATATTAGGTATGTACACTTGCCTATGTGATCTTTTGTTTATTTGGTTTTCAAAATTCAAAATATTTCTTAGTATTGAATTAAATATATATAATTTGTATGTTTTAAAGGTGTGGATAGAAGAACAATTCATCGATGCAATAGGGTAGAGACGACAAGATCTTTGCATGTTGTCACAAGTATAGATAGTCACACATGGGAATTGTACACTAGGGATTGCTCATGTTTTTGTTGTGATTGCATTTTGGAAAACTATGACAAATGCAACAACCGATAATATCAATATTTCAGTGGGTAGAATTTGGAACCACTAGTTGTTACTGATGCATATGACGAAGATGAGGGAAACAGATTCAAGAGCGTTCCTTTGATTCCTACTAATTATTATAATATTTTAGGATTGATCAAAATAGGTACGTGTAACTTACATACAAATTTAAATGTATAGCATTGTAAAGTTACTTTTAATATATATCATTATGTAAATTTGAGTGGTTTAATATATAATTGGTTTACTTGAATTTTTTGTGTAAATTTGTTGTAGGATATGTTTTTACAATAAAAGAGGAGCATGGTAACATCAAATGTGTTAGTTATCATTTATTGTGTTGCATAGAAGACTGAAAGAAGTTGTGATCATGCCAGCTCATTGTTACATTTGAGGCCGACATTTTTGTGTGATCACATGTCTTATTTTATTCATTGGAGGTTGTTCTGAAAGATTTGGGTGCCGACCTATTTATTGTAACATGTTTTCTCTATTATTGGGAATTGTGATCTTTTCTAGGCCAACCGATGATTGTAATGGCTATATAAGCTTATGAACTCATTCCTAAGAGATAGCTAATTTTCATAAGATTATTTGGTCATATTTCGGCGTAAGGGATTTTTTTTCATAATTTGGCATGTATGCTTGGCATATAAGATTGCATGTTGCAGATTGGTTGTAATTGATTTTTTTTATAATAATCAAGCCTTGATCTTTCATTTATTTCATATCTTTGCTATTGTTTTCATTGTGTTGTGTTGGTTGCAAGGATTGGACTAATCTCTTGTAGGTTTCTCCATCCTTGATTGCATCAAGTGGTATCAGAGCAATGTTTTTCAACCTAGGGCTTGCTTGTGGGGTGGTAGTTGAAAGGATCCGACCTACAACTTCTAGGGTTTGTGAAAATGGCCAAAAGAAATTCTAGAGGTGGAGCAAGGAATGAAGATCTAGCGGTCTTAGATTTGTTGAGAGAAATTTCTTCTGGATTGGAAGCAATAGAGATTGCTTAAAGGAGATGGCAACATATAGAATATGAAAGTGATGAAGAGGAAGATGAACAAAATTAGGATCCAACAGTGGAAGGAGAGAACAATGAGGCACAATCAGAGTTGAATCATGAAGAGGAGCAGTTCATCAGAGCCTTGACTAATGTTAATAGGAGACCTCATTTTAATCCACCTAATTATCATGGCAACCTAGATGTTAATGAATTGATGGATTGGATCACAAAGATGGACAAATATTCCAATCTTGAAGGAACTACTAAAGAGGAGAAAGTAAAGTATGCCTCCACTAAGCTAAAAGGAGATGCATCCTTATGGTGGGAACATGTATAGATAGATCGATAGAGAAGGGGTAAAGACATGATCAAATCTTGGGAAAGGATGGTGAATAAGTTAAAGGCTAAGTTTTTTACTAAGGACTATCGAGTAAGTTTTTTTAGAAAGTTATAGAACTTGAAGTAAAGATACCTAAGTGTTAAGAGTTATACTAAGGAGTTCTACAAGTTGAACATTAGATCTAGTCATATAGATGATGAGGTTGAACAACTTTCTCACTACCTTAATGGTTTGAAGATGCCCATACAAGATGAAATCAGTTTGTCATAGATCAAGAGTGTGGAAGAGGCTTACAAGTGGGCCTTGAAGGTCGAAGAGAAGTTGAACAGAAGGCATGAGAAAAGACAAAGAGGTAGAGGAGGAAGAGTTAGATGTTCTGTCAATCAGGGAAACCCATTTTTACTCAAATTTTCCTTATTTTATGTGTGTAGGTATAGGTGATGTTCACACTGGATAAGATTTGGGAATTTCAGGATCTCATAGAGACTATGCAATTGAAATCATCATAAAGTGCAAGGAACAAGTTTTCCTAGCAAAGCTAGTCCCTCTAGGTTCTCTCCAAATTGATTTTGTAAGTCTATTGCATCCTCTATAACCCATTTTTTATATCTATAATATATCTACTTTTTGTCAGTCTATATATCCTGAAACTTGTCTTTTCCTTGTTTCTAGCTCATTACCTTGCATCACTTAATCATATCCTTCTAATCATCCATCAATTAAATTGAATTGCACCCACTTAGTGCTTAAGTCCTCTTGATCTTTGTGACTCATCTTCCTTCCAATGTAATATAGGAAATAGAACCATAATATCATAAGTTTATTCATTTTAACTAGTGATCCCTATTTCTTATTTTACATTTTGTTGAACCTAAATCTTCCTACATACTTCTGATTTTGTAGTCACAAAATTTTTACGTTGTAATCTCTTTCATTCTTTCCTTAAAAAAAACACAAAAAAATTTATTTTCAAGAATTGTTGTTTTGATTAAGTAAAAGTAGGTTTTGAAAGGACCCAAAACCTTATACAAGAAGCAAAGAAAGATAGGGCATTGAGAGACCAAAAGAACAAATGTGGTGCACCACCAAACAAACCAAAGAATCTAATCATAGTTCCCACCAAGTGGAACAAAAACCAGCCCAGCTAACCACAATAAAGGACAATCAAGATTTACATTTTGGCCCATCCTTATGAGAATGTAAAGACATATCAAATGAAGGTTTGGAGAATTTAATTTTATTTCCTTTAATTGTTGTCCATCCATCCTCCACCTTCTCAGCAACTTTTTTCTAATCCAAAGATAAACTAGAAGAGCCCACTAAAGGGCAAGCAACAACAACATCCATAGAGGGGACATGGATAGCACCACTACCAATCCCCAAAACCCTCCCAGGAAAAACATGGGCAGAAAAACCCTTAGCTCCAGTAGACAAGACATCTGATCCAGAGACATCATCAATGATCCAATCAGGAACATCAACAACATTACCTGAAGGGACAACATTAATAGCATGAACCAAAGTAGCATCAGAGACAACATTAGTAGTACCAACCAAAGCATGATTATTATGAGGAGGGCTAGTAGCCAAACCACCATCCTTAGAAACTTTACGAATCGTATAATGGTGGTCAGAAACTCCCAACCACCAAGAATGTGATTTCTTTGATTTAACCTTATTTGATAAACACTATGCAACAAGATGGCTAGTCTTGTGGCATTTCCTACATATAAATGGGATACCCTCATAATCTAGATTATGGGTCCAAGAGCCCTTAGAAGAAGCCAAAGTTATCTTCTCAGGGAGACCTTTAGAAACATCAACCTCCACAAGAAAATGAGCATATGTCATCTTAAAAACATCAGAGGAATCTGAATCTACCATCTGGAAATCCCTAATAGCCTCCCCCATAGATTCCAAAATTGAATCCATCCAAAGATGAAGGGGAAGATTCGACAGTCTTACCCATGAGGGTATTTTATTAAAGGATTCAAAAAGAGGATCAAACCCCTGATACCAAGGTTTGGCCATCAGGGAGAAAAAATCTTCCCAAGAGAAACAACTATCACACAAAATAGTATTCCTATCTTTAGCATTTTTAAATTTTACAATAAAAAACCCCTTGCCACATGGTATATCTGAACTATATTAGTTAAGATAAGTTCCCGATGTTTTGAAATCCAAGCATGCAAATCAGAAAGAGAGGGCCAAAAATCCATAAAATGAAAGATAACAGCAGTAGAAGAGAAATCCTCCATAGTTTTTGAAGATCTCATCAACTATATCAGTATCAAGATTAACCACAATGAGGTTACTTAAAGAAACAGGCAGCACCGAAGGATTGGACCAAGAACCCCCTCTCCCAACAGAGGCAGGACCATATATAGCCGCTTCAAAAGTAGCCACATCTGCATAAGAGATCGCAGAACCATAAATCCCCTTAACCACCTGAGACCCAAACTGAAACCCACCTATTTGAGAAAGCCCAGGCTGAGACCCAATCTGAATCCCATCCGTCTGAGACAACCTAGAAAGAGGTCCAATAATCATTGGTGATGCACCACCAGAAACTGAAAAAGAAGGAACTGGAGGAACAAGAACGGGGGCGCCAACAGTTCGAGCAGCCAAAGCAGCTGCATTTCGGCCAAGAGCAGACGCTTAGACATGAGCGGGAACAATAAAAGTTTGAATGGGAGCGGTCATCTCGGCTAGAGAAATGATGATTAGCTTAGAGTTTTTTGTAACAATATTTTCAAGAATTGTTGTTACCTTCCATTAATCTTAATTTAATTTTTATGAATTCATTTCTTTCTTTTCATGTTGCAAAGTTTTTTTAGAGCATTATTTCAATATTGTTTTGTCAATTTTGAGATGAAAAAAAATCCTTCCATAATGTTGGTGTAATTAAATATTCTTAATTATACTTCACTTGAGTTTACTTAGGATAACACATTTTCATATTAGTTGTCATGTAGACACCTAGGAGTTTGCATTTTATTTTAGCACATGGTGTAGGATAATTTCCATTTTATGTGTGAAATCCACCTTTAGTGCTCTTATCACATTATCATCCTCTCATTGTTGCACATACTTTTTTGTACAATGGAGGATGATCCACCTTTGGTGGACATATAATTCTACCTTGTCTAGTTGATAGGTTCTCATTTTCATATCTCCTAGTTATCATGCATTGCCTATAAATTTAGGCACATCTACTTTCTATTTATCAATTGGGCATTATTAATTGTATTTCATTATTGATCATTCTAAGTAGATTAGGGAGTCACATCCCAACCCACCCCCTCCCCAATTCATCAAAGCTTATGACATCCTTCCACATCAATCCTTCCTCAACATCGGGTCAGGCGCAATAATCAATTCTCAACATCTAACAACATTCCCTAGGGTGGAACCTTAGCCAAGTCGCACTTTGTAGGCTTTTGCATTTAAAAAGGTCGTATTTCATTAGCTTGGTGCATGTGGGATTAATCCCACTGTACCCACCTACCTCTGCTTATGTCTGCGAGCCCGTGAGCTCAACGAGCTAGAGACCAAGCCAAGTCACGACATCAAGCCAACACATATTACATCCACAACTTAGCAACAAGGTTTCCAACGTGAGATCTGATCTTTCAGACATAGCAACAAATCATTTTTAGACATTGACAATGTTGAATCCATTGACATCGGCATCAACTTGGCACGGGGCATTGGCATTCAAGATTCTTGACTCATTATAAATTGTTGACATTCTCAACTTGGGATTGGGATCGTGACTGTTGTGTAGACATCAAGAAGGTAGTCGACTTCAGATCTACCCCTCTAGCCCAGTCCAGGAAATAGAGTAGTGACATGTAGAAAATTGCCACTGGTACACAACTATAGTCAAAAAATGCGGTCAACTTGGTAAATTCTAAAATTTTGGCATTTTTTGTAGATTTTCCAAGAGTTAAATTTGATTGTGTTGTAGACTTCACGGGGCTATTTTATTCTTTTCATTTGATGGTCACATAAACACCAATTTTAACCACTAGCTTGTGTGATCTCTTTACATGTTAAATATGAAGAACGATTGATTGTAATATTAGGGCTTTTTTTGCTACAACGGTCGTTTAACCATCAATTTTAAGCTAGCAACAACACAAGCATTTTGTTAAGTTAAATTTGATGGTTGTCTGACCATCACATCTGAGCACTTTTTTTCTATGATGGTTGTATAACCATCAAATTTATGCTCATAATTTTCCTAATGTCATTAGTTTAAATTTTTTTTGGACCCCTCACCATATGCAATTTTGATTTGGTAGTTTGACTTTAAGAGGTCATAACTTGGTCAATCGGGCTCCAATTTGAGTGCAATTTTTTTTTGGGTAGAATCTTCTAATTTTTTTTGATGGTGCTATTATTTTCTATTTTTAGTGGATGGATTTGACAAAAATTGTAGATTTTGGTGATTGTACCTATCTAATCCTTGTTTTTGCAACTTTAGGGCTTCATCTGGGCTCATACAGACATGTGCAATTTGTTTTTTTAAAGTGCATGATTTTTTTTAAAATTTCCAATTTTTTATTAGATTATAAGCTTATTTGGATGAAAATGTTACTTTCAGCATTTGGTCTATTTTGACATATTTTGGCACTTGTAATTGATTAAATCCTTGAGAGATTTTGTCTTATTTTGTTGAGTCTTCTATAGCTTCATATTTTCTATTGTAATCATCAAAATCAAAAGTCCACTTTGGTCCATTTTAGCAAGGGACAATTGTACAGACACTATATATAAAGTGCCAAAATCATCTACTTTGGGGGGTTTCTTTGATTGAGTGAATTTGGGGTGTGTCTTGTGTGGTTTTGTCTCCTTCTCTCTTGCTTTCTTTCATTTTTGCATCATGGGTTATCTTGCATTTCTACAATTAACTCCACATAACTATACAATATGGAAATATAATTTATGGAGCAAGTTATTGATGAAAGGCTTGAATCATTATGTGGATAGAACAATTAAAGAACCTTATGGTCCTAATGTTGATAATGCAAAAAATATTTGGAGAATAAAAAACTCTAAGGCTTTAGGAATTATAAGAACATGGGTTACCCAAGATCTCATGTTTCTCATTTCATCCTTGGAGAATGCCAAGGGTGCTTGGGACAAACTTGAAGGTTTGTATGGTAAAGTGGATGAGGATAAGGGATTCATAATTCAAGCCAATCTTCTCAAATTGGATCCTAAGAACTTTGGTACTGTTCAAGATTTCATCAACAAAGATAATGATTTGAGAGCACAAATTAAGGATTGTGGTATTACCATAAAGGATTCACAATTGATTCATCATATGATGGATAATATTCCTTAAGAATATGCAGCCTTTGTTTCAAGATCCTATACTCACAAGTTGACCATGGGAAGTGCCTTCACTACACCTTCATTTGAGTCATTCAGAGAAATGTTGATGTTGGAACAATCCAAATTGATGAGTATGGGTATTCTCAAGTCTTGAAATTCTATGGCATTGGTGGCTAATAGTGAGAATCAAAGGAATCAAGGTGGTAAAGGTTCACACGTGAAGTAGAAACCATGGCAACACAAAGTATGACCATAGAAACAAAGATCCACCTCCTCACCCCAAGGCAACAATAGCAAAAATCATACAAGGAGTTTCTCACTTGTGCATATTGCAAGAAGAATGGATATGAAGAACATCATTTCTACAAGAAGGAAATAGATGAACTCAAGCATCTTCTTAGGAAGAATCAAATAAGTCTACCTTGAAGAATTACTACTTCATTCTCTTCTTCACATTTAGATTTTGATAAAGGAAAGGATCACAAAAAGGATAAGGGAAAAGGACAAGCCTTAATGCTACTTCAAGTCATGATTTAGGGAGATGGCTTCTAAATTCAAGGGCTTCTCATCATATGGCATCTTCACAATCTATGATCTCATCCTTTGTTCCTTGTCATATGCCACCAATTTTGATGGGTAATCATACTTACATGAATGTGACTGGGAAAGGAACTATTGAAAAGGGGGAGGAAACCTTCAAAGATGTGTTGTATGTACCTTACCTCACTCATAACCTCCTTTGCATCTATCAACTCACTAATGGGGCAACAAAGAGGACTATGGAATTTACTCCTGATTCAGTTATTACCAGAGACTTGGAGAGTAGAGATATCATTGCTATAGGGGTGGTTGATCATGCATCTCAGTTATACTACTTTGTAGATTTTTCTCATGATGATGATTGTGATTCTTAAGCAGATTTTGAGCACCCTTTCAATGTTGATTCAGATTTTGAGGACTTTGGCTACTTGAACTTGGGTATTCTCACATGTGATCAAGCTCTTGAGACATCCATTCCTACTCCTATTGAGATCATTTCTACTATTTTTCTTGATGATTTTTGCATTCATACAACCATGGGTTCAGGTAATTTAGTGCGCCAACATCTATTTCTCATCTTCCAGACTCAGTTCCATGAGATGAATACTTGACAGACACTGCAGGATTATTTTTGGAGTCCTACATTGTAGATTTGGGAGACACTATTGATGAATTTCATCTTCTCTTTGGTGAAGATTATCCTTCTACAGATGTTGTGAGGGAACATGTTGACCCTTATCTTTATTTTCCACTTGATCATTCTATTGAGGTTCACATGATTGTGGATACTTTGATACAATAGTTGGATGAGGTCACTTTATCTTCAAAGGAGAAATGTGAGTCTTTGACACATGTTCTACGTGCATCCTTAGTTGATTTTGACTTATCTTTTTCAGTAGAGTGGCCTAGTACACATGATTTGGAGGAGGCACCTTTCAGTATTGACACGGGAACACTTGAGTAGGTTTCAAAGATTCCATACTTTTTGAGGTTTCTTCCTACAAGTTGGGGAGGCATCATTGATGCACCTTTGGTTTTGTTTCTTCCTAAGGGGAGGAATGTTGTTCTACACTCATCAAGCAATTTATACATTGATCCTAGAGCATCTACCTTTGGTGTACATTCTACATTGAGGGTGGATACTTGGTCTCTCTTCCACTTCTTATTGGAGTTGATGAGACAATCAACCCACAACTTCCAAGAATCACCTGCATGCAAACACCTGTCACAGAAAGAGAGAAACAAATAGCTATGGAGGCTTGAACTCAATGATCCATGAAAGAGGAGACATTCTGATATGCAAAGAAAATTTCAATACAATATAATGAATGTGTTATTACAAGATAGATCAATCTTTATACAAGAAGATCAAAACCCTAAAGGCAAAACCTAGGTTACATGATAATAATTAATAAAATAATTAATTATTATATGTCTAAGGTTTAGCTTAAGTAAAGAAAAAGATAATAAGTGACTTAATAATTAAATCAATATGATTTAATTACTTTAACAACACCTCCCCCCCCCCCTTAAGATAAACTTGGGGAGTAGCTAAAAACTACTGAAAGAAAATGGGTCCTGACAACAAAGGTCTGATTAGGTACCCAAGTGCAAAAGCATCTCTATAAAGTGGAGAAATAGAGAAAACCATATGGGAAAAACTTTACTCCAAAAAGAGATGAAGACTAGTGAAGGAATAAATAAGCCTCCAAAACTAGAGAATGTTCCAGAAAATAGGAACAAAAAATGAACATGCAGAACTCCACTGAAGTAAGAAGCTGCAAACTCTGTCAAAAAATAACTGATGATCTAAAGAACCTCCATTGAAATAGAACATGACCAGGTAGAGAAGACTATAATCAACATGAGTGCCCTCAAATGACACTACTCAAATCTAGAGGAAAACAAAGACAAACAACTGAACTCAAAGATACAAATGTCATAAAACACCAAAGCTTGAAGAGATGATCAATCAAAGATGGAAGGTTGCCTCTAGAAATAGGAATGAAAGAGTGTCCATATGGTAAATGATCCATCTCACTGAAATACATAGGTACCCAGCCACTACATCCACCTAGTACATAGGAACAAATATTGAATACATAATTCACTCCAAAAAACCAAGGAAGCATAAGAACCAATAGAAGAAACCCCCCATAATGTGGACAAAGGAGAGGTGATAAGTACATTGAAAAGGATGGCCAACAAGAACTACATGATGATGAACTGGGAAAATCAAAAGTGCAGAGAAAGTACAAACACATATAATAGCTAGTGTCATTGACACACATTTTGAGGCTAATGTAATGGAAGGAACACTCACTTGAAAAAGGTAGATGGAAAACACGACAAACATCAAACTATTGGAAATATTCAAGACTAGCCAAGTTACTGAGAGGGGAGGGGTGAATCAGTAACTTCAAAACTTTTAACAAATTCAGATCTTAGCCATATTCCAAATAACATTTAGATCAACAAGTCAACTACATGCATGAATAATTGAAAGAATAAAACATTCATAACACTTTGAACACACAGATTTGGTGACCCATAAACCTTCCAAATAGAAAGTAAAACTAGGGTGGGGATGATACCCACAAAACTTCAATACTGTAGTATAAAGTTGGCCGGTTAAGGCTTACAATGATCACTTCTGATGATCTGCCCTGTTAGGAGCAATAAGGACTGCTAGGTCCACCTTGTTAGAGGATTTACAAACATAGAATGAAGTATGCACTCGGTTAAGAGATTTTACAAAGACTGTTAAGTCTACCCGGTTAAAGGATTTGGGGTTGATTCACCTGTTAAGATGAAACAGTAGATCTCTTACTTGCAACTATACTTGCTAATTGAGATTCTCTGATGTACTGATCACCTTTTGTGATAGATATGTCTCTGCTGCTCCTTATACTGTTGTAGCCCTTTTTAATTTGCTTATCTCTGCCTTCACATATACTTTTTTTTTTTTTTTACTTACACACTTTGGATATGATACAAGACATTGTTTATATATCAATCCAAACAATTACAAAATAATTACAAAGTCGGCTCTTAAACAAGCAAACACAAATATTACTGAGTCGGCCCAAATATAGTGACTCGGTTACTGCAAACTAACTCCGTGACTTTTTGATACTCGGCATCCACTGTGTTACTTAGCATCATCATGCTCTCGGTAGAGGTGGAGACTTGGTCTAGACTAATCACTCAGTCGTAGTTTCAAACTCGGTATATACTAGAGACTCGGTAGGTATAGTGTCACTTGGTAGAAACTAAATTCCCTATTTACCATGTTGGCACTAGGTAAACACTATCCTGTCTGCTCGGTAAACACTGTTTGAATAAGTGTTGTCACTAATGACAAACATAACTTAATGCCAACAATCTCCCCCTTTGGCATTAGTGACAAAAACACTTATTGGCCAAAACTTATATACACAATCATGCTGATACTGGTTTTTGATTTGGTTTTGATTTTTCAAAATTTATCTTGTCAATCTGCTATATATACATTTTATGACTCCCCCATACAGTATATATACAAATATCTTGTTTCACCTCATACTCATATTTCCTATTTCTCTCATATAATTTCTCCCCCTTTCATATCTCACATATCTTATATACTTTCTCCCCCTTTTTGACAATAATGCCAAAGGTGTATATACAAATATTTTGCATAGAGATATCAAAATGTGAGAGAAAATAAGAATGTACCTTACTTATTAATGCTAGAGTTCTATCCCAATTCTCTTGCAGAATCTTGCATGTATGGAGTGCAATTTGGACTTCCGCAGAGAGTTCAGTCATATGATCTGCAATAGAAAACTGATTGTCATGGATCAATGTTTTTGATTGAGCAATGTGCTTCTACATTGTAGCCATGATAGGAAGGATCATATTCTAAATATCTAACAGTGTTGTCCCGATCCTTGCATCTTCTCTCAATAACTCTAACTTCTTATCAGATAGGAGTCTGATTGTCATATGATGTGCAGAGCTTGAACTAGGTTCAAGTTGCAACTTTTGTGCACTGACCTTTAGATCCTCATCAATCTTATTTAATTTGTCCTTAATCTCCTTTGAGAACTTGGCAACATTACATACCTTGACAAAAAGTGATGTTACCTTGGAATAGGAGGACTCAATGTTAGTCAAAACTGAATATAACTCTGCCTAATTGATAGCTATATGCTGAGCAATGTGCTCAAGCACTTTATTATCAAACTTCTTCTCAGCCTTCTCAAGCAACTTATCTGATCCAGAAGAATCCTCATTGAACTTGTTAACTACTTCTGCCAATTGCAATAAAATGTGTTGAGAGGAATCAACCTCAACACCTATAGCCTCTATCAAAATATTCTAGGCATCCTAAATGATCTTATATTCCTTATCTCTTTCCTCGTTTAGCTTTTTCTGCTTTGCCTTCTTCTGGAAGAGTTCACCAACCATTTGCATTTGGTCTGTTGTGAGGGTTGCAAAGTCTAGTTGGGGAATCTCTATCTTTTCATCTAAATCTATGTCCTCTTCTATATTCTTACTCAAAAATTTTGTACTCGGTTGAGTCTTTATACTTAATGCCTTTGTAGTAGAAATTATTGTAGACACAGTTGGACTTGCAGTGAAAATTGATAAACTTCCAACTGATGGAATACTAAATGGAATACTCAATGAACCCAAAAATGAAGTATTTGCAACTGTAGAATCTGAAGTACTTACAGAGGAAAAACATAAAACTGAAGAAGGTGCAAGAGACTACAACTCGATGGAAGAAAGAGGATGAAGCTCGGTAGATGATATGGTAACCACTTTTGTCATCGATACATTGAGCTATGCTAGTGATGATTGGACATTTGATGTATCTGAGGGAGTTGTCACAATCACACTTGAAGCTATCTCTGCGCTAGATGTAGCAATTTTTACTGGAGAGTGAGGAAGTGAGGCAATCACCTCTGCAGCTATCTGAACTGGATCATCTTCCTCATCATTCTGCTTGCCTTCCTTGGTAGCTTCTTCCTCTGCTTCTTCTACCTCAACATAATCTAACTGAACTGCTTCTTCTTCTTCTTCATCACTATCATCTTCAATATATTTAATTACCACAGTTTCAGTACTCGGTTTGTGAAGATAATAGATGTTTTTCCAAGTAGATTCTGCACTCTTCACAACTGACTCTATATCTTTGATCAAAATCAAACAACTATTGAATTTTAGTGTCATCTTATTCTCATTTTCTATCAATGCCTTATTAATTTCATCATTTTTCAAACTTGGCATCAATTGTCTTAAGGTTTGAGCATATATGTCCTTGACAGTTTTCCTTGCATTGGACCATCTCAACTTGACTTGGTTTAATAAAACTCTTGGGATTTGAGAAGCTATTGTTAGAAAGTAAAGATCCCCAAGATAACTAAGAGGGGGGGGGGGTGAATCAATTATCAGATAATTTATCCATTCAACTACTTTAAACAATATAATCAATGTACTGATCAACCATAGAAAGATAATCATACACAATTGCACAATAACACAAGATATGTTGACTAGGGAACCTCTTGAAAAGAGTAAACCCCGGTGGGAATGATGCCCACAAAATGATGCACTAATATGAAATTTCCTTGTTAGAGGATGGACCCTGTTAGGAGTCTTATGAAATACATTCAGTACATATAAATCCCTGTTAGGAGATCTTGAATCCCTGTTAAAAGATTCTAACTAGGTTAAGAGTTTATGGAAGACAGAAGGACCCACTGCCCAAACAACTTCAAAGCAAGATCTCTGAACCTACTGTCCAAAAGATCTTAGAATTATTCAACAAAATAATATGAAATATATTACCTCCTTCACACTGTGCCAAAACTGCACTCTCTGCTACACAAGATCACAATTCCAGATCTCTGTACTCACAAGTCTTCCTTCATCACTGAATTAGCTCTTTTCTTCAGTTCATGCATATATTCGCATCTCAATCTTCATAGTACACATTACAACAAGGAAAACATTCCTTCTTATATACCAAACTCAAATAATTACAAATGAGTCAGTCCTCAATTACAAAATAATAAATTCTACACGCTACACACAGAATTCACATAAAACTGTCAGCTTCCAGATACTGTAACTTTCTCCAAACATATCCTCGAAGTTTGCACTATGAACCACATCATCATTAATGAGTCTCCAACATCCTTTTAACTGTGCAAAATTAGATTCCATCCCAGCTAAGAGATATCCTCCGATTTCCTAACATCGCTTCACAGAAACACTATCTAAACACTGCTTTCACCAAAATGCTCATAACTCTCACAAATGAATGAATTTCTTTTTGTGCTGTTAACCATAGGTTAATAACACACCAAAGAACATACCATCAACTGTGCAAAAGCCAATCTACAATACAACATGTGCGCAAAACAAAATTGTACCTACTTTCCTGCTAATATCCAGAATATCACTGTGTTGACATCAATGACAATCCAAGTCATGAATGCAACAAAAACTGCTACAGAATGACTGCCAAAATACTTTGCATTCATTTCTAACAATCTCCCTCATTGGCATTGATGGCAACATAGATGAAAAACATCCAATGTTCCAAAAATCCAATACTGCAACATCACTGCAAAATATTAAATTAAATCTTGCTTCGTTTTCCTATTCAGCTCTCTCATACAATCCACAATGTTTTTCATGTATATCTCTCCCCCATTGACACCAATGATAGAAATTCCATCACTAAGTCAACAACAACTTAATGTCAAAAGACACTTTTCAGAAAAATACGATAACAAGAGTCCTCATGACTCAGCTCATAAACTCCCCCATAGAGGAAGTTCCAACATCCAATCCAGAAGAAAGATAGGGCTCATATACCACTGGACGGATGCAATCATCTACATCAATTCTCAAAAATAGGTTGGGGCATAACCCCAAGAATACCTCTCAGATACACAAATGTATCCTTAGGTAAAGGCTTTGTAAATATATCTGTTATCTTCTCCTTTGTACTTATGTACTCCAATCTTACTTCTTTTTCTGCAACTTTCTCTCTTACAACATGATACTTGATCTCAATATGTTTAGTCTTAGAATGTAAAATAGGATTTTTTGACATACTCACTATACTGGTGTTATCACAATGTATAACAACAGGCTCATCAAACTTTATTCCAATATCCTTCAACATCTACTTCATCCAAATAATCTGATTACAATTATTTGCTACTGCAACATATTCTGCTTCTACTATGCTTTGTGGAGTACAATTCTGCTTCTTACTTAGCCAAGAGACCAATTTTCCTCCAAGAAAAAAGGCTCCACCACTGGTGCTTTTGTCGTTATCAACGCTGCCTCCCCAATCTGCATCAGTATAGGCACATAAAGTAAAATCATTAGAATTCTCATACCATAATCCATAATCCATTGTTCCTTTCAGATATCTCAATATCCTCTTTACTGCTACATAATGTGATTCTCTAGGTTCTGCTTGAAATCTTGCTACAATCCCCACTGAATGTGCTATATCAGGTCTTGTATGTGTCAAGTACTGCAATCCTCCAATCATAGATCTGTACTTTTTCTGCTCAACTGCTAGTGTCTCGTCTTTGCTAGATAACTTATGTCTGGTTACCATAGGTGTTCCAATAGGTTTAGAATCTTCCATTCCAAATCTTTTCAATAAGTCATTCAAATAATTAGTCTAACTTACAAATATACCTTCCTTGCTTTGTGTTATCTGTAATCCCAAAAAATATTTCATTTCTCCAATCATGCTCATCTCAAATTCAGTCTTCATTTCATCTGCAAATTTGTCACCAGCTTCATCTTCTCCTCCAAAGATAATATCATCAACAAATATAACTATAACCAACAAACCATTCTCAATTTCTTTTGTGTATAAGTTACTATCTTTTGTTCCTTTTATAAATCCCAATTTCAATAAATACTTATCCAATCTTGCATACCAGGTTCTAGGTGCTTGTTTTAATCCATATAAAGCTTTCTTTAACTTACATACCATATCTCCTTCTTGTGTCAAAGGAAAACCTTCAGGCTGCTCAATGTAGACTTCTTCTTCCAATTCACCATTAAAAAATGTTGACTTCACATCCATCTGATACACTCTGAATTTCTTTTAAGTTGCATATGCTAGAAACATTCTCACTGCTTCAAGTCTGGCCACAAGTGCAAAAGTTTCTTCATAGTCAATTCCTTCTTGTTGTGAATATCCTTTACATACCAATCTTGCTTTGTTTCTTATCACTTCTCCTTGTTCATTCATCTTGTTTCTGAATACCCACTTTGTTCCAATCACATTCTTGTCTTCAGGTCTAGGGACCAATTCCCATGTCTTGTTTTTTTCAATCTGCTCTAGTTCTTCTTTCATAGCATTAATCCAATGTTCATCTTCACAAGCTTCATTAGTAGTCTTAGGTTCAATTTGAGAAATCAAACATAAATGTACCTTATTTCGAGTCAAAACTTCTCTATTTAAACTTCCAATAACTTTCTCAACAGGGTGATGTCTTAAAGTATACCTGTTAGGTGTCATAGTTACTGATCTTCATCCGACTGTAGATTCTTCTCTGCTTTCTTCTCTGTTTTCTTCTCTATTTTCTTCTTTGTTTTCTTCTTTGTTTTCTTCAGTATGAATTTCATTCAGCAAATCACTATTAGTTTCAAAAAATGATTCTACATTTTCAATGTTAGGCTGAGGTTGTGCTTCTCCATCAGATTCATAATCAAGCATTCTTTCCTAAATTTTAAACTTCTCATCAACTTTTACATTTGCACTTTCAACAATAGTCTTAGTTCTTTTGTTATAACATCTATATGCTTTTCTTTTTAAAGAATATCCAAGAAATATTCCTTCATCACTTCTAGGATCAAACTTTCCTATATCATCATCTCTCTTTATATAACATTTACTTCCAAAAATTCTAAAATACTTAACTGAGGGTGTATGTCCAAACCATAATTCATAAGGTGTCTTGTTTGTATCTGCTCTGATTTGTACTCTATTCATAGTGTATACTGCTATGTTCACTACTTCTCTCCAAAAAGTCTTAGCCAAATCATTTTCAAACAACATAGCTCTTGCTACTTTAGTTATTGACCTGTTCCTTCTTTCTGCAATACCATTTTGTTTTGGTGTTCTAGGGGCTGAAAGTTGTCTCTTAATACCACTCATTTCACAAAAGGTGTTAAACTCTCTAGATGTAAATTCACCACCTCTATCAGATCTTAGACATTTAATCTTCATTCCAGATTCATTCTCAATTTTTCTTTTCATGATCTTAAATTTATCAAATGTTTCAGATTTTTCTTTCAAAAATGCAATCCACATCATTCTTGTAAAATCATCAACAAGAATCATAAAATACCTTTCTTGTAAAATCATCAACAAGAATCATAAAATACCTTTCTTGTAAAATCATCAACAAGAATCATAAAATACCTTTCTCCATAGAATCCTCTAGTCCTAGTAGGACCACTCAAGTCTGTATGAACAATCTCCAGCTTCTCTGTCGATGTGAACTTCTTGTTGGGAAATGAACTCCTTTTCTACTTTGCCATCATACATTCTTTGCAAATCATGTTAGTAGGTTTCATAATTCTAGGTAAATCTCTTACCGCAAGTGTAGTGCTCACCTTGACAATATTATCAAACTTTATATGACAAAACCTTTTATGCCATAACCAACTGTCATCAATCCTAGTTATCAAACATGTCATCTCAGTAGGATTCAACTAAAATACATTACCTCTATTTCTGGATCCTTTTCCAATCAGATTTCCATCTTTATCTTTTATCACACAAGTTTTCTCAGAAAATCAAACTTGATAACCCTTATCGGCCAATTGTCCAATGCTTAGTAGATTATGTCTCAGTCCATCAACAAAGTAAACATCATCAGTGTTAGTCTTTCCATCAAGAGTAATAGATCCTATACCCTTAATCAAACAAGGTGCATTGTTACCAACCCTAACAATTCCTCCATCATAATTATCTAACTTAACAAACTTTCTTTTATCTCCAATCATATGATGTGAACAACCACTATCTATAATCCAATCAGATTTCTTTTCAACTTGTGAAACTAATGCTTTTTCTTCGCTTTTATCAGATTCAGAACTTTCTTCTTTAATTGCTACAAATCCTATTTCCTCAAAGTTATCATTATCACTATCACTTAGATGTTTTTCAATTCCTGCTTCAAGATCTTCATCATTTGCATAATAACATTCTTTAGATCTCCTAGGTTTAAAGTTGCTTCTATACTTCTTAACTCTTTTAGGACATTTAGATGCAAAATGACCATATTCTTGACAAGTCCAACATTTAAAGATTTTCTTACGATCTGGTTCTCTTTTTACAAGTAATGTAATACCTTCTTCAATCTTCTTATCTTCCTCAGATCTGCTACTGCTAGCATAATCTCCATTCACACTAGTACTTCTTGTAGGTCTAATGTTAAGAGCACTAAATTTTGTTTCCATTCTAGGTAGCTCTCCCGATAATCTCAAGTTCACTTCTGCTATTTCTAATCTTCCAAGAAGAGTCTCTCTTGAAAAGTTCGATGTACAAGGTATCACTTTTTCAATCATCTACGTTGTCTGCTTGAATAATGGTGTCAAAGTTTTTAAAATTTTCCATATCACTTCATTCTCTATCTTATAACCTCCACAAGACTTTATTCCTATTACAGTCTCAGACATCCTACCAATATAGCTTCTAATAGATTCATCTTCCATCATTCTGATATCTTCAAATGCACAAATCCAATTATGTAATCTAGCCTTCTTTGCATGTTCATCACCTTCAAAAGTAGAATGTAAAGCTTTCCAAATTGCATGAGATGTTTTCAAACATCTTACCTGACTATATTCATTCTCCGGTAGTGCTGACAAAAGTGCTTCTCTTGCAAGTATGTTACACATGAATAGATCTAGTTCATCTTTAGTTCCTGCCTCTAGATTGTCTTCCTCAATGACAGTCTTCTCATTCTTTGTAATCAACCAATAACTTGGTCCTAAACACAATAGATGTGTCTTCATCTTTACTTTCTAGCTGTCAAAATTTACTCCATCAAACTTAGGGCTTTTTTTTCTGAAATTCGCCATGGATCTCCTTAAGTTGTTAAACTTTTCTTTCAAGAACCTGGCTCTGATACCAATTGTTAAAAAGTAAAGATCCCCAAGATAACTGAGAGGGGGGGTGAATCAGTTATTAGATAATTTATCCATTCAACTACTTTAAATAATATAATCAATGTCCTCATCAACCATAGAAAGATAATCATACACAATTGCACAATAACGCAAGATATGTTGACTAGGGAACCTCTTGAAAAGAGTAAACCCCAGTGGGAATGATGCCCACAAAATGATGCACTAATATGAAAGTTCCTTGTTAGAGGATGGACCCTGTTAGGAGTCTTATGAAATACATTCAGTACATATAAATCCCTGTTAGGAGATTTTGAATCCCTGTTAAAAGATTCTAACCTAGTTAAGAGTTTATGGAAGACAGGAGGACCCACTGCCCAAACAGCTTCAAAGCAAGATCTTTGAACCCACTGTCCAAAAGATCTTAGAATTATTCAACAAAATAATATGAAATATATTACCTCCTTCACACTGTGCCAAAACCACACTCTCTGCTACACAAGATCAGAATTCCAGATCTTTGTACTCACAAGTCTTCCTTCATCACTGAATTAGCTCTTTTCTTCACTTCATGCATATATTTGCATCTCAATCTTCATAGTACACATTACAACAAGGAAAACATTCCTTCTTATATACCAAACTCAAATAATTACAAATGAATCGGTCCTCAATTACAAAATAATAAATTCTACATGCTACACACAAAATTCACATAAAACTGTGGGCTTCCAGATACTGTAACTTTCTCCAAACATATCCTTGAAGTTTGTGCTATGAACCAAATCATCATTAATGATTCTCCAACATCTCTTTAACTGCACAAAATCAGATTCCATCCCAGCTAAGAGATATCCTCCGATTTCCAAACATCACTTCACAGAAACACTGTCTAAACACTGCTTTCACCAAAATGCTCATAACTCTCACAAATGAATGAATTTATTTTTGTGCTATTAACCATAGGTTAATAACACACCAAAGAACATACCATCAACTGTGCAAAAGCCAATCTATAATACAACATGTGCATAAAACAAAATTATACCTACTTTCCTACTAATATCCAGAATATCACTGTGTTGACATCAATGACAATCCAAGTCATGAATGCAACAACAACTGCTACAGAATGACTGCCAAAATACTTTGCATTCATTCCTAACAGCTATGTCTTTAGGTGAGTATTTCCATTTTCCCATTTTCTCAATAACAACATCTTCAATTTCTTGCTGCTCTGCCTCTGATCTTGTTTCATATTTGAGAGATTTGAAATTTGCAATTCCAGATCCTTCTCTCAAATTCTTAATCTTTTCTTCTAATAAGGGAGGAGGCTTTATGAGTACAATATCATCACTGACTTTACCTGCCTTGCCCCTTGATCTTTTCCTTGTGAATACTATAGTGGGTTGCTCGGGTTCCTTGGTGATAGTTACCTTTCCTTTCTTCTTTACAGGCACTTGTTCTTCTTTACTCTCATCCTTTTCTTCTTCTTCTACAATATCCTCTTCTTTGCCTTCGGTTAACATTAGAGGTGTGCTAGATTGCATCTTGGCCATCCTCTTTCTGCATTTGTTAACTGCCTGTGGGAGCTTTATGCTTAGCTCAATCCTTACCTTAGCTTCCTCATATGTTCCAAAGTATGGAACCTTTGGATCAACAAGTTGATTTATTAGGGCTTCAATTATATCCTTTGTCCAATCAATATTTACCTCATAAGGAAGAGGTTTCACCCATACAATCCTAGGCCTTACTACCTGAATATATACTCTATCACAATCAACCATGAAACAAATATCATCTTTATAATCTTCCACCAACTTTAGTGGAATCCAGAATCTGTTATTCATCTTCTCCTTAAAAGATTCAAAATAGTTATCCATTATGCTTGCAAAATTCTCACCCATTTATGTAATGTACTCATTTATCTGATAAAGAACAGGCACATCCTTTCTCCATACTACCATGCCTTTAGATGGGAAAAACTTTTGAACATAGAAAAATAAACAAACCAACAGCGAGCCAAACTTACATGGATTGTTCTTTGATGTTTGGATGCTTTCCATATTCTTGTTGAACTGATTCAACAACAAATCTACTAGGTCATAAGATAGATTGTTCTTCACAATTTTGTAAGTTACGTCAACTTCTTCACATGAAACACTATTCTGTCGACTTGAACTATATATCTTGTGAGCTATGATATATGTGCCATACTTCAATTCTGCATCGGTAATACTGCTTATTTTCATACCTCTACCATCCCACTCGGCTAGGGTTTTCTTTTCTAGCTCTACCCGACCTAGGGTTTTAGTAGATTTAGCCTTGTCAAGCATGGGAAGACCAGTGATTTGGTGAATCATCTTCTTGGTTATCTTTACTAGTTGCTCTAGCCAAATTTTACCTTCATGCACTCGGCTTAGAATGTATTTGATCCATTTTACCTAGAAACTCTGAGGCAAGTGGGTGATGTGAACTAAACCCTTATCTTCCAAATGTTTATGTTCCAGTTTGAGAACACCATCAACACACAGTTCATCACGAACAACATCTATCTCTAGGGTTCCAAGCTCTTGAATTGTACACTTAAAATGACTGTGAATGTCATTTACAAGAAGTGCCTTAGGAGGAATCTATGATTGAGCTCCATCAGGGTCTAGGGCTTCTGCAATCACTGGCACGAGTTTGAAATCTAGCGCTTCCCATTTTCCATGAGCTAACATTTCCAAACCTTTCTTTCTTTTTAGTACTGGATGATGCCATGGTAGCTCGACAGACAAAGAAATTCTCCGAAGAATTTCACTACAAATTTTCTCTGAATCGATTGATTACTCTAAGAAATCTCTCTGCTGATATTCATGGTGAAGAATGAACTTGATTTCACACTTTTTGTAAAAAAAAATTCATTAATGCTTAGTAGGAATTAGGGTACAGACTGTCATTCATTATGCATTAATTACTTGCAACTCGGTGAATGTACGAATTCATATTTCTCTAACCTTACTTGGTAACCACATGAAATTAGGTTACTTCTGACCTTGCTTGGTTGTAACTGATACCGACCTTCCTATGATCCTACTATATCTTGCATACTAATTTGGATCTTTCTTTCTTTCAATTCAGGAACTGTTTGGAATTTGTCTATGGAGATACAGTTCCAATGCTTCCTTGAAGACTTAGTTGGAATTGATAGAGCCACCCTCTTCATGAGTGACTTCATTACTAGGATTGGTTTGCTCGGTAGATTTAGGAATCCATTTTTGTCTTATATGCTTCCTGATGCTATCTGCTTTTGCTTTCTTTTCATCTTCAACTTTGCCTAAATTCATGCAATTTTTAGCTATGTGACCAAGCTTAGTGCATTTATAACATCTTATGGTAGTTTCCCTTTTTCTCAAGTGATGCCTTACACAATTTTTGCCAATGTGTCCATATTCACCACAGTAATGACATCTACACCAAGTGTTGTAATCCCAACCAAATATTGCTTTTACAATTTATTCTGTTGGATTGGGTGTTTTAGATCTGCATTCTGATGCCTTGTGACCTTGTTTGTTACATATGTGACATTTGTCTTTAAATCTTAGTTTTTCCTTGCATTCATTTGCTTTATGACCATGCTAATTGCAATTGTAGCATTTTCCATTAAATTTTTCTTTTCCATTACTCCAACATTTGTTTGAAGTATGACCAATTTTGCCACAGTGATTACAAGTAGGTTTTTGATTCTTTTGAGTACCTTGTTTAGAGGATTCACCTTCTTCTTTTTATCCAAGTCCTGCTTTTCCTTTTTGCCTATGAAGGTTTTGTTCATATAGCTAATTCATATATTCCTGAGATTTCAACATTCTCTCATTGATTTGCCTTTAAATGTTAAGGTCATTCATCAATCTTAAACTGATTTGCTTTTCAGATCTTAGCTCCTCTCTTATATTTTCATTTTCTTCATTTGCATTGGAGATCTGATCACTAAGGTTTTCTAGCTGAAGAGTTTGATTCTGGATTTCATTGTTCTTTCCATCTATTTCATCTTTCATCTTGTTTCTTTGTTCCAAGATTTCACAAAGATCCATTCTTTTCTAGAAGTTCTTTTCAATTTTCTTACTTCTTCTTACAGAGATCCATTCTTTTCTAGAAGTTCTTTGATTGCATTGCTTGCTTCATCTGAGCTGCTTGAAGGGAAAAAATATTCAATCTTTTCTTCAACATATTGATGATCATTCATCTGATTTGCAAGTTCCTTCCTTCATTTTAGGGATTGGGAAAGATGCTCCTTTGCTTTCTTAAGTTGAGCTATGGCCATTTCTAGATCTAGCTTTTCATTTTCAATTTCTTTGTTGAGTTTGAATATCTCCATTGTCCTGGAACTTTACTCAAGCTGTCAAACTTTATCCTGAGATCCACAGAGCTCTGATACCAATTGTTGGAAATATTCAAGACTAGCCAAGTTACTGAGAGGGGAGGGGTGAATCAGTAACTTCAAAACTTTTAACAAATTCAGATCTTAACCATATTCCAAATAATATTTAGATCAAAAAGTCAACTACATGCATGAATAATTGAAAGAATAAAACATTCATAACACTTTGAACACACAAATTTGGTGACCCAGAAACCTACCAAATAGAAAGTAAAACTGGGGTGGGGATGATACCCACAAAACTTCAATACTACAGTATAAAGTTGGCCGGTTAAGGCTTACAATGATCACTTCTGATGATCTACCCTGTTAGGAGCAATAAGGACTACTAGGTCCACCTTGTTAGAGGATTTACAAACATACAATGAAGTATGCACTAGGTTAAGAGATTTTACAAAGACTGTTAAGTCTACCCGGTTAAAGTATTTGGGGCTGATTCACCTGTTAGGATGAAACAGTAGATCTCTTACTTGCAACTATACTTGCTGACTGAGATTCTCTGATGTACTGATCACCTTTTGTGATAGATATGTCTCTGATGCTCCTTATACTATTGTAGCCCTTTGTAATTCGCTTATCTCTGCCTTCACATATACTTCTTATTTTTTTTTACTTACACACTTTGGATATGATACAAGACATTGTTTATATATCAATCCAAACAATTACAAAATAATTACAAAGTTGGCTCTTAAACAAGAAAACACAAATATTATTGAGTCGGCCTAAATATAGTGACTCAGTTACTGCAAACTAACTCGGTGACTTTTTGATACTCGGCGTCCACTGTGTTACTCAGCATCATCATGCTCTCGGTAGAGGTGGAGACTTAGTCCATACTAATCACTCGATCATAGTTTCAAACTCGATATATACTGGAGACTCGATAGGTATAGTGTCACTCGGTAGAAACTGAATTCCCTATTTACGATGCTGGCACACAGTAAACACTGCTCGATAAACACTATCCTGTCTGCTTGGTAAACACTATTTGAATAAGTGCTGTCACTAATGACAAACATAACTTAATGCCAACACAAACCCCCCATGAAACTTTTTTATGGAGTGCAAGTACAAAAGGCATAAAGATGTGCAAGATCCCAAGCATACAATAGAGTGACACTTTATCTCAGTGCATTTGCATAAAAGAAATGCTTACAAAAGATGTCTACAATGATTAAAGAAGATAAAAGGCTGTAGAAACATAAATTAAAACCTAAGATGAGCCATCACATACATGGAAAAGATCCTAGGACCTGAAACATCCAAGATATTCACCAGAGTGCAAAAATATAAAAAAATTGAATAAAATGTACCTAGAACAAAATCTAGAAATAAGAATCATAGCATCAAAAATTTCACAAAAAAAACTTTCCAATGATGTCTTGTTTTCTAAAAAAGGAGTCCAAATGCATAAGATATGGCTTCTGGAGTGCAAAAAAGAACTTTTGGCTTTGACAGAAAAAAAAACACTATCCAAAAAGAAAAATAAAAAATTATAACCTCTAGATCTAGATAGAGCACATAAAGTTCTTTATGACGATATTCCATTTGCTTGATTTTGACACCATATGAGCAAATTATGGCCAAAAAACCACAGGGTGCTCTAGAAGGGCCCAAAAGGTGCATGAAGGTTGTTGATACAATGCTGATGTCAGTAATGTTAGAATAACTAGGAGGGGGGTGAATCAGTTATCTAGTGTCCCAAAACAAAATGTATAATTCAAAACATCTTTAATTTCTGCTCATCGGTAAGCAATAATAACTCTCACTGTCTGTGCTTTTACCGATTACCAGTCTAATACTTATAACAGTTTACCAATCAAATCTAACATGTAACATGTAAAGAATGATAACAAACAAATATCACAATCAACACATAACACAAGAGATTTAACATGAAAACCCTGTAAAGGGAAAAACCACCTGGGACCGGAAACCCAAAATTGTTCACTCTTCTGAAGTGAGGTTGGTTAAGACCCAACCCTGTTAAAGGTTACAAACACACTGTCAGGTGTGACCTTGTTAGAGGATTTTAGAGTAGAAGTTATCATCCAACCAGCATTCACTATGGGGTTGACAGGATAACAATATTCATTCTATGAATGATACATCATAAGACTTTCAGAGTCCACTCGGTTAAAACATTTTGACTATATACAATGGTTAAATATGTAACAGTAAATGACCTTCCTTAATACAACTTCAATTGCAGATTAAAGATCAATATTTAGTCCAAAAAAATCCTTCTAATCAATATTTCACTTTAGATTCAATACTATATCAACTTACTGTTCGTCGATAATTGCTCTCTGTAGCTCGGTAACTGTTCTGCAGCTCGGTTCTTACTAACCAGTAAGATCAGAATGCATGAAAACCTTGTTCACGTGATAATCTTTTAGTTTCTACTTCTTCCGGCCTATTGTATAAAGAAATTTTGTTCTCTTATATAGACGAGTAAATCATTTTCTTCTCCACAATCGGATTTTTCCGCTTAACCACATTCATAGATTTTTCTGCTTCAAACTTTCTCGGTACTTGTGTCAATAACACATTTCAATCTTCTCCGTTAGATCTTCCCTAAATTTTGTCAGTCGTTGATTTGTGTAACAAACTTTATCTATTACCTTGATGTTATACTCTTGCCAGCTCATCAATCTTATCGGCTAAACTAATCATTTAATTCATTCTGTCCCGCTCGGTTAACAAAAAAATGCGTCGGTGAACACTGCTCGATTAATACTGTGATCAGTATACACTACACTCTATCGGTGTATACTAGAAATGCTTCATTTATTGACAATATTGCTTTGTGTCTTTCAGCTCTATACTTAATCATAAATGAATGCATCATAATAAAGTCAATATCATCAAGTCATAGACTCATTAACAAGTTACTCAATGTGTTCCTTATCCTCATCTGTCATGTACATCTTTCCTCATGTATATTTCTCTTTTCTTCATTTCTTTTCACCTTTCTTCAGATGTCTCAGTATAGTAACTTACAAGATAAGTGCTATCAAACTAGTTGACATCAATGACAACATAATACTGATTTAATCATATTACATATCTAATCAGCAACTTCTTAGTGATCTTTAATCATAGATTCTTCAATCAGATTCCAAATTAGTTGTAGTCCAACAATCTCTCCCTTTGGCGTTGATGGCAACTCAAGTAATATAAAATTTACCATACACATACCAAATATACATTCTACAACTTTGTGAACAAAATGTTGTAAGTTGAATAGACTTAATATGTTTAATCACTACGTTACTAAACTGACATTTAAATAATACAGCTTTACCATTCTGTAGTTATGATCTTTGCAGTTCTCCTGTTCCTACTTCTGTTCTCTGTAACTCATCTTCAATACTCTGTCTCATTCAAATTGTCTCTCCCTTAGATAATTCTCGTCCGTGCTTGTTCCTTTTCATATTTTGTTTATCTCTCCCCTTTTCATTTCATATTGTTTATCTCTCCCTTTGATAGCAATGCCAAAGAAATAAATAAACAAACAAATTATGTCTTCCTTTGTATCTCTGAAATACTAATATCCCATTGGTTCAAGTTCTTCAAACTTAATCACAACCTTGAACATGATTCAAAGTGTGAACTATGTTGCATCAACATGACTGATCTTCTGATAAAAGTAGGCTGATGCAACAACTAGATCACCTTAGTGACCGATAGACAGGGGACGGACCCCAAGTCTAGTCCTCAAGTATTCAAATGTGTCCTTCGGCAGGGGCTTTGTAAAAATATTTGCAAGTTGTTCTTTAGATGTGACAAATTCTAACTTTACTTTCTTCTCTTGCACTTGTTCTCTTAGTACCAATAACATTCTTATCTTTTGGTCAGAGTACTAAGGACCAGGTTTTGTTCTTCTCTATTTTCTCTATTTCCTCCTTCATTGCATTAACCCATTCTTCATTTTCTAATGCAAGTTTCACAGTTTTAGGTTCAAATTCACAAATTAGACATGTACCTTGTCTTGTTTTACTTCTAGTTTGCATTCTAGCATGTCTGTCTCCAATGATTTGTGTTTCAAGATGATGTCTTCTAACAAAACTAGCCAAGACTTGATTTCTCCTTTCTTGTTCATCCTACTCAGGGTCATTTCCTTGCTCGACAATTCCATCTTGTTCCTCGGTTTGTGTTGCCTATTGTCCTGCATTGTTTCCCTGCTGACCGGTTGTTACAGCTTGCGGTGTCGGTAGATACTCTGGATATTCAATATAAGTAAATCTACCATAGTCCTTTGGTTCCTTTATACTTTCTTCTATGTACTTATCATCAAACTCATCAACACGAACATTAGTACTTTCAATTATCTTATTTGTGGTCTTATTCAAACATTTATATGCTTTACTTGTAGTGGAATATCCCAGAAATATTCCTTCATCTCCTTTAGAATCAAATTTCCTATTTCTCTCATCTTTCAAAATAAAGCATTTACTTCCAAAATTTTTGAAATGACTTACAGTAGGTTTTTGTCCAAACCACAGTTCATAAGGTGTTCAATTGGAGTCCTTCTTCAGTTGTACTTGATTAATAACATACACAGTTGTGCTGATAGCTTCCCTCCAATATGTCTGATCAACATTCTTCTATAACATCAATGTTCTAGCACAATCAATTATAGACCTATTCCTCCTTTCAGCAATGCCATTTTGCTGAGGTGTTCTCAGTGTAGGTACCTATCTTTTGATTCCATGCTCATTACAAAAATTAGTAAATTCATCAGAGATAAATTCACCTCCTCTATCAGATCTTAAGCATTTTATTTCCTTTTTAGTTTCTTTCTCTACCTTAGCTTTATACCACTTAAACATTTTAAAGGCTTCAGATTTCTCTTTCAAGAACATAACAGTCATTAGTCTAATATAATCATCAACAAAAAGAATAAAATATCTATCACCAGAATAGCTCTGAGTTCTCATAGGACCACATAGATCAGTATGAACCAACTCAAGTATCTTCTTTGTTGAGTAGTCTTTGCTTTTAAAACTAGACTTAGTCATCTTACCTCTCTGACATTCATGGCACATGGCATGATTAGGTTTTGTCAAGTTAGGCAATCCTCTAACTCTTTTCTTTCTACTAATCTTGATCATGTCATCAAATTTCACATGGCATAACCTTCTGTGCCACAACCAAGCATCTTCATCCTTTATTAACAAACAAGAAGACTGATCCATATCAAGATAGAATAGATTACCTTTGGATTGTGTACCAGTTCTGACAAGTCTTCCTCGATCATCATAGATCTTCACCTTTTTTCTCTCAAAAGCCAGTTGGTGGCCTGAGTTGTTCAGTTGAGCCACACTAAACAAATTATAGTTCAATCCATCTACCCAGTATGCATTGTCACATTGTAGTCTATCATTGATCATCAGTGAGCCTTTACCTCTTACCATACCAGGTGCATCATTTCCCATTCTCACAGATCCTCCATTATATTCAACAAGATGATCAAACTTCTCTACATCACCGGTCATATGATGTGTGCAGCCACTGTCTATGATCCATGTATCATTTTTGCTTACTTTAGATCAGTGTTGTCTCTTCATGTTTCTCTTCCTCTTCTGAGTCATTTTTCATAGAAACAAATACAAATTCTATATCATCATCAGAATCAGATTCAGTTTCAATATCTTTGGCTATGTAACATACCTTTTTTCCTTTTTCATCTTGGTTGTCTCTGTTGTTGTGTCGATAACCTCTACTAACTCTTCTCCCATAGCTTCCTTCAGATCGGTCTTTGGATCTATCATCATCTTTCTTCTAAGGACATCTAGCAGTGATGTGAATGACTTCTTTACAATTAAAGCATGCTAAAGGTAGCTTACCTCTATACCTTCCTTTTCCTTTGGGAAATCTTTTGGCCATAAGTGCTTCAAGCTCATCAAGTTCATCATCAGTATTGTCATCACTATCACAATTGCTACCATTCTTGCTAGAGTTTCCAATCTTCAAAGAAGACATGAAAGCAGATTTAATAGAAGGAACAACATTGTTATCAAAGTTGTTTAATTCAAAGGTTGTAAGTTTACCAATCAGAGTGTCAAGAGTAAGGTTGGATGTAACTCTTGTTTCATGAATTGCAAAAATCCTGATTGCATAAACTGGTAGAAAAGTCCTGAGAATCTTGCTTATCATTGTTTCATCATCAATTACTCCATCAGATGCTCTAATAGCGTGTACCACCTCTTTGAGTATATTTGAATATTGTACAATGTTCTCACCTTCTTTCATTCTCATATCATCAAATCTACCTCTCAGACCTTTAGCTCGAGCTCTTTTGACATTCAGATCTCTACTGTATATTTGTGTTAACTTATCCCACATTCCTTTGGTTGTTGTGCATGTCTTGATATCTTCAAATTCAGCATTGGTATAGGCAGAAGCAAGTTCCATCATAGTAACATTGCGTTCATGTTTTTCCTTCAGTTGATCAAGAGTTAAGGGACCAGTGGGCGGTAGTATGTAGCCATTCTCCTTCAGATCTAGCGCAGAGTTCCCAATTCCAGATATGTGTAGCCTCATTCTACTTTTCCATACTGTGAAGTTCTCTTTGTTCAGTTTTAGTACTTCCCTCTTATACATCTTGAGACCTTTATGTTTAAGTCCTTAAAACTTTGTTCCAAGCAACCAATGCTCTGATACCAATTGTTAGAATAACTGAGAGGGGGGTGAATCAGTTATCCAGTGTCCCAAAACAAAATGTATAATTCAAAACATCTTCTTTAATTTTTGCTCATTGGTAAGAAATAATAACTCTCACTGTCTGTGCTTTTACCGATTACCAGTCTAATACTTATAACAGTTTACCGATCAAATCTAACATGTAACATGTAAAGAATGATAACAAACAAATATCACAATCAACACATAACACAAGAGATTTAACATGAAAACCCTGTAAAGGGAAAAACCACCTGGGACTGGCAACCCAAAATTGTTCACTCTTCTGAAGTGAGATCGGTTAAGACCCAACCCTGTTAAAGGTTACAAACACACTATCAGGTGTGACCTTGTTAGAGGATTTTAGAGTAGAAGTTATCGTCCAACTAGCATTCACTATGGGGTTGACAGGATAACAATGTTCATTTTATGAATGATACATCATAAGACTTTCAAAGTCCACTCAGTTAAGATATTTTGACTGTATACAATGGTTAAATATGTAACAGTAAATGACCTTCCTTAATACAACTTCAATTGCAGATTATAGATCAATATTTAGTCCAAACAAATCCTTCTGACCAATATTTCACTTCAGATTCAATACTATATCAACTTACTCTCTGTCGGTAATTTCTCTCTGTAGCTCAGTAACTATTTTGCAGCTCGGTTCTTACTAACCAATATGATTAGAATGCATGAAAACCTTGTTCACGCGATAATCCTATAGTTTCTACTTCTTCCGGCCTATTGTATAAAGAAACTATGTTCTCTTATATAGACGAGTAAATCATTTTCTTCTCCACCATCAGATTTTGCTGCTTAACCACATTCATAGATTTTTTCACTTCAAACTTTCTCGGTACTTGTGTCAATAACACATTTCAATCTTCTCCGTTAGATCTTCCCTGAATTTTGTTAGTCGTTGATTTGTGTAACAAACTTTATCTGTTACCTCGATGTTATACTCTTGCTAGCTCATCAATCTTATCGGCTAAACTAATCATTTAATTCATTCTGTCCCGCTCAGTTAACAAAGAAATGCATCGGTGAACACTACTCGGTTAATACTATGATCGGTATACACTACACTCCATCGGTGTATACTAGAAATGCTTCATTTACCGATAACACTGCTTTGTGTCTTTCAGCTCTATACTTAATCATAGATGAATGCAACATAATAAAGTCAATATCATCAAGTCATAGACTCATCAACAAGTTACTCAATGTGTTATTTATCCTCATCTATCATGTACATCTTTCCTCATGTAGATTTCTCTATTCTTCATTTCTTTTCACCTTTCTTCAGATGTCTCAGTATAGTAACTTACAAGATAAGTGCTATCAAACTAGTTAACATTAATGACAACATAATATTGATTTAATCATATTACATATCTAATCAGAAACTTCTCAGTGATCTTTAATCACAGATTCTTCAATCAGATTCCAAATCAGTTGTAGTCCAACAAGTAATACATGAGCTTAAATTTGATAGTTGAATAGCCCTCACCACTAAAACAAAATTCAAAGCCCTGGGGGACAAAATTCAAAGCCCTAGGGGCTAATATACTTCAGCCCCTAGTTCTATGGTGACAAGGGGATCGGCTGAAGGGGGCTAATTGGAGCCCTAGGTCATAGAAGTGACTGGTGCAGAGGCTATTTGGTAGGTGACAATTCTACTGGGCAGTGACTACAGGGGGTTCTATTGGGCGGTGCTGCTTGACAAGGATCACAACGATGACCACAGTGGTTCGACTAGGTGATGACTACAATGAAAAAACCTTTTTAAAAAAAAATTATTTTCATCACCTTTGAATGTGTGCCCAGGGCCATATGACCTTGGGGCAATTTTGTTCTGGCCTCATATGGAAACTTTGTCCAAATTAGAGAAATTTTATATAGAAATAGGGTCTTTGGTGCATTTTGAGCACAGTGATGAGGTCCATTTGAGCCCAAAATGTCCTGAAAGAAGCTTCCCCCATATCTAATAAAAATATCTTTAAAATATAGCTATGAAGAAAAAGGCCAAATCTCTCATGAAATGAATAGGGGCATGAAGATCTGAAGCTTTGATACCATATTGGACTTGATGAGAAAATCAATTCACAACTCCCAAGAATCATCTACATGCAAACACCTATCACAGAAAGAGAGAAGCAAACACATATGGAGGTCTGAACTTAATGATTCATGAAAGAAGAGACATTTTGATATGCAAAGAAAAATGCAATACAATGTAATGAATGCGTTATTACAACAGAGATCAATCGTTATACAAGGAGATCAAAACCCTAAATGTGAAACTTATGATGCATGATAATAATTAATTATTATATGCCTAAAGGTTAGCTTAAGTAAAGAAAGAGATAACAAGTGACTCAATAATTAAATCAGTGTGATTTAATTAATAAGAAAAACAACTTATTACTCTAACACTTCTCTCTTATATGGGGATTCTTGATTATATATACATGATGTATGTTGTAATAGGGGGTCTTGATTACTCCATCCATTCATGCATCTTGTTTGATTTCATCTCTCTTTTTGGGGAAGGGTTTTTTCCATGAGGTTTTCCCTCTTTCTGTACTTTATGATAGATTTCATTTTTTTTGCACTTGCATATTGTACATGGGTACCTAACGTGGCCTAGTAATGGGGACCCATCATGCATTGTCATCCAGCTTTGTGAGCTCAAGTGCATTCTCCTAAGTTGCACCTAAGGGGGGGGTGTTGGTGTAATTAAATATTCTTAGTTACACTTTACTTAAGTTTACTAAGGATAATGCATTTTCATATTAGGTGTCATGTAGACACTTAGGAGTTTGC